>CAIGQV010016645.1:24625251-24675426 GCA_903798115.1 Danio jaintianensis | reverse complement strand
GTGTCTTTTTATGTGTGTGTGTGTTACCTGCAGTGTTCTGGTCCCATATTTTCACGGAGCTGTCATAAGATGATGATGCCACGAGGGCATGACATCCGGGACGGGGAGGCACAAACACACAACATGCTGTGGACTGCAGGTGTCCTCTGTATTCGGCCACCTTACAGCCGGGCTGCCGGAGGTCCCACAGCTACACACACACACACATAAACATACACACACATACACACAACACACACAAAAGAGCATATTAGAGATGCAATAATAAATAGTGTTTTTAAAAAAAGTTGTTGTTTCAATATCGATTCACAGAAGCCTTGAAACAATAATTGTTTTCTCTATTCCGTGTTTTTTTTTCTAAAAGGACGTCAGGGGGAGTGCGTTAGCACTGGTCACTATATCATAATGTTAAAGAAATAAATAATGTTTTTTGGAAATATGTGCATTTTCCAACTTCCATAGAGTTAAACAGTTGAGTTTTACCATTTTTAAATCAATTCAGCCGGTCTCCTGGTCTGGCGGGAGCACTTTTAGCTTAGCTTAGCACAGATCATAGAATAGGATTAGACCGATTCAATGGTTGATCAAATGGTGGAAAATGTCAACTCTGTTATGGTTTAAAACATTTAACAATAAGTCCAACAACAATTAGTAACATAATCAAAGCATTTAGCCCATCAAGCATTTCCATTAATTTCCCGGCTATTTTTTTTTATTGACTACTTATTGTTCACTGATGATTTTTCAGAAATCAATAGCACAGGGTATATACATGAATCAGAGAGTGCAATTCAATACCTTTTAAGACCTTTTAAAAGACTCTTTCCATACATTTTAAGACTTCGTCACCACTTTAGGTTTCAGCATTGGTGACATTTTAACTTGTAGGAAACGAATCCTAAACTAAAACATTATTTATTTACTGAATAAAAACGGTAATCCAGCTGGTGGCACCTATAGAACAGCAGAAATAATGGTGTTGCCTTGGTTACTGCAGTAAACAAAGCAACATGATGTCAAATATAGCAGGATTATATCCATATATTTGCAATATTCGCAGATTAAACTCAGGCAAACTTTAGAATACAACTATAAATTATACAATCAAAAAGGGTACAAATTTAAATACCTTGTAAAATAGCATTTAAGACTTTTTAAATACTTTTTAAGGGCCTTAAATTTCTCTAAATTGATTTATCAGCTTTTTAAAGACTCCACGGCACGCTCATACACACAAACACACACTCACCGTGGCCTCACAGCCCTGTCCGCCGAAACCGTTGCTGGAGGACAGCAGGTGGTAACAGTTAGCGCTGACGTCACAGTGGGTCTGAATGTACTGCTTTGCTGGAAACGTGTTTGTGACCTGCCAGGTGCGACTGTCCCACACCCTGATGAGACCAACAAAACACGTCAAAAAAAAATGTGTATTTAGACAAAATGCATGGTTTCAAAGTAGCCTTAAAGAGAAACAAGAGTACCTATATCTCCATGCCTTACAGTCGAGAGATTTAGCAAATTAGAGGTGGCCAATAATATTCTTTGCTTTTAGTGATTTGCTAAATTGCATATATTGCTTAATGTGAGTATACCTTAGATAAAGTTAGTAAATTTAAAATTAAATAAATGTATTCATAAATTAAAATAAATACATTTATTCATTACACGGCTGGCCGGAACACTTGATTCTGGTTGGTCAATCATGACATTCCAAAATATGTTAATTCATGATAACAACTGAAGCTAATAACACAAACTCTTGACCGTTAGTAAATATGCCAGTTTTGGCGCCATCTTGTGACCGAATAATATGTAGGTTAATGTGTGCTCAGTTCAGCCATTTCCGTTTCTGTCAGCTTTACTTAAAGAATAAATATATTATTATCGCTCCTGAACTATGCTTTGTGTCTAACAGATAGTATATTCATTCATTTTCCTTCGGCTTAGTCCCTTTATTCATCAGGGGTTGTCACAGCGGCATGAACCGCCAACTTATCCAGCATATGTTTTACGCAGCGGATGCCCTTCCAGCTGGGAATGGGAATGTTGTGTGCCATTACACTGGCAACACAACATTACTCGAAACACCCATACACACTCATTCACTACGGCCAATTTAGTTTCTTCAATTCCCCTATAGCACATGTCTTTGGACTGTGGGGGAAACCGGAGCACCCGGAGGAAACCCACGCCAACACGGTGAGAACATGCAAACTCCACACAGAAATGCCAACTGACCCAGCCGGGATTCGAACCAGCGACCTTCTTGCTGTGAGGTGACAGTGCTAACCACTGAGCCACCGTGTCACCAAAATAGATAATAAAAAATATCATTTCAAATATGTATAAAATGCATGTAAGTGAAATGTTGTTAATGCAAACAACACTAAAACCAGAACCAGACTTTCACTATCAACACTCCCGCTAGGACTAGCTAACGGCCAATTTGCTCTTCAGTGTTTGGACTTTCAGCAGTGAAATTTAAACCACACTGAACTGAACTAAACTGAACTTCAACTCTGAAAACTGGACTGACACAGTTTTAATTTACTAGAACTTCTATGTTAAGCTGCTTTGACACAATCTACATTGTAAAAGCGCTATAGAAATAAACATGAATTGAATTGAATGACAATGTCAACGTAAAAATTACAACTAGTATTCATTCATTTTCTTTTCGGCTTAGTCCCTTTATTAATCTTGGGTCGCCACAACGGAATGAACCACCAACTTTTCCAGCATATGTTTTACGCAGCGGATACCCTTCCAGCTGCAACCCAACACTGGGAAACATCCATACACTCGCATTCACATACATACACTACGGACAATTTAGCTTACCCAATTCACCTATAGCGCATGTCTTTGGACTTGTGGGGGAAACCGGAGCACCCGGAGGAAACCCACGCCAACACGGGGAGAACATGCAAACTCCACACAGAAATGTCAACTGACCTAGCCGAGGCTCGAACCAGCGACCTTCTTGCTGTGAGGCGATCATGCTACCCACTGCGCCACCGTGACGCCCCATCATTCATAGTAATTTGTGAAAAACAATTCTCATAAAAGATCAAAATTACTGCAAAATAGCTGCAAGATGCTTTGTGATCTGTTCATGAATAAAAAAAAACCATTTCAACCCCCCATTTCAACATGTCATATATATATATACACACACACACATATATATATACACATTTATTGCTGTGATTATTTATATTGTCTTCATGTGTGAATCACTTTTAGATAAAATCATCTGCTATTTGATTAAAAGTAAACATTAACTAAAAATGCAGATTTTAGAATTGATCAAACTTAGTAAACATTAGTTAATAAAAAACAACCACCACCATACATTTTTGGTATGTTAGCCCAGGTCCATTATTTAATATTATTTTTAAGTTTTCTATTTTAATGTATTAATAACTCCTGAAGTTTACATTAACTAAGAATAATAAATGAGTATTGTTAGTTCATGTTAACTAAAGCCCCGGTCAGATCACACACATTTGTCACGATTTCAGCACGATTTCCTTGACTTAGGGTGTCTTGGGGATTCGTAAACAACAAATGTGCGTTGTGACACAAGATTCAATCGTTTCTTCTCGTGTAAGGTGGCATAGTTCATGATAACCGATACCATGCCTGCGACACCATCGCAGAAAGTCTAGCACGTTTAATTTTTTTCACATTCTTCACGACGAGTTCCGTCACGTGGGTGACTGTGCAATAGAAGCACATAATTTCTCGGTTATCTCAGCGGCTGCTGCCGTTAATGCGCTGGTCAGGTAATCAAAAAATAGGCTGCATATTTACTTATGGGTGGGTCACGGGTGGATAAGGTCAATCATTGGTTATGCAAACTGTAACTACCTTTTCTAAAATATTAAGGTGTTTTAAGCAATTTTATCTGACAGATTGGCACAAATATGCAGACATCTTCATTCTCACAACGAGTTTAAGTTCTCTCATCCTTCCAACAGAGTTTGTTCTTCCAAGGTAATCTGGGAACATGTTCAGTGCTGCAAATACATTTCCTGCTTATTCAAATTGGTCATTAATTTTGAAAACAGTTTAATATAGGCTTTTCTGAAACTGTGAATATTTCACTTTAATTTTATTTAGGCTTAGATTATTATTTTATTTAACAAACCAGCACAATCTCACAGCAATTCGTGTTTTGGTGCACTTGTTTTGAAGCGCTTCACCTCAAATATTATTCATTATTCTTGTTTTATAGATAACTGACCAACAAAAGATGCATTAAAATTAAGTAAAGAATTATAGCAAATGAAATTAGTTTTTAAAAAAAGATATTTTTTCCAAGAAAACTATACGAATTATATTTTTTTGTGTCCCTCCACTACTCAACTATACGGGTGGATGATTTGTTTCACTCTGTGGAAAATAAGGATTTAATGAATGCTTCCCTGTGATTGCATCACATTTTTTAATATGTCATTATTTTAAAGATTATATCTTGAGAATCAGATTTTTCCTTTTTACTGATGTGCTTTTATTTTCTCCGTCTCACTCGCGACAAGTTCAGGCGAAGGATTGTTTAATAAGCAACCCTAGCAGGAAAATATACATTTAGATTTCAAAGAAAATATCTTAATATTAAAAAGGAATCATAAGTTTGATCCTATAAATGTCATAACCAATGCCCTTAAATAATGTAGTTATTAGTTGTCTGCAAGCATCAGTGTTTATTAAGATTGAAATAAGATTAAAAAAATTAAATTGGGATAAGAAATATAGTTATAGCAACACTTATGACTGCTTTGGGAAATAAAGCTTGTCGTAGATGTCACGGGATGACTGATTGTAAAGGAACATGTAGTCTGGCACATTTGTTACCCACGGCAAGTCAAGATTTTATCAAGAAAAAAAAAGAAATTAAAAAAAAAAAATAATAATAATAATAAATAAATAAAATCGCATAATCTGACATAGTGACTTTCGTAACCGACAATAAAAATCGTGTGATCTGACCGGGGCTTATAATGTGTTTGCTGCTGGTGGAATGACGATTGTTTAGACACTTTTAAGGTCCTGTGAAGTGCTTTAAAATATGCTTTTTATTCTACGTTTGACGTAATCTCAACACAGAGAGAGGGTGGGACATGGTGTAGCTCCTCCCCTTTTAAAAAAACAGCCAATAGCGTTTTATCACCACTCTGCCAGTGAGAGTGGTTAAGCTCAAGTGCATTAAATGAAAAGCAAATGTGAAGCTTCTTGAAGGGGGTGGGGCGTGTCAGATACTAGAGAGCATTTGATTGGTCAAGATTTGATGAGAAACTGAAGTATGAGGTGATGTAAATAAAACCGTTGATCCATTTGGGCGGAAGTGACAAGCTACAAGCTTTGGATGTTTACATCAGTTTTATATCTTCTAAACGTGAATTTTGTCACTGTTTTGGAGCACACTAGTTTATTGATATCCTAAAAACGAATAATACCGATACTAACATCTAAAAAACGTTATTTTAATTTCATGGGACCTTTAAGTAAGGGCTAAAGACACATCTTTTTCATCAGAACTTGACTTGTCACTACTAGAACTTTCTGTTCAATCTATGTTTCTGTTTACTGATTTGCTTTGCCACATATAACATGTAAGATAAACCGGGACTTGTCGCAGAGCTCACAAAAAGTTGCTCTTTAGTTGGTCTGATTGCCACTAATATTCTTCCCATTTGTAAGCCACTTTGAATAAAAGCATCTGCTAAATAAACAAATGTAAATGTAAAATGTAAATGTAACTAATGTTAACAAATACAACCTTATTGTGCAGTGTATACTCTCTAGTTTCAAGTACACAGCCTTGTGATGATTTATTTGACATTTTGTGATGATGTAACAATAACACAGGCTTATTTGTTTAGTAAATAATTCTAGAGAAATGCATCTCTACAAACAATCACCCCACACAGATCATGGCATTTCAGCGATCGTCTGACCTGATAGTTTTGTCTTCTGAGGTTTGGACAATAGACGTGCTTCCTGGTACCCAACACACATGGGTCACCTGAAACACAGGAGGAACAAAAAAAGTTAGCTTAGCAAAGCCTACAGCAAACAAAGTGTGGGGAGGTAGAGTCTAGATAGAACACGCGCATCAATATAGCATTTTGTGACACTGTATAAACAATAATTAATATTTTTACAGTACTGTGACGGTTGGGTTTATGGTTGGGGTAGATGTTAAAAAAATATAATTTATTGGGTAATTTAGTAAATACCAAAAATAATACTCTGTACAACTACTGTTTTTACATTACTTTGACGGTTGGGCTTAGGGTTGGGGTAGGGGTAGATGTTAATAAAATACAATTAATAGGAAATTTAATAAATAATATAAATAATTCTCGTCAACCATATCTGATCTAGCAACAACCCGTTTTCATGTTAGCTGAGTAGTAGTAAAGTAAGATATATGAAAAAATAACGTGATTTTTTTTACAAATGAAGCATGAGCACACATTGTTTTGCATCTTATAAACACAACCGAGCCTTAAAAATACACTCTGGACCACCCATTCATGCTCATTTTTATGACCTCAGTTTTTTTTTTTTATCATTATGATTTCTCTGGTATTTTGTTCTTTTCTTTTTCAATTTGAAATATCAAATTCTTAAATCAAAAAGCATTTTCTAGACAAGTAGCAACATTGTATGGTTTTCAGAAATAATTAGCCAAAATTGAGATATATTTTCCTTATAAAAAAAGCAAAATGATCTGCAAGTGAGGTAAGTAAAATATTGAATTTCAAACCAAAACAAGATTACTTTGCTTACCTCACTGGCGTATTATTTTCCTTGTTTTAAAAGGGACCTTTTATGCAAAAATCACTTTTATAAGGGGTTTAAACAGTTGTGTGGCAACAGTCTGTGAATATTTTCAGCCTCTAATGGTAAAAATGAATTAATTAAATTTTTTATAAGCACTTTATGAAAAACAGGTTGCACAAACACTTTGATTGACATTCTCCCTTTGTACGTGTCATCAGAGGGGGAAAGTCCTGCCCAATATTGATGATCTCTTCCTCATTAGCATAAACAGCCCTGAGTGAGAACCAGCCATCCACCATTATTGTTTTGAATCTGCCACTATGGTCAAACACAGGCGTTTGTAGCTCCGCTCCCTTTTGAAAAGATGGCGTGGAGCTCAATCTCTTCCAGAATTTAAAGTGACAGTCACCAAAACAGCACAATTTGGATCAAAGCCTTAAGTCGGCCATTTGAGAGAGTTATAAAAAAATTATTTGTGTGGTATTTTTAGCTGAAACTTCACACGCACACTCTAGGGACATCAGATACTTATTTTACATCTTTTAAAACATTTGATTATTGATTGTTAGACTTCCCAGAAAAAACTTAAAATGGATATTTAAGCCATCTGGTGAGATTGTATTCAAATCACAATATATATTGCATAAAACAAAATACATTTACATTTTAAATTGAATCCATCCATTGTAGTGTGAGTGCAAGGTGCGCCTGAGCCCGAAACTGAAGACGTGACGTCACTTTTAAGGGACTGTTTCATATGGATTTATTAATCATTCTTACTTTTCAATGACCGCGAACTGTCATAGTTTATTAAAGACGCAAACCCCTTGCTGCACGTCAGCTGCACCTTCAGCAAACCTCCTAATACCTGCAGCACGAGGGCTTTTATGATCATTTATGAGCATCAAAAGTGGTGGATCTGTTCCACAAAATATTTGACTGCATGTCACTTCATCCCAAACGACTTAAAATAATACAAAACGATATAACTAAAGCAATCTCCAATGTGCTCAGCGAGAACGCTTCTCTTCCTGTTAAACTGAACAGTCGCATCATCGATGACGTAAGCATGCTCCGGCTCGGTAGGTAAAAAATGCAGTGTGAGTGAAGGCTGAGGGGGAGGGTGGACAAGCATGCTTTAGCATGGTTCAAGGCAACCGTGCCTAGTGAGAGTACGCCCTTATATTGCTCAATGAAATGATAAAATGTGAAACAGATCAATGCAACGTGTTTGTTTTTGCTCTCAGCAATGCAATTTTGACCCGTACGCCTTCTTTTCTGGAAAATACCGAACGTACAAATATTACAACAATATATAAGTTATATATTTTCTAACCAGGTTACGTGAGATGGTGTTTCTCTGCAGACATTCTCCAGACTCAATGTCCCAGAGGCACATGGAGTTATCTCGAGAGCCCGTGCACAGCTTTGATCCATCTACAAGACAAATAAAACCACATTAAAGGATCACATTTGAGGTTTTGTGCCCTTTGCATGTTATAGTTTGAGAGTTTGTTCACCTGGACTAACAGCTACTCCGTTAATGACAAGCTCATGGCCACTAAACTCCTGGACGGCTTCTGTATCTCGTCCTAAATCCCACATCAGCACCGTCTTATCCCGGGATGCGCTGAAGATCAGGGAATTTCCTTTAAAACAACACAGCTGGAAGAGACATTTATTCTTGACATGCAGTTGAAGTCAGAATTATTAGCCCTCCTGAATTATTAGCCCCATTGTATATTGTTCTCCCCAATTTCTGTTTAATGGAAAGAAGATTTTTTCAACACATTTCTAAACATAATAGTTTTAATAACTCATTTCTAATAACTGATTTCTTTTATCTTTGCCATGATGACAGTACATAATATTTTGCTAGATATTTTTCAAGATACTAGTATTCAGCTTAAAGTGACATTTAATTAGGTTAATTAGGCAAGTTAGAGTAATTGGGCAAGTCATTGTATAACGATGGTTTGTTCTGTAGACAATCGAAAAAAAATATTGCTTGAGGGGGCTAATAATATTGACCTTAAAATGTAAAAAAAAAATGTTTTAAACTGCTTTTATTCTAGCTGAAATAAAACAAATAAGGCTTTCTCCAGAAGAAAAAATATTATAGGAAATACTGTGAAAAATTCCTTGCTCTGTTAAACATCATTTGGGAAATATGGATCACAAGATCACTAATAATTTTGGCTTCAAATGTACATAAAACACGCTTATTAGTTGCTTCATCTCTATGTGTATGGAATAATTAACCTGTATCTCTATTTTTGATTTTTGAAAACAAAACAAGTCAAAGCAGGTTGCTTGTTAAATCAAATTAGAGGAATGAACTGTAGTTTTACTACCTTTGTAATCTCTCTGTTGTGGCCCTGGAATGATTTACAAAGTCTCCCAGCTCTCCAGTCATAGACGACAACAGCCTGATCAAAAGAAACAACAACAATGTCACAAATCAGATACAGGTCTTGCTTGATTCCAACAGAGTTTTTTTCTGAAAATATAAATATATTTATATATAAACCTCAGCTTTGGAACTGGTAAAAAAAAAAAAAAATCTTTAATTTTTTTTTCTTCATAGAATTATTCTAGATATTCTTTCTTTGATGTATAGAAAGAGTATTTATTTGAAACAGGAATCTGTTGTCTTTATGATTATTTTTGATCATTTTAATGAGCTCCAGCTGAGTAAAAGTATTTACTTTCTGAAAAAAAAAAGGATCTTTAAATATAATTTCATTTTTTGTTTTTTAGTTTACATTAAATTTGTTAGTTTATTTACATCGTAAAAATCATGTTTTGAATTGGTATTTGTTATTTTATTTTTATGTGCCTTTGCCATTTTTATTACTTTTTTTAAATTCTATATTCTGTTCTATTGTTCGGTTTTATTTTAGTTTTGGTTTTCCTAATGTTAGTATTTTAATTTACTTCAGTTAGTTGATAAGGCACATGTTTAAGTTTAAGCTTTGAATTTTTTTTATTTATTTTGATTTATTTCAATGAATAAAAACAAGTTTTAGTCAGCAATATTTATTTATAGCATATTTATGTTTATTTTGCTAGCGCACATTGGTAGTCCAATTTAGCTAAATAATTCATCTGTTCAAGTTAATCCACTGAAATAAAAAATATATATATATTTTAGTAAGGGCGACACCATGGCTCAGTGGTTAGCACTGTTGCCTCACAGCAAGAAGGTCGCTGGTTCGAGTCCCGGCTGGGTCATTTGGCAGTTCTGTGTGGAGTTTGCATGTCCGCGTGGGTTTCCTCCGGTTGCCCCGGTTTCCCCCACAGTCCAAAGACATGCGCTATAGGTGAATTTAATAAACTAAATTGGCCATAATGTATGTGTGTGCATGTGAACTGGAAGGGCATCCGCTGTGTAAAACATATGCTGGATAAGTTGGTGGTTCATTCCGCTGTGGCGACCCCAGATTAATAAAGCGACTAAGCCAAAGGAAAATGAATGAATGAATTTTTTATTGTTTATAATCTAAACGTTTAGAGTGATTTTTGAGAATATTCAGTTCTGGCAGTGGCTTCTCATTAATGGCTAATTTATTTTCAAATATGAACATTTTCACATGTTAATCTGGCCTATGACATTGGAAATTCTGTGACTATTTACAGGCCTTTTGTACGTTAACTCTGTAAAGTAAGTTAGCCGTTGTTATTAGTTAATTCAACTACAGCAGGTGTAATGACAAATACAAAAGAATGTATCAATCTTAGGTGATCTTATTTCTTATTTATTGCCTAATAACGCATTAAGAAAGTCATAAATTGTTCTATTTGATTAAGATGTTTTTTATAACTTTTATTCTAATGCATTAACTAACATTTATTAATGAGACTTTAGTGTAAAGCGTTACATACTGCTGTACTTTATCATCCTTTTGAAATTTAATTTGTTTAAAATATGTATTTACTCCGAAGAAGTACAATAAAGCAATACACAAAGTATTTTTTAGTTATTATAACTGTTAAAGTAATATTTTTTGCAGCTTAGGCCAATAATACCATATACCGTGATAAAAGCTTCAGCAATTAATCGCAACAAGAAAAATGGATCCCGGCAGAAGCCTATTATCAACATTCACCAAAGGGTTTGTGGTTTTAAGTCTGCATCGGAAGCATTTTTTTTTTTACTGTGACGCAGTTCCTAGAGAAACAGAGTATTAAAGGAGAAAACAGTGGGCGTGGCTTGTTTTTTATACTGCGAGCTGATTGGATGTAGTAAAGTAGGCATTTTATTTAGAAAGTTCGGAAAAAGGGTTTGGGGAGAGTTATTACAACCTAACAGACATCTCCTCCTCACCATTTCTGTTTGTTGTCAAAACTTACAGTTGGAGGGGCGTGGTTAAGTATGTTAGCCACGCCCAATACCTCAGACAGACGTAATCTCAGAATTTAGCTAAAACAAACAGGAAATGCATTTTCAGATTTCACTTACAGATTACAAGGGCAAACAATTTTTTTTTTTAATGATGAATTCTTCATCACAAAACTAGCAATGTGAGCTAACAAGATCAATATGGTTAGTTTTGATTTCATTTGTACTTTAAGGAAGGGTCGATGATTTCTGATTTTCCAAACCTTTCTCCTCCTCAATGCACCTCCAGCTCACCTGGTCATGCCCTCCTGACACGCAGAGGTCAGAGGTCAGGCTGACGACACAGTTGATGGCATCTGTGTGAGCAGGTTCGTACTGCACTACCTGGTGCACAGGTGCAGGCTCTGCCCCCTCTTTGGCCCTGCCAATAACAACAACACAACCTCCATAACCAAATAAATTCATCACAATGCGCAATCAAATCATCAGTGCTCATCATTACTCACTTGTAAAGGTCTGAGCGCCTCCGGAACTTGCTCTGTAGCTTCCCCATGCTTAAATGGGCATCCGATCACCCCAAATATCAGCAGGTTTCACTCATCTCTCCACAGCGCAAGCCATTTTTCTCTATCTGTGAGAAATGCGCAAGCCAATGAAGACATCACCAAAGTCTCTGGAAGCCTCGCAAGGGAACTATTAGCCGCCAAGAACAGATGCTGATGTTGTCTGTAGCATAAGCTGGTAATCAGTTATGTATTGGGTTTAGTTATGCATGTCCACAGCTTGTTTCTGAGAACTAGAGGAAGACAGGGAGGGCGACCTGAATCCTATTAAGTGCATTAGTGCCTCATCGCATTAGGTAACAAGTAGGATGCAATATGGCAATATTTGAGCAAACCCATATCGCTATTAAACATATTAATTTTATCAGAAATTTAATTCTGCATTGAAGAAATCCATATATGTATAGATTTCGAACACACACACACACACAGTGAGAGTGAGAGAGAGAGACAGACGCAGACAGACAGACAGACACACACACACACACACACACACACACACACACACACACACGCGCACACATTGGTATTGGTGGTTTACGAGGACTTTCGATAGGTGTAATGTATTTTATACAGTAAAAAACGTTTATTATATGGTCTTACCCAATCCCTAACCACAACCCTTATAAACCCCAAAACTGTGACAAGCACTGAATATGAAATACTCCATTAAGTATGATTTTTAAGCATTTTTTTAATACGTGGACACATGGCATGTCTTCATAAACCACCTCAATAGAGTACAACTAGGTCATACCCATGTGATTATACAAATTTCGGTCCTTGTAAGCCACTAAAACAAGTACGCACACGCACACACACATAGGTGCACTGACTGCAAACGTCTTTTTTTTTAAGCAGAAAGGCAAGCACTGTATGACACACACATGCAGCACCGCTTTTAACCAATTAAACTACACGAGAAACACGCATTGAAATGCACTGAAGTTCGCGACACCAAAACAAAACTCACCGTCCCAAGCCTTAAGACGCTTAGCCGGGTATCACAAACAGTGTGTCCGCGTTATTGTGAACGGCTCGCATGGGAGTGTGTGGTGTCGAAACTGCGAGAAAGTAGGTGAACGGAGGGTTTATGCCGCATAGTGATTCCGTTTCGGCTCTAAATCTTCCGCAGATCTTGGCATTCAGTTTCTCTCTCCACGGCGTGAGCGACGCTTTCGCTGTTACTAGGCGCAGTGAGGTCACGTGAGCACATGGAGGGCGGGGCTTCACCGATCACATGGATCTCCTCAATAGAATAAATACAACTACTCATTTAAATAGTATAGCAGAGCGAATAATTAAATACAGAGGAAACAAAACTAATTTGATATGAAAGAAAATAATTTTCAAGATATTAATTCATGCACGTATAACAAAAATGTACCTACACCTTACAAGAAAAAAAACAAATACTTTACATCAATTAGTTGTTTCAAAAACAGAGATTCGTCTTCTCAGCTTTACTGTCGTCCTTTAAGGAAATAAAGAGCCATTAAACTATTAAAATGTCTTATATTAGGCCTAATCTGATTTGCATACCATTCACTATAATATTTTATATATTCATATAATGATACATCTACATATACGAAGATGTTGTGCATTTATCATGTCTTCATTGTTAACTTTAATTACCACTATTATTTAATTAATAGTTTTGTATTAATTCTTTGGATGTTCATTTTATAAAGCTAGACTATTTATTTCTAATCAATGTTATTATTTTTACTTTACTACACTAAGCATATTTGGGTCATGACGCTTTAGAAGTCAAGAATAACTGTGCTGGTTACATTTTTACATACATATATTTGTTAAGCAGAACGATGGATTATTCTGTTTTCTAACATTTTATTTTCAGACACTTTAATTTATTAGTGAGTAGTGGGTAGCGCTGTCGCCTCACAGCAGGAAGGTTGCTGGTTCGAGCCTCGGCTGGGTCAGTTGGCATTTCTGTGTGGAGTTTGCATGTTCTCCCCGTGTTGCTGTGGGTTTCCTCCGTGTGCTCCGGTTTCCCCCACAAGTCCAAAGACATGCGCTATAGGTGATTGGGTAAGCTAAATTGACTATAGTGTATGTGTGTGAATGGGAGTGTATGGGTGTTTCCCAGTGATGGGTTGCAGCTGGAAGGGCATCCGCTGTGTAAAACATATGCTGCATAAGTTGGCGGTTCATTCCACTGTGGCGACCCCAAATTAATAAAGGGACTAAGCCGAAAAGAAAATGAATGAATAATAATAATAATAATAATAATTAATAATATTTTTTTGTTATTTTGATTAAAGTTTTTTTAAATCTTTTTTAGGATATTTTCTCTTTCATCTGCCCTCAAGTGATGTTTACCAAAGAAAGGGAATTTTCATAGTATTTCCTATAATATTTTTTCTTTTTCTGGAAAGTCTTATTTCTTTTAGTTTGGCTGGAATTGAAGTGGTTAAAAAACATTAAAACAATTTTTAACATCAATGTTATTAGCTCTTTGAGCAAGCTATGATCAAACTTCTAATGCTTAACCACTGGCCTAGATTTACACTGCAAAGTCATCAGTGAAAACGATCATGACTTATGATATTGCAGTGTAAATCTAGGCCAGTAGTTAAGCATTAGAAGTTTGATCATAACATTGCTTGATGAGACCAACACAATAGGCTATTTCTTTCTTTAGATAACCATTTATTGACTAAAGTCAAAATGATTGGCCTTTTAAAAATATTTTTAAACATAATAGTTTTAATAACTCATTAATAATTCTTTCATCCTCACCATGACGGCAGTACTATTTTACTAGTTATTTTGCAAGATACTAGTCTTCAGCTTAAAGTGCAATTTAAAGGCTTAACTAAATTAATTATGTTAGGCAAGTTAGGGGCAAGTCAATTAAAAAAAAAAAGTCCTAAAAGAGTAAATAACATTGATGTTAGAAATTGTTTTGATTTTTTTAAACTGCTTTAATTCCAGCCAAACTAGAAGAAATAAGACTTTCTCCAGAAGAAGAAAAAATATTATAGGAAATACTGGGCAACTAACTATTAACTAGGCAAGTTAGGGTAATTAGGCAAGTCATTGGACAACAATGGATTGTTCTGTTGGCAATTTTTTTTTAAAAATCCTAAAAGAGCTAATTAGGCATGGGTCGATAACCGGTTTCAAGGTTTACCACGGTTTGGAAAAGTCAAGGTTTTAAAACCGCTAAAATGTTCTGTTATACCATTCCTAAGGTACATGTCAGTTTTTTTTTATGTGTTTTTAAATGTGCTGTAAAGAAATCTGTGTTTTTGTAAGTAATGTAGAGAGCAGAAGTCAATAATTTATTTAAATTATTTAACCTAACATGTTTATTGGTCCAAAATATTATAAATGTTTCCTAAAATTAAATGTAGCCTATTTTGTTCAATTTTTGTATTTTTTTTTTACCCAGACAATTTAAAAAGAACTTATTTTAGAGCAGTAATCACAATACCGTGAAACCGTGATATTTTTATCCAAGGTTATCATACGGTCAGGACTTATACCGACCCATGCCTAATAACTAAATAAATAATTAGCTAAATAAAGCTAATAACATTCATTCATTTTCTTTTCGGCTTAGTCCCTTTATTAATCTGGGGTCGCCACAGCGGAATGAACCGCCAACTTATCCAGCATATGTTTTACACAGCGGATGCCCTTCCAGCTGCAACCTTATCACTGGGAAACATCCATACACACACTCATACACTACGGACAATTTATCCTGCCCAATTCACCTATACCACGTTTTTGGACTTGTGGGGGAAACCAGAGCACCCGGAGGAAACCCACGCGAACACGGGGAGAACATGCAAACTCCACACAGAAACGCCAACTGACCCAGCCGAGGCTCGAACCAGCGACCTTCGTGCTGTGAGGCGAACGTGCTACCCACTGCGCCACCGTGACGCCCGCTAAAAATTGTTTTTTAAATTTCTTTTAATCGCTTCAATTCCAGCCAAACTAAAAGAAATCCAGAAGAAGAAAAAATATTATAGGAAATACTATGAAAATTCCCTTTCTTTGGTAAACATCACTTTAAATTAAACAAAAAAAAAAACAAGACATTTTCTCAGAAGGGCTAAATAATTTTAAGCTGTTCAAAACACCACCACATTGCTTTAACATGAAATACAAACCACAAATTTAATAAATCACCAATAAAATAGTAATAAAACGATGACACCACTATTTAACCAGAGACTTATAAACTTCTGGAGTGCTGAATGAAGCTAAAAGAGGCTTATGGGCTCTGCGGGTCACTTGACTGAAACAACAACAATGTGCTCTTTGTGATCAAAGGCCAACAACACAATGCTTGATATAGTCGAATAAATGTCTCCAGAGCCAAACCAGCATCATTATAATCAACTATAATCACTACATCTCACACGCAGAACTGTAAAATGACGCGCCTCAAGTTTTTGTGATGGTGAAACCGAAGCTTATGATTACACTAATGATGACTGAACACAAACCCACTGCCCAGGCAAAGTTAATCTTTGCAGTGGGACTTAGAAACCATGAAGGAATAATCGCTAGTCTTTATATCTACAAAATAAAATTAGCATTTCGCTCAAAAAAATGAATGAAATTACTATTAGTGGCCCAGAAGCGCAGCCCACAACTTTAGCAAAAAAGGTAAGTAGCAGTAAATTTTTTGAATCTGCAGCCAAGTCGTTCTGAATTAGCCACAAGACCGAGCGTGGAAAAGCAATTGAAATGCTTGTGTTAAAACTTAAAAGACAAACATATCCCAAAGGCATCCTCCAGAGCTGCTCTGAAGGGAATTTCACCCTGAATTAACTTCGTTTTTTCGCTGTCCATGCTCTGAACAACAGCGCGATTGTGTTTCTGCTGATATATCTGTTATGCACCTTGTCCGGAGCTCTAAAAAGCAGTTCTGTCTGAGGATGAGTTCACATTTCAGAGACTGAAGGCAAGATTAAGAGACGTTTGGATTATTAAGTCAAATGTTAAAGCTTTTTAAAGGACGAGCTGCAAAAATGGGCAAAGAAAACGGAGAGCTTAAGGAGCATGAGCCTTTACTTAGAGACTTCAAAGAACCTGTTCAACAAATTAAGGTATGATTGAAATAAAAGATTTAAAAGAAATGTGATTATGAAGTTGATTAATTAATACTTGAGTTGGTGGTGGTTTATTATTCAGCACTAGTTAATAATGAACAATGATGGATGTTCTTGTACTGTAAAATTCTTGCAGCACTCTAAAAAAGTATTTAAATTAACTTCTTTTTTTATATTTTGTGATTTTGAATTGTATTATTTGACACTGATCTTTCCTCAAACTATTTTTGGTATTGAAAAGTTTAAAAAAATGACTTTTATTGACATTTTTAATAGTTTGAAGTCTAGAAATTATGTTGTGAATTATAATAGAGTAACCTGGTAATAAATTGACGACACTTTTCTGTTATTTTAAGAACTGAATTCTTTTTTATATTATTTCTTATGCAATATATTGTTTCAAACTACTTAAACGTCAATAAAAGTCACTTTGTTAAAGTGCAGAGTTAACAGAGTCGACAAAGAAGAGATAAAGATCCCATGATGCAATTTATAACCATAAACAAAACAAAAACAAAAACCATTAATTAACAATTTATAGTATATTTGTTGTAGATTTGTCATACATATTTGCATATATCATAAAGAGTAATGCAGAGTTAATATTTTTTTTAATACATTTTAATGTGTCTCTCTTTACTGTTAAAAAAAAATTGTTGCCTTAATTTTTTTAGTTGAATCAGTTGAACTTTTCAAGTCATCTCAACTTACATAAATCAACCTGACAAAAAATATTGTCAAACTTTGTATAACTAAAAACATTTAGTTGAAACCTGATTAACTTATCAAGATAAGTTAAAGTAACATAAAAAGTTTGTCATATTATTATGATTATGATTATTATTATTATGAGCAACATAATAACCATATTTTCAGTGTTACAATAGTTTATATACCTGAAGCTATTTACTATTACAAACAATAATCATTTGATTAATAAAGCTGTATTTAAAAATAACAGTGCAGCACTAAAATATTCACTAATACTTTGCCCATATCATTCAAACTACAACATTTGACCCATTTGACCCTTAAAATTGTAATGACTTAAATCACTTATACATATTTTAATTAATATGCTGTTAACAAATTTACATAAATATGTTACACTGAATGACAAAGGAACATTATTTTGTTAAAGAACTCCTATTTTGAGATTTTATTTTAACAAAAGTTATTCATAATATTTAATTTACTTGCATATATTATCCACTGTAAAACAAATCTTGTCGCCTTAATTTTTTAGTTGAATCAAATAAACTTTTGTAGTCATTTCAATTTACATCAAACTGACTAAAAAAATTTAGTTAAACTTTGTATAACTTAAAATATTTTGTTGAAACCTGATTAACGTATTAAAATAAGTTAAAGTGACATAAAAACTAGGCGACGCGGTGGCGCAGTGGGTAGAGCTGTCGCCTCACAGCAAGAAGGTCGCTGGTTTGAGCCTCGGCTGGGTCAGTTGGCATTTCTGTGTGGAGTTTGCATGTTCTCCCCGTGTTCGTGTGGGTTTCCTCCGGGTGCTCCGGTTTCCCCCACAAGTCCAAAGACATATAGGTGAATTGGGTAAGCTAAAATTGTCCGTAGTGAATTAGTGTGTATGGATGTTTCCCAGTGATGGGTTGCAGCTGGAAGGGCATCCGCTGCGTAAAACATATGCTGGATAAGTTGGCGGTTCATTCCGCTGTGGCGATCCCAGATAAATAAAAGGACTAAGCCGAAAAGAAAATGAATATCATAAAACTTTTGTTGTCATGCCTTTTTGTCATATTATTTTTTACAGTGTACATAAAATCACATTTGTAAGTTTCAATTGCATCTTTGTTAATGCAAGTTAAAAAAAACATGTTTTTTTTCTTTGTTTGTTTGTTTTGTACTCCTTTCACCACAGGTTCCCAGTAAATTTCTTATTCTGGCTGTTTGGGCGGCTGGGATTGGTGGAACATTTCAATATGGCTACAATATATCCATAATAAATGCACCTACCAAGGTAATAAATGTGTGATTATTGTGTATTTCCCATTTTTTACAGTATACATCAGAAGAGATAGATACAGTACTGTATGTTTGTGTGCTATACTGGTTAGTTTGCAGCTCAGTTAATATATCATTGTGAA
Source organism: Danio jaintianensis (assembly GCA_903798115.1). Classification (NCBI taxonomy): domain Eukaryota; kingdom Metazoa; phylum Chordata; class Actinopteri; order Cypriniformes; family Danionidae; genus Danio; species Danio jaintianensis. The sequence goes on along the minus strand of CAIGQV010016645.1, from coordinate 24,656,510 downwards.
TGTGGATTTTGGTCCCTGGCAAAAGTTTTTTGGGTAAAAATGTGACAACATGAGCCACATTTGGGCTTTTTACACTTTTTAATTGTTAACCAAGGGTCATTTTTTAAGTTTCCTAATGTTTATTCTTTACCCTAGGTTAATAATTGACTTTTTAAGACATGAAGGATGTAAGATATATCGATGTAAGATATAATCCACATTGACAAAAGGTGGAAAAATATTTTCCCCTATTCAATTTTTACAACTTCATTCATTCATTCATTTTCTTTTCGGCTTAGTCCCTTTATTAATCAGGGGTCGCCACAGCGGAATGAACCACCAACTTATCCAGCATATGTTTTACGCAGCGGATGCCCTTCCAGCTGCAACCCATCACTAGGAAACACCCATACACACTCATTCACACACATTCACTACGGTCAATTTTTAGCTTACCCAATTCACCTATACCACATGTTTTTGGACTTGTGGGGGAAACCGGAGCACCCGGAGGAAACCCACGCGAACATGCAAACTCCACACAGAAACGCCAACTGACCCAGCCAAGGCTCGAACCAGCGACCTTCTTGCTGTGAGGCGAACGTGCTACCCACTGCGCTATTGAATTATATATGACTCTAAAATTGTAAATAAAATACTCCAATAATATTTGATTATTTACAAATTTTTTCTACAGTCAATTACAAAAAAAAAACAGCGTTATTGAAATATTACGACTTTTTTAATGTAAAAAAAAGTTTTCACTCAACATTTACTATTTAGTATTACAAATAAATTGGCATGAACGTATAACCGATTGATTTAAATATGATTTTGTGAAGTAATCCAGTAATATTTTTTTACAATAATACAATTTACAATGCAAGTTAAAACAGTTGTTATTTAAGTATTACATTTACCCTAGTAATGGACATTTTAAGACATAAAAGGAAACTTTTAAAACTTTTAAGACTATTTATTTTAGTTTTATTCAGATACTACTATTATTATTATAATAGTACTATCATTATTAACAACATTTTAAAAAATCATTATTAAATAAATTAATTAATTATGTTTATTTTTAATAATAGTATTTTATAATTATGAATAATAATAACAATAATGAATAATAATAATAATAATAATAAAAATTTGTCTTTTTATACATTTTTATTTTTGTTTTACTCATTTTAGACCAAAAAAACACCAAAAAAGTAACATTTTATTGTCATTTTTTTACGTTATTTATTTTGAAGTTATTATTTTATTTCAGCTAACACACTTTAAACAGTTTTACTGTTTAGTGCTGTTTTTTTTTTTTAAGTGAGTCAGTGTTTATTCCTCTCTTGTGTGTGTGTTTGTTTCTCTCAGGCTGTGCAAAACTTCATTAATCAAACCTGGACTGAACGCTACAGCACTGAAATCTCCAGCGACATGCTGACTCTCCTCTGGTCCATCATCGTCTCCATCTTCACCCTCGGTGGGCTTGTAGGAGCGTCTGTCGGAGGAACACTGGCTATTAGATTTGGAAGGTAAATTAAAGCCCAAATTGCTGTAAAGAATGTGCTTGAGGGATATCATTAAATGTGAAAGACTGGGGGATCAAACAGGAAGATATTATACACTCAATAAAATAATGTTTGCTGTTTGTTCTCACAGCTCCTGTAATTTTTTCTTTTTCAAATATTTTCCAAATTATGTTTAACAGAGCAAGGATTTTTTTTTACAGTGCTTCCTGTTAGGTATTTTTTTATTCTGCGATATGTATTGCGATATGAATACAATTTCACTAAATGAGTTGAATAACTATTTGGAAATAATTTATCATATTAGATTGATTGGGATGATTCTGTAGGGGAGTACATATGCATAAAATATAAGAAACAATCTACAAGCGTAGATCAATTCAATAAAGAAAAAGATACCAATAAAATAAACAATGTTTGATTGTTTTTTTCAATGAGTCAAACTGTATTCAGCTGTACAGTAATTGAATAATCAAATATAAAATAATACTGCATAGTCTTCATTTTATTAACTATTCAGTTGTTATTCAAAGTTTCTTTTCTTTTTTCTTTATTTGTCAAAGTTACAAACGGTACAATTTCTTAGGCCTTTATGCTTTTAAAACCCTCCCACAGTCACAGGCCTTAAAAAAGACTTGCGAATTTATAAATTGTAATCCAGACTCAACATTGCGTATACTCGCGATGTTACTATTGTGAATGAACACATTGCGAAATGATATATTGTGCAGCCCTATTTCCTATAATATTTTTTCTTCTGGAGAAAGTATTATTTGTTTTATTTTGGCTAGAATAAAAGCAGTTTTTAATTAAAAAAACATTTTAAGGTCAATATTATTAGCCCCTTTAGACATTTTTTTTTTTTTCGATTGTCTCTAGAACAAACCATTGTTATACAATGACTTGCCTAATTAACCTAGTTAAGCCTTTATGTCACGTTACTGGGAGGTATTGCAGACTGGACAAGATGAGTAGGATCCATGTGCATTTATTGGTGAGTTGTCATACAAAAACAGGACATCGTGCAAACAAAGTAACAAAATAACAAAACTTGAACTAAGACAAACCATGAGCAAATAACAAACTATACAATACCATACAACAACGACTGAGAATAACAAACAACTGAGCAAAGACTAGATGGGTGCAGGGTGTATAAATAGTCCAAACAATAAGTAGTGATCGGATGCAGCTGTGTGTGTGATGAGTGGAAGTGGAAACCGGGTGTGTGTGGCGGAATGATGGGAATTGTAGTTTGTGATGATTTGTAGTTCATGATGAATTGTAGTTCACCAGCGATCTCTGAAGTCCTTGATCGCTGGTGAACATGACACTTTAAATGTCACTTTAAGCTGAATACTAGTATCTTGAAAAATATCTAGTCAAATATTATGTGCTGTCATCAGGGCAAAGATAAAAGAAATCAGTTATTAGAAATTAGTTAGTAAAACTATTATGTTTAGAAATGTGTTGAGAAAATCTTCTTTCCGTTAAACAGAAATTGAGGAAAAATATACTGGAGGGCTAATAATTCTGACTTCAGCTGTATTTAAAATGAGCTGAAACAACACAATTCTTGAGCTTTTTTGGGACAACTTAATTGTTTTATGTTCAATCTTCTTTGTAAAAGCTAATAAGTTAACTTTCCTTCATGTTCATTTCCTTCATTCCAGGGCTGCTGGTAGTACCTAGAATAGCAAAGTCGAGTAAAGGTGGTCGAGCCTTCTCATTTATGGCTCCTAAACTCTGGAATAGCCTTCCTGATAATGTCCGAGGCTCAGACACACTCTCTCAGTTCAAAACTAGATTAAAGACCTATCTTTTTAGTAAAGCATACACTCAATGCATCGCATAATGGTATGATGCATGAATGTGCTCCACGCAGGTTTTTGCATCTCGTTTATATACACTATGAACAGCAGCTATGCTAATTATTCTCTTTATTCTTTATTTCCACCTGGGGATACTCATCCCGAGGCCCCCAGAGACTATGCAGTGCCACTAATGCAATCCAAGACCTGTGAAGAGATGATCCCAAGGTTTCCATAATCCCGGACCAGGCCGTATCCTGAGCAGCTGCTGTGGTGGTCATGGAGGAGTGGAGAGCATGAGACTGATTCCTGTGAGACCCCAGTGACAGACGAGTCTTCGCTGACGTCCAGCGGTCACCAGCCTCTGGCGCCTAGACTGCAGCTCTGCACAAGACGTTTGGCCATAGGAGAAATGGTCGTGCCCGACTGAGCCTGGTTTCTCTTGAGGTTTTTTTTCCTTCACTTTCGCAAATTGGTGAAGTTCGTTCCTCGCCGCTGTCGCCACTGGCTTGCATGGTTCGGGACCTGTAGAGCTGCGCATCGATGGATTTGCTCTTCAGTATTTGGACTCTCAGCAGTGAAAATTAAACCACACTGAACTGAACTTAACTTAAACTCTAAAAACTGAACGGACACCATTCCAATTCACTATAATCTTCTATGTGAAGCTGCTTTGACACAATCTACATTGTAAAAGCGCTATAGAAATAAAGATGAATTGAATTGAATTGAATGTTGTCCCAACATAAATTGATTGTGTGGAACCCAGCATATTTTTACAGTGCAGACCTGTTTTTTTTTTTCAGGAAAGGGACTCTACTGTTCAACAACGTCTTTGCTCTGCTGGCTGCTTTGTTCATGGGTTTGAGCTATCCTGCAAGCACCTTTGAGCTTTTAATCATTGGACGCTTCCTGACAGGAGTAAACGCAGGTAATTTCAACACAAGATTTGAAGCACAACCATTTTCAAGTTTGATAATGAGAAGAAATGCAGCATATCAGCATATTAGAATGATTTCTGAAGGATCATGTGACACTTGCTGGATTTCTATCCTAACGGGAAGTGATTTCTTTAAATAAAGTTTGAAAAAAACCCGAAACTATTTGACGGATGCATTTCTATCTACCATTATTTTTGCAGCATTAATACGCCTACAAAAATTCCAAAAACCATTCATTCATTCATTTTCTTTTCGGCTTATAGTCCCTTTATTAATCTGGGGTCGCCACAGCGGAATGAACCGCCAACTTATCCAGCATATGTTTTACACAGCGGATGCCCTTCTAGCTGCAACCCAGTACTGGGAAACATCCATACACACTCATTCACACACATACACTACGGCCAATGTAGTTCATCCAATTCACCTATAGCGCATGTCTTTGGACTGTGGGGGAAACCCGAGCATCCGGAGGAAACCCACGCCAACACGGGGAGAACGTGCAAACTCCACACAGAAATGCTCGAACCAGCGACCTTCTTGCCGTGAGGCAACAGCTCTACCCACTGCGCCACCCATAAACAGTAGATAACATCCTGCAAAACCTACTACATTTTAACTGTATACATATATAAAGTACACATACTGTTCAGTTTGGCAGGTTTATCTTTTTTGTTTTCTTTTTGAGAAATCTCTTATGGTGGACGGCTGCTTCTCACTCAGGACTATTTATGTTAATAAGGGAAAGATCATCACCAATAGAAGGAGCTTTCCTCTTCTGATGACACGTACAAAGGGAGAATGTCAATTAAAGTGTTTCTGCAGCCTTTTTTTTATTAAGCGTGATTATAAAACATATAATTAATAAATGCTTACCATTAGACTCTATATTCACACACTGCTGCCACACAACTGTGTTTAAACCCCTTATAAAAGTGATTTTTGCATAATAGGTCCCCTTTAAATCCCAAATTACTAAACAAACATAGATGAATTAAAACAGCCACAAAACATTATGTGCATTTCTATGTGATCAAATAATCTATCTCTGATTTGCTGGACAGGTATTGCGATATGTGTTCAGCCTCTGTACATTGGAGAAATTGCACCTCGGGCTCTGCGTGGAGCAATGGCCATGGGAACCTCCATCTTCATCACTGGAGGAATCCTGACGGGACAGGTCATGGGCCTCAAGTAAGGACAAAACTCATGCTGTCCTGTAGCTCAAACAGTGGAGCATGATAGCAAGGTTGTGGGTTCAAATCCCAGGGAAAGCATGAACTGATAACATTCCCTGTATGCTCTTAGAATGATTCCCAAAAATAACACAGTAGCTAAATTAAGGGAATGCGGTTTGTTTGTTGGGAATCCAGTCATTCCAATAGGAATCTGTACAATCAGGAGCATTCATTTGATGGCAGAAAATAATAATAATAATCACCACACAAAATTCGCTCATGTTTAAGCTGGTCTTGTGAATTCACCACTCTTGCCAGCAGAAAGCAGTTGGGTTTATGAATGACTGCTATGCAGCGTTTCATACTGAACAACTCATACAGTACATACAACTGGACCTCTTTTACTACTACACTGTTAAAAATGCTTTTCTTACTTAGGATTTTTGTCTTGTTTCTAGTCCAAATATCTAAACATTCTTAAATCAAGAAGCATTTTCTAGACAAGCAAACAATATTGTCTTGTTTTAAGAAATAATATGAATAATAATATGTTTTTTTCCTTAAAACAAGCTAAATAATCTGCCAATGGGGCAAGCAAAATAATCGTTTTTCCTTTTGACATAAGATTAATTTGTATTTTATATTGGATTCAAGTCAGATGATTGTCTGGGCCATTCTACAGCTTGATTTTCTTTCTCTGAAAGCATTTGAGAGTTTCCATGGCTGTGTTTTGGATCACTGTCTTGCTGAAATGTCCACCCTGGTTTCATCTTCATCATCCTGCTAATGTAGATGTTGGACTGAAGCAGCTAATATTCATTAACAATGATGAAGGGCAGAGGGTTGCTGAAGAACTACTGAGAGATTTCAGCTGCTGTCTGGGCTTTCACTGCCTTTCTACACCTCCATTTCTTCATGTGTTCAATACAAATTAGATTTGTTTTCTTTGTATATATGGATTTCTTTGGTTGTTACCAACATCCGGGGAAAATTAGTATTTAAGTATTTAAGTACTGTATTTAAGTCAACGGCACCTTGAGAAATGTTTTCTGAGAAAAATGGTGACGTGTTCAACACTTATTTTCCCCACTGTATAAATGCGATTGACACAACCTGAGGTCGAGTTTGTTTTTTAATGTGTGAAAATTTCAGACAAAAATTTTGAACTGAGTGTGCAATGAACTTAAACTAGAGCGAGTGATGCATGTGTTCTCTTCACATTTGGTGTGAACCCAGCATCACCGAGTATAACTTCCGAGCAACTTCTTTCAAAAAGAAAAACGTTTTACCAACATTTGACTGGTAGGGAAGCATAAAAATGCTTCCCCACTTTTTTTTCAGTAAAGGATTAGTTTACTCGAAAATGAAAATTCTGTAATTACTCACGTTGTTCCAACAGACCTTTGTTCATCTTCAGGACACAAATGAAGATATTTTAGATGAAATCCGATAGCTCTCTCATCCTCCATAGCCAGCAAGGGTCATAAGCAGTGATGGGAATAATGGTGCTATAAATAAACAGCGTTACTAACGGCGATACTTTTTTCAGTAACGAGTAATCAAATTAATTACTGTTTCCCTGTTACAACGGTGTTGCTGTTACTGACAATAAAATACATGTTACTACAATTGAGAACACTGAAGCGGTTTGCTTCAGCGATTATTATTGCTGCAAGCAGCGTCTCTCTCAGCCATAGGACATCTCTTTCTCTGGGGTGTGTGTTCGGGGCTGGGGCGGGACACATAACCAACCAGCGATGATGATTGGTGTGTCTGTGAACATGGAGTAACTCAGAACGTTATGATTGGCTTAGATAGAGTACATTTCCATCGTTACCAATCAGAGGCAGAGTAGGTCAGGTGTTCACACAAGCACATGCACAGTCAGTGGCACACACCAACGACCAGGAGTCAGAACGATGGCAAATCCAACAAGTTCAAAGGTAGCGTTTGCAAACTGGAAATATAAGCACTACTTTTCCCTCATTGAGGTGAAAGGCAAGAATGTTTATGTATCGTGCAACTTATGCCCAGGAAAAAAGGGTCTCTCTGCGTCGGTGAGAAGTAATTCTAATCTAATGAAGCACCTCACGTCGTCACATGCCGCCACAAAATGAGTGGCTACGCAGGTGATAACGTGAGCTCTGCTACCAAAGGAGGAGACGAAGCCACGACGTCAAAGCAACTAAAACTTGATTTTTCTCCACCGCAAACACTTATTACTCAGACAGAATTAAACACAATAATATCTAGATATTTAGTTGAGGACATGCTGCCATTGTCTCTCACATTGTCCCACAGCAACATCAAAATAGTGTAGATTAGTGTACAATGTTTTATATTTATTTTATAGTCATTTGACAATTTAGATTTTTTTTAAGTAATGCAATAGCTACTTTCCCTGGTAATTAGTTACTTTTATAATTATGTAACTCAGTTACTAGCTCAGTTACTATTTGTGAGAAGTAACTATAACTAAAACTTATTACTCTTTTAAAGGAATGTGCCCAACACTGGTCATAAGACGTTCAAAGTTCAAAAAAGGAACCAAAAACATTGTCAAAACAGTCGATCTGACTTCAGTGGTTCAACTGTAATCTTGAAAGCTTCAAACAACTTTGTTCAGCTATATCTTCAACATCAGATTAGGTCATGTTGTACAGCTCTTTTGCAAATGCGCACCCTTACCTGAAAGCAGAGACAAACAAAGTTATTTTTACAGCTTTTTTGCCGCACAAAAGTATTTTTGGAGCTTCATATGATTACAGTTGCATGTCATGTGTATTGTTGTTGTGTGTGTGTGTCAGAGAGTTGTTAGGTAAGGACGAGTACTGGCCGATCCTCTTGTCCACCATCTGTATTCCAGCCGTCCTGCAGCTGCTGACTCTGCCCTGGTTTCCCGAGAGCCCTCGATACCTGCTCATCGACCGAGGGGACGACATCGCCTGCCAGAAGGGTACAGACGCATTCATAACAGTTTGCATTTCAGTTGCACAACATTGTTCAAATAAAGCTGGTGTTGTTATGCTAGCAGAGTGATCGTCGTATGGTTGTACTACATTTATCTTCTACAATAATGCAATATGGTCAGAAGGTCGCTGGTTTGAGTCCCGGCTGGGCCAGTTTGCATTTCTGTGTGGAGTTTGCATGTTCTCCCCATGTTGGCGTGGGTTTCCTCTGGGTGCTCCGGTTTCCCCCACAGTCCAAAGACATGCGCTATAGGTGAATTAGATGAACTACATTGGACGTAGTGTATGTGTGTGAATGAGTGTGTATGGATGTTTCCCAGTACTGGGTTGCAGCTAGAAGGGCATCCGCTGTGTAAAACATATGCTGGATAAGTTGGCGGTTCATTCCACTGTGGTGACCCCTGATGAATAAAAGGACTAAGCTGAAGGAAAATGAATGAATGAATGAATGAAATTGGCCATAGTGTATAAGTGTATGAGAATGTGAGTGTGTATGGGTGTTTCTCAGTACTGAGTTGTGGCTGGAAGGGCATCCACTGTGTAAAACATATGCTGGAATAGTTGGCGGTTCATTCCACTGTGGCGACTCCTGATAAATAAGGGACTAAGCTGAAGGAAGATGAATGAATGAATGGAAGGCATGGTTAAATTGAGGATATTTTTATTTTATGGTTAAAATATAGTAAATTCAGCAGTCAACATAAAACATGAGATTGAAATTTAAACTCATCTTGCACATTTTACTTTCACAAACTTGACCAAAATGCTTCATGTAATAATTAAATGATACCACTAAGATGAAACAAAAAAAACGAAGATATTTTTTAATAGTGAATAAGTGAGTGAAGATAAAACAGATGATCAACAACCAATAAAACAATACATAATCTATCTCCAGCTTGTTTCCAACAGTTTTCCATGCTTTCCTGGCAAAAAAAAAGAAAAAAAGGTCATGAGTCACATTCAAACTCATGATTGCCTGTGAAAGGAAGATAATGTTCTCATCTCAGCTGTGCATAATCACAAAATCGAAGCGTCTGAAGCATAAAATCTCATTGCAGTGATCACCCCTTGAACGGATGTCATGATGTGCACTCAGTAGGGAGCTAAACTGAAGCCGTTGAGCCATAATAGCCAACAACAGAAAGCCAGAAGAAGAGAATCTCGTGAGTCAAGGAATGTTACGCCCTTCTTCTGTTTTTCTTTCAGCTCTAATGTGGTTCCATGGCCAGGATAAGTACCACGGAGAAATGGAGGATATTGAAAGAGAAAGGGTCAGCGCGGTCGGCATTAAACCTAAAAAGCCTTGGGAGCTTTTTACGGACAGAAGTATTCGCTGGCAGCTCCTGACGCTCATGGTGATCCACACGTCCCAGCAACTCAATGGCATTAATGCGGTGTGTATCCCACTCAGACACCAAAAAAACCCTACACTCGAAAAAATTATGTTTGCTATTTGTTGAAGCGACTTATTTAAAATAAGCTAAAACAACACAATTCTTGAGGGTTTTTGCGGGACAACTTAATTGTTTTATGTGTAATCCACTTAAATTTGTAAAAACTAATAAGCTAACTTAATTCCTTCATGTTGTCCTAACACAAATCGATTGTGTGGAACCCAGCATTTTTTGCAGTGTACCCTAAAAACAAAAAACCACTACAGAAACCATCAGAGGTCTAATTGTACTTTCCACCACAAATCCTGAAGCTGCATGATGGTATAAAAAAAAATGACGTAGCAATATTTTGTTTCTCTTCTACACTTGTTTGTTCGCTGAAAAAAATGTTGTCTGCAAAATTATTGCAAACAATTTATATATGTTGAATTTAAACAAACAAATTAAATGTAGTAATGTTCAACTTAATTTGTTTGTTTAAATTCAGCCCAAATAAATAAAACCACCTAATTTAAAAACATTTAGTAAATCCAGGGAATCATCTTTGAAACATTTTTTTTCAGTGCTGTTTGTTCAAACTACTTATTTAAAATGAGCTGAAACAACAAAATTCCAGATTTTTTTTGAGACAACTTAATTGTTTTACGTTCAATCCACTTAAATTTGTAAAAACTAATAAGTTAAATTAATTCCTTCATGTTGGCCCAACACAAATGGATTGTGTGGAACCCTGTGTCTTATGTTGCAAAGACTCAATAGTATTAATGCGGTGTGTATCTCACAAAGACGCCAAAAAAAAAAAAAAAACACTACCCTAAAAGAAAAAACACTAGAGAAACCATCAGAGAAGGTATAACTGTGCGTTCCACCACAAATCCTAAAGCTGCATGATGATATAAAAAATGACGTTGCAATACTGTTTCTCTTCTACACTTATTTGCTGTTTGTTCAAACTACTTATTTAAAATGAAATGAAACATCAAAATTCCAGATTTTTTAGGACAATTTAATTGTTTTATGTTCAGTCCACTTAAATTTGTAAAAACTAATAAGTTAAGTTAATTCCTTCATGCTGGCCCAGCACAAATCGATTGTGTGGAATCCTATGTGTCTTACAGTATTTAGCATTAATGCGGTGTGTATCTCACTCAGACACCCAAAATAAAAATAAAAAACGCTACCCTAAAAAATAACCACCACAGAAACCATTAGAGAATGTATAATTGTACATTCCACCACAAATCCTGAAGCTGCATCATGATATAAAAAAATGACGCTGGAATATTTTGTTTACACTCTGTAAACATATCTGTTAATTAACAGTTTCCGCATTTTGTGATTCACAATTGTTTTCTGTTTATTTATGGTTGTGAATTGCATTATGGGAGCTTGATCTCTGCTCTGTCGACTTTTAATGTTGAAAATTCAACTGTACAGTTTAACATGTGACTTTTATTGACATTTTAGTAATATGAAATAATATAATGCATAAGAAATAATATATAGAGAAATAAGTCTGTAAAATAACAGAAAATGTGCTGGCAGTTTATTACAAGGTGTTTGCAGCGTAATATACAAAACCAACTTTTCAAGGTTAAAAGTTGTTGGAAGAAAGATCAAGATCCCATAATGCAATTCAAAAGCATAAATAAATGTGGGAAAATATAAATATAATAACATGACTCACAAAATATGGAAAACTGCAAATTTACGGATATTTTTTAAAGTGCAATATATACCCTAAATCATAAAATAAGTTTTATGTTGCATGGATATATTTTTAGCAGTAGTCAAAAATGTGCATGAAAGTGTATGGGTCATAATTATTGATTTTTCTTGTATGCCAAAAATAATTCGAATATTAATAAAGATCATGTTGCATGAAGAAATGTACACTCCAAAAAATGATTTTGCTGTTTGTTCAAACTACTTATTTAAAATGAGTTGAAATAACACAATTCTTGAGATTTTTTTGGTACAACTAAATTTGTTAAGTTAGCTTAATCCATTTGTGTTAAGACAACATGAATGAATTGTGTGGAATCCTGCATTGTTTTCACTTTGTAGAAAATGTCAGTGCAAATATATCAAAACTCAATTTTTGATTAGTAATATGCATTGCTAACTTAATTCTGACAAATTTAAAGTGGATTTTTTTTCACATCCCATTGGTTTTAACATGCCACAAATAGAAAGCAAACAATTAAACCATTAGGACCAAAAAGATCATTACAGTTTAAAACCAATATAATTTCCATTCATTGAAATCATTTCTAACTGCATGATAGTTTCTACCATTTTCTTTTCAGCAGGGCCAGAAACAACAGCTTTAGATTAATAGCTTGCAACATAAAAAAAGATTAGGCTTGACTGCTGATGTGTGCTCTATTAAAACAGAAGAAAAAACCCAGTCCATCCCTCTGAACCGACATGTGACTGGCCTGCTGTGGATTAAACCCTGATCTTTTCTTAACAGCAAATGATTATTGAAGGGATAAAATATGAAATCGTTTCAGAGTTTTGCTTTGAGGCTGTGAAGTTTTCGGCTGAATATAATGGGCATGAGGGACATTTTGCACACATATTTGGAAGCTTGCAAATGTCATGTGAGGAAGCACAGCTGCAAGACCAATGCTGAATCATGCACAGCAAGCACCTTTAGAAACTTGCAGAAATTAGTAAAAAAATAGATATTATGTTTAAAATGTTGACATTAAGATCTGCATACAGCAAAAATATACATACAGCAGAGAAAATAAGTATTGAACATGTGACAATTTTTCTCAGAAAACATATTTCTAAAGGTGTCGTTGACCTGAAGTTTTCTTCTGATGTTGGTAACAACCAAAGAAATCCATATATGCAAAGAAATCAAATCTAATTAGTTTACAAATGAAGTTATGTGTAATAAAATGAAGTGACGCAGGGAAAAAGTATTGAGCACATGAAGAAAGGGAGGTGTAGAAAGGCAGCAAAAGCCCAGACAGCAGCTGAAATCTCTCAGTAGTTCTTTAGCAACCCTCTGCCCTTCGTCACTGTAAATGAATATTAGCTGCTTCAGTCCAACATCTACATTAGCAGGATGATGAAGATGAAATGAGGATGGACATTTCAGCAAGACAATGATCCAAAACACAGCCAAGGAAACTCTCAAATGCTTTCAGAGAAAGAAAATCACGCTGTAGAATGGCCCAGCCAATCACCTGACCTGAATCCAATATAAAATACAAAATAAAGATCAGATTTGATAGACGAGACCCACAGAACCATCAAGAGTTTTACACTCTGTTGAAGTCTGTGAAAAACTCATTCTCCATATGAGAGGCGTCTTTAAGCTGCCATCACTAAAAAGCCTTTTATATAAAGTATTAAACACGTTTCAGTAGTTCAGCACTTTCTCCTTGTGTCATTTCATTGTTATTACACAGAACTCATTTTTCAGATTTTTTTTGTTTTGTTTTATTTTTATGTTTGTATTGTTCGGGTTTTTACCAAAATCTGGTTAAATTCCATGTCAACAGCTCCTCTAGAAATATTATTCCCAGGAAAAAACATGACGTGTTCAATACTTATTTTCCCCGCTGTAACCTTTAAAATATAGAAACAATAAGATACGTAAACTGAACCCATCCCTTACAAAAGTGAACCAAGGCATTACCACAGATAGAACATGGATATAGTGCTAATCACCAAGCCACCATGCCGCCCAAATACACACTTAAACGATGAAAGATTTCCTTTAGATTTACTTAATAAAGAAATTTGTCGATGTGTGTTTTCTACAGGTGGTTTGTCAAGCCCACTCACCTGTGAAACACACTCTTTCATCTCTCTGACACTTTAACCGACACTTACACCAGTTTTGCACCAGACACTTTTTTACAATCACTCCAAATCTAAAAAAACCCCATCTTGCTTTTATGAAGTGTGCTTCACACAGGTGAGTGGGCTTGCCAAACCACCTGTAGAAACACTCTTCTCTCTGAGCACTAACAGTTCCTTTGTATAATTAGCACTTCTTGTGTGTATTGCCTCTTCCTGTTGAATCGCTGAATGCCTCCTCAATTGTAAGTCACTTTGGACAAAAGCATCTGCTAAATGACTAAATGTAAATGTCTTACAACGGTAAATAGACAGAATTGGCACAAAAGAGCATGGTTTTGGCAAGCTACTGTATGTACAGTGTTTCTAAGTATTCAGTTTAACTCTCTTATATACTGTGCGTGTTAGTGTGACCCCTATTGAAAACGATTTCTCTTCCATCAGATTTATTTCTATGCAGACTACGTGTTCACCCAGGCTGGGATTCCAGATGACAATATTCCTTACGCTACAGTGGGAACCGGAGCTTGCGAGTGCATCACTGCACTGACCTGCGTAAGTGGAGATTTATCGCTTCAGTTATTTATCTCAGAACCCATGACTCAGGCCATAGGAATATCGCAAAAATGTGTCAGGTTTACATAATAACGTTGATGGTTATTGTCCAAACTCAGATTGTTGAGTCTGTTGTTCAATCTATTTATTTATTTAAATGTGTGTAAATATATATACATTCATTTCTTTTTGTATTTAATTATATCATTGAATAATATGCTAATGTTTAGATGATTTGTGTACATTACAATTAGTAAATTCTGTCTTTTAGTAGATGTATTATATGAAAGACCTGTCATACTTTTGTTGATCAAACAAGTGGGTCTAATTGGATTTCTATCGTAAAACTTGAGAAAGTTATTATTGTTTATTTATTTGTTAGGTTTTCAGTTCCTCTCAAAATCATTCTGCATAAATCCGCAATTAATTTATTATTCACAAAAGATAGCAAGAGCAATTAAATTCTGTCTGGCCCTGTTTATTGTTACTTCAGATTATGAACATATGTTGAGAGATATGATTCATATTTGACCAAATCTGACCTCACAAACTGTTCTCCAGCCTTAGAATTAGATGTTTAGACAGTTTATATAATCATACCTTGAGCCAGATTTTAAAAGATGTTTCAAAAGCATTGTGTGTGTGTGTGTATGTTTGTTTCAGGGTCTTCTGATCGAGTCTTTGGGAAGAAGAGCTCTTATTATCGGGGGATATACTCTCATGAGCGTGTGCTGCATTTGTTTCACCATCGCACTCACTTTTCAGGTAGCAACCGAGAAATACTATACTTTAAATATACTAATACACTAAATATGATATAGGATTGTATGGTTTGTGATCTTAAAGTTGGCATAAAATCTAAATTTACAATGGTTATTCTGCTTTCGCACATTGTTTGTTTTGATCATATTTAATCAACATCTGACCATGTGCTTCCACCAATGGCAGCCTTTCTCTGATGATGTCAGTTTGACGGGTTTGGGTCAAATTTGCTTAGCCACACCCATCCAACTGTTAATTTGCTGTGAGTGAAAGACGAGAGGAGGAGCACAAATATAAAGCCCCGCCCCCTACTCAATACTCCATTTCAGTTGGAAATATGTCATCACATTTAAATAAAAGTCTACAGCATCTTGCAGTCACGTGAAATAGAATATACAGTATATATACTTTAACATTCATTCATTCATTGTCCTTCGGCTTAGTCTCTATTTCAGGGGTCGCCACAGCGGAATGAACTGCCAACTATTTCCAGCATATGTTTTACACAGCGGATGCCCTTCCAGTCGCAACTGAGTACTGGGAAACACCCATACACTCTCACATGCACACACATACACTACGGTCAATTTAGTTTATTCAATTCACCTATAGCGCATGTCTTTGGACTGTGGGGGAAACCGGAGCACCCGGAGGAAACCCACGCCAACACGGGGAGATCATGCAACGTCCACACAGAAATGCAAACTGGCCCAGCCGGGACTCGAACCAGCGACCTTCTTGCTGTGAGGCGACAGTGCTAACCACTGAGCCACCATGCCACCACTATACTTTAACATTTTTATTTGCATAGTTGCATAATTAATTGCTTTAATGATGTTTGTTTGTTTTCCCTCATAGGATTCAAGCCCTTGGGTCCCCTATCTTAGTATGGTCTGCGTTTTGGCCTTCATCCTCAGTTTTGGCCTTGGTCCAGGTACACTCAAAAAAGATATTTGCTGCTTGTTCAAACTACATATTTAAAATGAGCTGAATCAACACAATTTTTGAGTTTTTATGAGACAACTTAATTGTTTTTATGTTCAATTGACTTAAATTTGTAAAAACAATTAAGTTTACTCAATTGATTTGTGTTGAGACAACATGAAGGAATTGTGTGGAACCCAGCATTTTTTACAGTATAAATGAGTATTAAAATAAAGAAAGCAAAGACAGAAAATGACACATAACTTAAGAAGGTTTTAGCATTAATACAAATTGTATATTTTTCCATTGCATTGTTGGCATGCATTCTTAAAGGGATAGTTCACCCAAAACTGAAAATTCTGTCATAATTTACTCATATTTCACTTTTACAAACCTTTATGAGTTTCTTTCTTCTGTTGAACACAAAAGGAGATATTTTGAAGAATGTTGGACACCGGTAACCATTGACTTCTATAGTATTTGTTTTTCCTACTGTGAATGTCAATGGTTACCATTTTCCAGAGTTCAAAATATCATCTTTTGTGTTTAACAGTAAAACGATTTGGAACCACTTGACAGAGTAAATAAGGAGTAAAATTTTATTTTTGGGTGAACTATCCTTTACAAATGAAAGTGCCAGGATGGACCAAAGAGGTTTTTACAGTGATGCCATAGACTTGACTTTCTTTATTGTCCAGAAGTAGAAATTTATCTTTAGCTCCACCACATAATTACATTAACCTTATCACATGCTGTATATCACAAAAAAACAAGCAACACAAATACATTCAATATCATCACATAAATTACATTAAAAACGCAATTAACCCTATTCATACTTAAAACCCAGTATTTAAAATTCTAATTGCATTTGGCACAAATTACACATTTTTCTTTACCTGAGGTTGCCTAAAATCTTTTTGATGGCAAAAGCTGAGATTTTATATTTAAGAGATGGGAACAGTGTTTAATAATGACACATGCTTTCTGTTTAATTCTCATTAGATCAATTTCATAGACAAACATTTTGGGGGCCCTAAAGAACCCTTTAGTGAAAAGTAGTTCTAATAAAGAAACTTTTTCCCATGATTACCACGGATGTTAAAAGTTCGTCATGGAACCGCTGATGACATTAAAGAACCGTTATTTTTAAGAGTAAATAAATGTGATTTTACTGACTAAATTTAACATGTTTTGTGTTGCAGGTGGCGTGACAAACATTTTAACAACAGAGCTGTTTACCCAAACCGATCGGCCTGCCGCGTACATGATCGGTGGCTCTATCAACTGGACCTCTTTCTTTCTGATCGGCATGATCTTCCCATTTATTGTGGTAAATATGGCTGCTTTTTGAATAGTCAGAAAGGAAGAATGAATAGGACACATTGAAATTAGAAAAAGGTTTTACACTGTATTTTTTGTACCAAAAAATATTAATGTCAATTCAATAAAGCAACTGTATTTGGCCGAGATACCTTTTCACATGCATATTTCATAAAAACAAACAAAACACATTATTAATAACAATGTGAAATTAAAAGTTCTGTTTTGGTCACTGTAACTAAATTACATGGTTGCCTTAAATGTTTAAATTGAATAAAAGTAATAATGACATTAACAAAATTTTTTTTAAAAGGAGTCATTTTTAAATAACGTACATTAAATTGACTTAAAAGTAAAATAAAGTAAACATTCTGTCATTATTTACTCTCCGTTTGATTTTGTTTCTTCTGTTGAACAGAAGATATTTAGAAGAATGCTGAAAACCTGTAACCATTGACTTCCATAGTATTTATTTTTCCTCCTATGGAAGTCAATGGTTACAGGTTTCCAACATTCTTCAAAATAACTTCTTTAGTGTTCAACAGAGGAAAGAAACTCAAAGGTTTGAAACCACACAAGGATGAGTAAATAGTAGGCCTGTCACAATATCTATTTTTTGTTGTACGATATATTGCACCAAAATATACTGCAATAAACAATATTATTGTCATTATAAGACCATTTAATGCCACTCATTATAAAATGCCAGAATGACAATATAATATCATCATAATGCAAGTAGACTCCTCCAAGGAACATAATAATATTTTATTCTTAAGAATATTTTATTTAATTATAGTCATTTTAACAATTTAATAATTAGGTATTGAAATCAGAATGTGAAAAGGCATATCCTAAATAAATAATAATAAATATTAACAAAAAAGTGCAAGGTAAAGAGTAACAGAGGCTGCGATATCTGCTACCAGATCTATTTTTAGTTGTCAAACACCCACATGAACATATACTATAGTAATTTATAGTAATTACTATAGTGTTTTTTAACCATACTGATACTGACACCTCCAGTAGAGATAGAGATGTTGCACAATCAGCTAAAATGTTGCTAGACTTGGTTTTTATGTATGGGCGATATATATTGCATCACCAAAAATGATTGAGGTCATGTCCATGTGTTGTGTGATAAGTCCCTATATTGATTATTGTGACAGGCCTAGTAAATAGTGAGTAATGTGGTTGATCTATCCCTTTAAAACAGCCTCTCTGACTTAAAACAATAATTAACTTACTTTAAAAAGTTATGATTACCATAAAATCAGATGTTTTCATGAATAATTGATTATATAATGATTTACAATGCAACACTGTTAAACTTTTCCCTCTCTCTCTTTCCCAGAATGGCCTAAAGCAATACTGCTTCCTCGTTTTCCTGGTCATCTGCGTATTGGTGGCCACGTACATCTTCTTTGTGGTCCCTGAAACCAAAAACAAGACCTTTCTGGAGATTCAGAACGATTTTCAGTCTAGAAAGAAGATCATTAATGCCAATGGTACTGAGGGCCCTCTGCTGTCCACACTGATGTAAAACACACATACAGTATGACTGCACTTTAAAGGGGCGTTACAATGTTACTGTATTGACATACACATTAAATTTGCCAAAACGGAAATGTAAGATCAGCAAACATTGAAGTCAGAACTATTAGCCCTCCTCCATATTTTTTTCTCCCCAATTTCTGTTTAACGTAGAGAAGATTTTTTCAACACATTTCTAAACATAATAGTTTTAATAATTAATTTCTAATAACTGATTTCTTTTATCTTTGCCATGATGACAGTACATTATATTTCATTAGATATTTTTCAAGATACTAGTATTCAGCTTAAAGGGACATTTAAAGGCGTAACTAGGTTAATTAGGTTAAATAGGCAAGTCATTGTATAACGATGTTTCGTTCTATAGCCAATCCAAAAAATATATTGCTTAAGGGGGCTAATAATATTGACCTTAAAATGGTTTTAAAAAAATTAAAAACTGCTTTTATTCTAACCAAAATAAAACAAATAAGACTTTCTCCAGAAGAAAAAATATTATAGGAAATACTGTGAAAAATTCCTTGCTCTGTTAAACATCATTTGGGAAATATTTGAAATAATTCATAGGAGGGCTAATAATTCTGACTTTAACTGTATAATTGTGTGTGAACAGTTATTGACACACACTGACGCTGCACTACATCATGTGCCTTCAGCATGAATACTGTCCTTTTTGTTAGCAAGGAGGGTCACATGACAGGAGGGACTTTCATTTGTATCTTGAATGTGTTTTATACAAATTAATATGGCTGAAACTATTATGCAGCAAAGTATCACTTAGAATCGCTTCTGTGATACCAATTTCATATTTTTTTTTATCTCCAATTATGCTAAATGGATCCCTATGAGGAACAGATGTCTCATGAAATCACTGCAATCATGCTTGAATTTATTTTACAACTTAGTCTTACAATTTTAATATTGACAATAAAGGAAATATTTTCAATCTAAAAATCACTGTGTGAATTATGTTTGAATTTATTTCATTTTTATGTCAACTAAATTGGATAGAAATGACAGTGAAAGTTAGCAAAATAAGGAAAGAAATTGCATGATGACTGGTATTTTAAGCTCTTTACTTCTTAGCATTCTAAAAATCTTGCAAATATATTACTTAAGCAACAATTCACTACTGAAATACTACAGCAATTTATAGAAAATATTACAGTGTATCCGAATCATACTACTAAAGTGTATTATACTGTATCTATTAGCCTATAGCATTTATAACATTTCGTTATTGAATGTTCCAGCACATTGTAGTATTAACTTTAGTTAACTGATAAATTGTAATAAATACTGGATACTTTAGGTTTTACTACAATAAACTGTGGAGTATTGTAAGATAAGTTGTAGAAGACTACAATATTGGGTAATGTTTTTATATTACAATAGTTGTTGCGGTACCATACCAACTGTAGAAATACCACAACAGACCATTTTGAGGGATGTAAACAAAAACAATGGTCCCAACGTATTTCTTGTTTTACATTCTTCATTTCTATAGCTTCTGAGAATCCAAAAAGAGCCACATATTGATAAATAATGCTATGACCGCTGTTTTGACATTACGTTATGATTGAATTGCCTCTTGTTACAGTTATGAAATAGTTTGATAACAGGCAGGAAATGTTCATGGGCCAATGACATGACCACATTGAAATGGGTCAACAAAAATGATTGAAAACTGACAATTAACAATATGTTTTACAATGAATTTCTATTTCAAAATCAGGGATGTTTTATTGCCTTTCTAAAGTGTTTACAGATATTTTACAAACATTGAATTTTAGGCTATTTCTGCAATTTAATGTCAATAGAAATGACATGTTTCGGTTTTTCACAAATCACAGTTGGGATTATAGCCTAAATAGTATTTAATTTAATAACCGCCTTGTAATTATTCTCATTATCTAGACGTAAATTATCTATTAACCATTATGTAAATAAATTGTTACTTTCACACAAAGTGTAACACCTGTAAAAGCACTGTGTGGTCACGCGTTGTCTGTTATTTTTCTCAACGCTGACACGGATCAACCAATCGCTGTCGTTTATGTTTTCTTCAGATTTATCTCATATATCACTACAGGGCACATTTCCAGTTGTTATTCGATTAGAAGGTAATTGGAAATTAATATATTAATATTAACATACTATTTAGTGTACAAATGCCTCAAATAAGACTCGGTTTAATGACAAATAAAACTTTAAGGAAGACGCTTGTGATTGGACTATGGACGGTGACGCTCGATGAGCAGGAATACATGTTGTTTCTGTGTGCAGCAGTACCGAGGGACACACTCACTGACACTTCACTATGACTGGCAGACAGGCAGTAAAAGCTTATTTAGATCTCATGTCACAGCCATGCAGAGCTGTGCTAATATTCCTAAAGCATAATAAAATACCACACACGGTGGAACAAATTGCGATAAGAAAAGGTGAGCTACTTTGTTAATGTGTCGTTCGGTGTAATGCATTTGTAAAGTCCTTATGGCTTGAATCCAAGTCTGTGCAAAGGTTCTCCTGCAGACTGAACGTGGTTCTTCTATTATTTCTAGAGATTTGTATGTATTTATTGTTAATTCCGTTTATTGAACGGTATTCTGCATTTACCTCACAACTCCACATGAAAAATACTGACGTTAGTAGTTGATAGTAAATACTAGCGTTACACCGTATTTGAAGCACTTTACAGTAAAATGTATTATACTGTTTATATTATAGTATTTACTGTTCTTTGTTAACGAATATAATGAACTGATAAACTTCAATACTGTTGATGTACTTTAGTTTTTGCTACAATGGTGTATTGTAGTATGTTTACAGCTGTAAAAAGCGTGTAGGACAGTGTTGGGCAAATTCTTTATATTGCTGTAGTTGTATTACCATAGCAGCGATACAAACCACAACTGATTAATTCAAGTATTTACTATAGTATGGTTCAAAATTTGTACTTTATGTACTATGAAGCACTATAGTATTTTTATTACATGTCCTTGAACTACATCGAGGTAAAGTTGGTTTTATATTCGCACATTCGTTCAGTGACAACTTGTGACACGCTCCCTATATTGTTTACCATGGTACTTTGAATATTCGGTCTGACAACACATGTAAGTATGACTTCAAAACAACATTAGCACTATTTTTGACTATGAACAACTTTGATAGCCATTGGCCGCTGTTATGATTTCACTATTTAGAATTTGCAAAGAAGACTTTTCTGAAATTATATTATTTAGGAGAAAGTCTGAATGTGTGAATATAAAACCAACTTTACCTCAATGAACTTTACCTGTAGGGGAGCAGAAAACACCAGAGTTCACCAAACTCAACCCTATGCAAAAGGTGCCAGTGCTGGAGGACAATGGGTTTGTTCTCACTGAAAGGTATGGAAAGAGAGATTTTTTAACCTTTGCATTTGGATGTCTGGAATTTTAAAAGTTTTTTTTTTTTTTTTTTACTTTTATTATCATTATTAAAGAGATAGTTCATCCAAAAATGAAACTTCACTGTTCATTTACTCACCCTCAGGCCATCCAAGATGTAGGATTTCTTCATTAGAACATTTCTTCATTAGTATTATCTGAAAACGTAGTCCATATAAAGGCTATGAGAACTCCAAGTCAATGATTAGTGCATTATTTGTTCTGTACAGTGTCACATGAAAAAAAACAAAAGCTCTATTACATATATACATACAAATTTCTAATTATACACATCCAAACATTCAGATATTGATAACAATAAACACACACATAATTATAACGTGTGTAGGCAGAAAAGAGAGTTTGGGTATGCCTCAAAAATGTTTGTGTGCTACAAATATTGTCAGATTTTGTGAAAATAAATAAATTAGTTATTACAATGGAAATCAGATAGTGTTTGGCATGGATAACACACAACCAAATATCTTACTTTTATTATAATTTAGTTTTTTTTACTATTATTACCCTTCATGTTATTTATTTAATCTATTTAGTTATATTTTAAAATGTTAATATAGGCATTTAATAACTTTTGTATTCAGTTTCTATTAGCCATTGACTTCCATTTTATGAATCATCACCAGGGACCACACTTTCAGCAAAAAATTCTTTCTTTCTTTGTCTTTCTTTCTTTTATTATTTTCTACTGAAGGAAAAAAGTCACCTCTTGACTAGCGTGAGGACGAGTAAATCAACAGTAAATCTTAATTTTTACTCTTCAACCTTACGTTATATTATTCATCATCCTCTGGCACAGTGACGCTATTTTGAAGTATCTGGCAACAACCTACAAAGTGCCCGATCACTGGTACCCCAAACTGCCCGAGAAAAGAGCGCGAGTTGATGAATACACAGCCTGGCATCATATGAACACACGAATGCACGCTGCCACAGTCTTCTGGCAAGAGGTACAGTAGGGTTTAAAATGTGAGTGGTTAAAATGACATTTAAAATATATATGTTTTTGGTACATATGTATTTTTTTTGTTAGAAATAGGCAAATTTTACAAGTCCCCTAGAGTTAAACAGTTGAGTTTTACCATTTCTAAGTCCATTCAGCCAATCTCCGGGACTAGCATGAGTACTTTTAGCTTAGCTTAGCATAGATCATTGAATTGGATTAGACCGTTAGCATCTCGCTCAAAAAGATTTGAAAAACTTTCGATAATTTTCCCATTAAAGCTCGACTCTTCTGCTGTATAGAATATATTGTGCACTAAGACATGTAATAGTCAAGGTGTAATAATCAAGGGACTTTGCTGTCGTACCATGACTGGGCAATAACATTACGCAACGTTACGTAGTTACCAAGCTGTGGACTATTTTCAGAATCCATGTAATACCATTGCACCTTCTGCAGCCTTGGTAC
The DNA here is from genome assembly GCA_903798115.1 of Danio jaintianensis. Lineage (NCBI taxonomy): Eukaryota > Metazoa > Chordata > Actinopteri > Cypriniformes > Danionidae > Danio > Danio jaintianensis. The sequence continues at coordinate 24,632,900 of CAIGQV010016645.1, read as the reverse complement.
AGAAGCAAAGTTTCTTGATTTAAATAGGAACATTTTCAAAACTCTATTTCGATTTTTCTTGAGTGAGATGCTAATGGTCTAATCTGATTCAATGATCTATGCTAAGCTAAGCTAAAAGTGCCCCCGGCAGTCCCTAAGATCGGCTGAATGACTAAAAAATGAATAAACTCAACTGTTTAACTCTTGGTGACTTGTAAAATAAGCCTTTTTCCACAAAAATGGGAGTGTTCCTTTAAAATTCTTTGCATTTCTGTACAGGTTTTACTTCCACTCATGACGGGACAGCCGGCAAATACTGCAAAGCTGGAAAAGGCCTTATCAGACCTGAACGGCACACTAGAAAAGCTGGAAAACATGTTTCTGAAGAGACAGGCTTTCCTGTGCGGTGATGACATCTCACTGGCTGACTTGCTAGCAATTTGTGAACTCATGCAGGTATGATACTTTTACTGTGTTTCGACATATCTTTCTCATATTTGAATGAAAAGGTATTGTTGAATAAGAAAGAATGTAAGGCGGGACTTGATTGTGTCAGTCAGAGAAGTTGTGGATCGCTATTGGTGGATCTCGTGTGATTGACAAGTTGATCCTGACCTTGTGTAGGCACATTATTAGAAAAAAAGCACAGCTGTTGTTAAAATTATTTTGAATGAAGATTAGAAAGAAAAATGTTGTATACAGATAAATTATATTAAAGTAATAGTTGTATAATTGCACTTACATGACCTTGTAAATTTTCATAATTAATTATAATACTCATAGTTGTTATTTTTATTGCCATGTCAGCATCTAAGGCCATCTGCATGCCAAAAAACATCCAAATTATACAAGTTACATGAACATTTTTCATTCAAGTTACACTTTTAATTTCAAGTTTCAATCAAGATGTGTTTGTAATTAACCCATGATAAAAATTCTAAAATCTTTTCTGGTGAAATCTTACCAAACAAGTCGCTGAATGAGCATAATAATTACAATAATAATTTCATGTAATTATTAAATTAAAGTTAAAGTCAAGTTTTTTTTATTAACATATGATAAAAATCATAAAAACTTTATCTTTTGAAATCTTATTAAACAAGTCCCTGATTGAGCAGAATAATAATAGCAAAAATGATCCATTTTATGCGTTTTTTGTAAATAAATTAATGTATATAAATATCTTTATATACAATAAAGCAATAAACAAATGTTTTTTCACCATTGCATATCAAGAAAATATGATACCATCATAAGCCTATTACCCACACACAACACACTCAGCAATTATCGAAATTGCCACAGCGGAATGAACCACCAACTTATCCAGCATATGTTTTACACAGCGGATGCCCTTCTAGCTGCAACCCAGTACTGGGAAACACCCATACACTCTTGCATTCACACACACACACACACACTCATACACTATAGCCATTTTAGTTTATTCAATTCACCTATACTGCATGTCTTTAGACTGTGGGGGAAACCGGAGCACCCGCAGGAAACCCACGGCAACAACAGCAGAGCATGCAAACTCCACACAGAAACGCCAACTGACCCAGCCGGGCCTCAAACCAGTGACCTTCTTGCTGTGAGGTGACAGTGCTAACCACTGAGCCACCGTGTCGCCCCTAATATTCATAACTATATATGAAAAACACTAATAAACTCAAAGATGCATGAGCCTAAAAACCTCTGCATCTCTCTTTCGTCTTATAAAATATAAGACCATATTATTAAAATTCTGCCAATTACTCCAATTATTACATTTCTTTTTTGACTTCATGCTACATAAGTACAAATATGCTAATTAGTTACAGAGTATAGATACATTGTATGCACTGGGAAAACCCCTCTTGTGGCCATTTTACACACATACTGTACAAAGCAAAACAGTATATCAAATCATTCTGTTACATCTGTCATAACATAGTTGAGAATAATCTTTAAAGGCCCCGTGAAACTAAACTAATTGGGTTTTAGATGCTAGTTTCAGTCTGTTAGTTTTAAGGATATCTATTAGCTAGTGTGCTCCAAAACAGTGACAACATTCGCGTTAAGAAGATATAAAACAAATATAAAAATGTAAAGCTTGCAGTTTGTCACTTCCACCTCGTCACCTCATACTACATTTTCTCATCAAATCTTGACCAATCAAATGCTCTCTAGCATCTGACATGTCCCGCCCCCTTTAAGACGCTTTTCATTTGATGCGCTTGAGCTAAACCGCTCTCACTGGCAGAGCTGTGATAAAACGAAACGCTATTGGCTGTTTGTTTTTAAGGGGATGAGCTACCCTATGTCCCACCCTCTCTACATTTTCAGTTGAGATTGTCAAACATCGAATAAAAAAATGCACATTTCAGAGCACTTCATGGGACCTTTAAAGCTAAAAATTGTAACCTAAAATACTTGATTAAAAACAGTAATCATCAAAGAAAAAAACACACAAATAAATGGCATATCTCCATTGAATATTCATAATTGTACATGCGAAACACTAATAAACTCAAAGATGCATGAGCCTAAAAACCTCTGCGTCTTATAAAATATAAGATCATATTAGGAAAAGTTATTACTCCAATTATTTTCTTTCACTTCATGTTACCACAAATAAGCAAATTAGTTGTCTCAGTAAATAAATTCTGCTTGTTCAAATCTCCTGGACTGGGTTCTCATCATTCATTTTTTCCAACAGTGTATAGATACATTGTATGCAACGGGAAACCCATCTTATGGCCATTTTACACACACATACACTGCATAAAGCAAACCAAAATAACCTCAAAACAATTATCGCATATCCCCATGGAATGTTCTGAGATATGCAAAACATCAATAAACTCAAAGATGCATAAGCCTGTAAACATCTATATAACCCTCTTTTTCAGCCAATGAGCAGCGGGAGGGACATTCTGAAGGACAGACCCAAACTGATGAGCTGGAGGGGTCGAGTCCAGTCAGCGCTGTCTGATTCCTTCGATGAAGCTCACACTATTGTCTACCGCCTAAGGGACAAATTCACTGCTAAACTGTGAAAAATCACAAGGCAAGGTGTTTCTCCACTTGACTTAGTGTGTTTAAGAATTTAGTCCATTTAACAATAATGTGCAGTTTGATTAATTTATAATAATTGAGGCATGCATCACAAGTTTAGTGAACTCTTTACAAAGTTTGTGTTCCAAAAACAGTAAAAAAAAAAATTATATCTGCATAATATAAATGTGATGTTGTTTTGATTATCATGCATTATATTATTACATATACAGTGCACAGCATAAATGAGCACAATCCCTTTTAACCCTTGCAGGGTTCAACGATAAGAATTTTTTCTACTGGCCCAAAAATGTTCACTGGCCAAACCAAAAAAAAAAAAAAAAAAAAGAGTTAATAGCTATTTCTTAGCCACATATTTTAAATAATGTGTCAAAAATAACGTCTGTGAATCTAGAATTAAAGTGTAGAATTTAAAAATGTTAATAAATGTATAATGAGCAAAATTCAAAGTGTTATGCAAACAAAAAGAGCAGTATAGAAAATGTGCAGGTATTTTATTGCAGTTCTAAATTATTTGGATATTTGGATGTTGCCGCCTCTTCGCTGTACTGGTTGTTACCAAGTTACGGAAAAAAAATAACGTGCTCACAGCATCCAATCCCATAAGAGGAACCGAAAAGCAATATGGTGTTTACGACATCACAGAGAAGGTAGCATTTAAAGGCTTAAAAGCACAAACTGTTTCTCGATTCTAAGAGTATTTGCACGCAATCGGGCCAGTAACGATCCTGTCTACTGTCCCGAGCATCTCGCACACTGGCCCCGGGGCATCGAGCAGTCCTTATTATTGAGCCCTGCCTTGTGTATTGTTCAAATGAACTACCTTTTCGTTATGTTGGTGGCTGTTTTTGCCCCACTGACTTCCATTATAACATTTTTTGATTGCAAAGCCATGACACCATATAATCATGCATTTGATTGTTGGTGGTTTTCCCTGTTGGGAAGAGGTTACGTTTTACTGTTGATCATCAGTTGGCAGCATTAACCCTTTAGATAGGCCTGTGCAAAAAAGTTTCTGGCTTTTATATGGAGTTCTATGGAGTAAAAATTATTTACAGTATGTGTGCAGAAATACATTTACTGTTTACTATTTTCTGAGAGCTGAGGGGCTTATTTTGATTTTCTCAGACATATCAAGATAAGTGTGCAAAGGTGTCTCTCTCTCTCTCTCTCTCTCTCTCTCTCTCTCTCTCTCTCACACACACACACAATACTCCATATAAAACCCAGAAACTACACTTTTTTTTTTTTTTTTTGCACTGCAACAGATGACAAACAGTAAAAATCATACATTTGACCTCTTCCCTACAGGGAAAACCACCAAGAATCAAGAATGCATGATTATATACTGTCATGGCTTTGCCAAAAAATGTCATTATAATGGAAGTCAATGGGGCAAAAACAGCCACCAACATAACGAAAGGGTATAAAATTGCCCAGAATGTATTAAGTTTTTTTTAAAATTCCAAAGCTTTTTCCCAAAATATGTGTCAAAATAAGATTTATCACCAAAAAAATCATTCAATTTGCTGAAACACAGAGAAAGTCGTGGCCAAATTAAGCCTTAACATCCCCAACAGCACACAAGGGTTAATATGAATATTTTTATACATTTCTCAGTTAATATAAATGATATATTTTGGTGCATTTAAATCAAACCGTTAAATTCATTAAAATAAGAGTCATCTTTAGGAAAAGAAAGAAAATACATTTAAATTAAAAAAAATAAATTACAAACTACAAAATTTCCATTAAATTTGATATTTTTTATGGTTCTATTAATATTTTTCTTTTTTATTAAAAACGTATTTAATATTTTCCCCCAACATATTTATTGGTTGATTAAATTTTGCACTGTAATCTTACATTATTTAGTTAGATCAGTTCCAGTTTTGGCTTTGGTATACCGACTAATCTAATGTATATATACAAATATCTTGAGTAACATCCTTTAGCAAGTATTTTTAATTTAAAAGGGAGATCTGTAAGGGCTGTACTGTACCCATTCATGCTGGACACTGATTGTAATGTGATTGTTTTTTTCAGTGAAGAAAAACTGCACAAATTTTATTTTTGATGCAGAAAATAATTCATAGGCATTGGTCTTGGTTATACGAGACCGAATTATACTTAAAAGGGATTAAAAATCTGCATAGACATCTACCTGTAGGATTAAGGACTAATTGTTGGGGGAAAAAAATCAATCCCACATAGAAACCCAGGGTGTGCCTTTTGAATACCTACAATTTTAAAGAATTTAGTTAAGAAATTAAAAAGGAAAATGGTTTGTAATGAAAAGGTGATCAAAATCAGAGGAATAGAAAATGTAAAAACATTTTATTTTTGACAAGAAATGGTACAAACACGTATTTACAAGAGCGGTACAGTGTCGGACGTTCAGGATGAACTGATCACAGGAATATGTTTTAAAAGGCCATCATCAGAACAAATACAACAACTTATAAAAGCATGTGTAGATCAAGGCCCGGGTTTCCTCTTGGATGCCGGTTCACCCTCTGCCTCTTGTGCCTTGCGTTTCTGCTTGAAAATGTTAAATTAAAATTGTTTAGTTTTAATAACAACTGAAGCATTGCAATTGACATTTACAATTAATTGTAAAATGTATGTTGAAAATCCAGTATTTAATTTCCTGTAAAGTTTTATTAAAACCTTTAATTTAATAAAAGGTTTGTTGTTGTACCCTGGTTGCTTCTGGACGCATTGGTTGATTTGCAGCTTCAGGATTCATCAGCTGGTTTGCATTTTGTCTCATCTTGTCATCCTGTTACAAAAACAATGACTTTTTTTATATTTGCACACTTTTTATATTTTATATTCTATTTAAATAAATCACATTATAGATATTAAATGATATTGGATTTGACATGTTGTGGTTGAAGTAGGTATTGCAGTCCAAATTCAAAATATCGGAGAAGGTTTTTTTTTCCACCCAGCCCCTCTGACGAAGACTCACATGCAGGTTGCCAGATTGATGACACAAACAGGAGCAAGCATGCCTGACGATCGAACCTTACACTGTAAGCTGCTCAGCTGATAAAGTTTGATAACTAAGTTATCATACACCCGGCGCAAGACGTGTATGGCACGATTTGCTGCTATTTTCAGACCAGCACAACTGTAATTTTCACTTTTTGGTCTGAAAAGGAGGTGTGTTAAGGCACATTGTTGGTGCGTTGAGGAACTGAAATAGACCGCGCCATTGACCAACTAACAGCTGGTCTAAAGTTCAGAACAGAGTGTGTTAGTTATATGCCTGTGCAGGTCCAAACGTTTACACATTGCTTAATAACCACAGGATGTACAGCAATACACAAATATCTTTACATATGAAAAAAATGTAGGATTAAATTGTTAAATGTTACAAAATTATTATTTTCTACACAAATATAAAAACCACTGCCTCTATGCCTTCTTCACCTCGGGGGGCTTTTTTCAGTTTATTGATGACAATTTGCATTTGTATAATGTTATTATTATTAGCAGTATTATCCATTATATGCATATTTATATTTGTTTTAATAAAAACAAGTTTAGATTTGTCCACCTGTCGGGTTTTGAAGACGTATGCATCACCATATGGGGCAATATAAAGTGTGTTTGGATATAACTATTGAGCACACTTCGTTATTGTTGTTCATTTATTCGTTTGCTGGAAATTAAAACTGAATTTAGAAATAGTTTTGAAACAAATCTTTGAGCTTAACAAACAAAATTAAATATGTAGGCTAATAGATGTCTTCAGTGGAGTGCGTACAACACCGTTTCCTTAATCCATGAAAGTAAAGGAGTAAAGTAAAGAGTAAAAATAAAGTAAAGAAGCTGAATGGAGGAGGCTCGTTCTTTATCCTCGTGCTGCAGATGGTCTGTTTAACTGTTTTCTCACTAGTGAAGCGTTCAGTTTTTCCTTTTACAAAGTCTGCCATGTAAATAGCAAGTGCACCATGGCGTGACGCAGCTGACTCTTAAAGGGAATGGGAGATGAGACTCTGATTGGTTTAATGCACATTATGCTCAAAACACACCCATAACTCATTAAGAGAATAAGCACAACCCTGTTAGACCATGTGCCGGTATTTTTCCATTCTTAAAATAGCAAAAGTGGATTCAGACATGCCCTTAATGCTTAATGCTGTAACTCTGAATCTGCGTTTCATTTCAGAGGCTGCTATTGTCCTCCGGAGATGGCAAATTTCAGCCTTCGTGACTAAAATGAAATGCCAAGGCAAAAAAGGCTGCTGAAATACAAATGGGTACACTGGCAGTAAGCTGGTTATAGAGGCCAAAACAAAGGGAGACATTCCGACATTGAACGCACATTAGCAAAGGAGAATAACTGACTTTAGCATTGTTTTTCAGATAAACAAGTGCTCATTTAGCATGTTTCTTAAATATCTGCAAACACATTTCTGTATTTTTATGCTTAAGAAGAGTCAAAAGTGTACAGTCGTGGCCAAAAGTTTTGAGAATGACACAAATATTAGTTTTCACAAAGTTTGCTGCTAAACTGCTTTTAGATCTTTGTTTCAGTTGTTTCTGTGATGTACTGAAATATAATTACAAGCACTTCATACGTTTCAAAGGCTTTTATC
>CAIGQV010016645.1:24599056-24624851 GCA_903798115.1 Danio jaintianensis | reverse complement strand
GAACAATGATTTCAAGCATCACCCTCCTTTTAACATGTCAAGTCTGCCATTCTAACCCAATCAGCCTGACATAATGATCTCCAGCCTTGTGTTCGTCAACATTCTCACCTGAGTTAACAAGACGATTACTGAAATAATCTGAGCAGGTCCTTAAATGACAGCAATGAGATGCAGTGGAAAGTTGTTTTCAGGATTAAGTTAATTTTCATGGCAAAGAAGGACTATGCAATTCATCTGATCACTCTTCATAACATTCTGGAGTATATGCAAATTGCTATTATAAAAAGTTAAGCAGCAACTTTTCCAATTTTCAATATTTATGTAAGTCTCAAAACTTTTGGCCACGACTGTACATATACAGCACATTTAAGAGTTAAATTATACCTTGAAAAGAAAAAGCATAATATCACCCTTTTAAAATCTGCCAGCCTTCAATATAGCTAAATAATGCCCAAACACATCAGTGTAGTTGGTGGTCTTTTCTGCACATACTTTTAACCAGGGATGCTCTAGTGCCTCTTCAACACTCAGTCGCTTCTGAGGATCCACAACCAGGAGCTTCTTGACCAAATCTTTGGCTGAAAGGTAGAGTCAATATGCTTCACTTAAACTACATGCTGTTAAGGTGTTATTTTTAAAGACATTGGAAAATATAAAAATCTGGGAATATAACTGTTGAATGGTTACCTTCATTTGAAACGTTCTTCCACTGAGAGGGGATGAAGCGGTACTGGCCATTAATGATCTGCTCACGGACAGACATGGTGGCACACTCAGTGTTAAATGGAGGATACCCACCCAAACTATCAGAATAGAGATACAAAAGTAAAGTTAATGTAGTTATGTAACAGCCTTATTCCAAAATGGATTAAATTCATTTATTTCCTCAAAATTCTACACACAATACCCCATAATAACAATGTGAAAAAAGATTTTTTGAAATTGTTGCAAATTTATTAAAAATAAAAAACCTGAAAAATCACATGTACAGAAGTATTCACAGCCTTTGCCGTGAAGCTCTAAATTGAGCTCAGGTACATTCTGTTTCCACTGATCATTCTTGAGATGTTTCAGCAGCTTCGTGGAGTTCACCTGTGGTAAATTCAGTTGATTGGACATGATTTGAAAAGGCATACCCCTGTCTATATAAGGTCCCAGGGTTGACAGTGCATGTCAAAGCACAAACCAAGCATGAAGACAAAGGAATTGTCTGTAGACCTCTGAGACAGGATTGTCTTGAGGCACAAGGCTGGGGAAGGTTACAGAAAAATTTCTGCTGCTCTGAAAGTTCCAATGAACACAGTGGCCTCCATCATCTGTAAGTGGAAGATGTTTGGAACCACCAGGACTCTTCCTAGAGCTAGATCAATAACCCGATGGAAACTCTGTCTGAGCTCCAGCGTTCGTTTGTGGAGAGAGGAGAACCAGGCCTATATGGTAGAGTGGCCAGATGGAAGCCACTCCTTAGTAAAGGGCACATAGCAGCCCGCCTGGAATTTGCCAAAAGGCATCTGAAACAAAATTCTCTGGTCTGATGAGACTAAAATTGAACTCTTTGGAGTGAATGCCAGGCGTTACGTTTGGAGAAAACCAGGCGCCGCTCATCGCCAGGCTAATACCATCCCTATAGTGAAGCATGGTGGTGGCTGTTTTTCAGCAGCAGGATCTGGAAGACTAGTCAGGATAGAGGAAAAGATGAACGCAGCAATGTACAGAGACATCCTGAATGAAAACCTGCTTCAGAGTGCTCTTGACCTCAGACTGGGGCGACGGCAGGACAATGACCCAAAGCACACCGCCAAAATATCAATGGAGTGGCTTCACAACAACTCGGTGAATGTCCTTGAGTGGCCCAGGCAGAGCCCAGACCTAAATCCTATTGAACATCTCTGGAGAGATCTGAAAATGGCTGTACACCGTCGCTTCCCATCCAACCTGATAGAGCTTGAGAGGTACTGCAAAGAGGAATGGGCAAAAATTCCCAAAGACAGGTGTGCCATGCTTGTGGCATCATATTCAAAAAGACTTGAGGCTGTAATTGCTGCCAAAGGTGCATCAACAAAGTATTGAGCAAAGGCTGTGAACATGTATTCAATGTAATGAATACATGACGATTTGACAATAACCATGATCTGGTGGTTAGTTCCTATAGTCAAGATTCTATGCGAAACTACCTTCTGTAAAAGTGCCTAATATGAACTCTAATTCACTATTTGGGTTTAAGACATAACTGAAATGAGATTATAAAAGGCATGAGCACTTTAATGCTGCATTCAACTGTAATCTACACTAACCAAATGAACAGTAGAACTCCCAGACTCCAATAATCCACGGCTTTTGTGTATCCCACAGTCGCGGCGTGCGTGAACACCTCCGGGGCCAGATATGTGGGCGTCCCGCAGAGCGTCTTCATCAGGGAGGATTCCTCCAAAATCTTGGACTGATTAAAATCCGTAATCTACAAAGCAAGTGAGAATTTGCATGCGTTGAGAAAGCGGGTTATCTCAGGTTTAGGATTATTCCGTTCACATCCCGATTGGACTACAAAGACAAAAGCTGGGCTCGGCTCTAAAAGGTGCTGCTGAGGTAAAAGCTTCTTCTCTCAAACAAACGCACCTTAATCAAACAGATGTCGTCATGTGAAGCCAGCAGCACATTCTCAGGTTTGAGATCTCGATGAATGATCCCGTTGTTGTGGAGATACTACGGAGAATAAAATAAAACAACATTATATATTTTCCTTCGCATTTCACCTTTGCTGTAACTTGTTTGCAAGTCTACATGGCAAAAAATTCCTAGTCCAAATATCTACAAAATTCTTAAATCAAGAAGCATTTTCTAGACAAGCAAAAAATATTGACTTTTTTTCAGAAATAATCTGCCAACGGGGTAAGCAAAAAAAATTTTTTTATATGCCATACTTATATAATTTATTTTTTTAAATGAGTATTTTCTGCAAACTTATTTGTTTAAATCTGAGTAAATATTTTTACATATGTATTATTATTAAATATGTTACAGTTAATAAAAATGTATACACTTAAATATTAAAATTGTTTGCTTTCTTCTCACTGTTCTTACACCAGTGGACCCAATTTTTATTTTTTTTATCTCGCCTAGGGCCCCTCAACCCTACAGGCCGGCACTGACTAGAAAATATATTGTGCTTTAAGTTTTTTGCTTCTTGATTTAAGAATTTTTAGATATTTGGACTAGAAAAAATACAAAAAGTAAGTAAGAAGTTTTGCAGTGTAGCTTTATAATAGACCTGGCATTGAACACTATGAATACCATTGGCTCCATAATGAACTGCTGATGCCTCTTTTGGATAAAAGTGTCTTCTAAATCTATTAAAAGCACAATATGTATGATTTGTTCATTAAAATATTCAAAAACTACTAAAACGGGGTTATATTTTGCTGACTTGTGTACTTACATTATTGCTAATGTCTGAAGAATGTTCAAATCCAGAGAAGCAAGCTATGTTAACTAGCGACACTGACTGTGTTGTCATGCTAATGATGTCACACAACCTAGATTTCCACATCTTTTGGCCTTAAGACTGATTTATACTTCTGTGTCGAGTGATCGGCGTGACCCACGGTGCCTGCCTTGCGCGTAGTCGTGCATTTATACTTCTGCGTGCGGTTTTTGTGTTGCTCTGCAATAACACTTCAGAAACGCTAGCTGGCAGTAGGTTTTTATGTTCTGTGTCGAGTTTCTTCATAGGTGTTGTGTTTTTTCTGAATGCTACAAGTAGCTAAAACTCACTCATTCAGAGGCGGGAACCGGCGGACGTACAACAACTTTAATCATAAGGTAAAGTTTCCATCTTGAGCTCCTTCACAGGACTCGACACTTATAAACACTCGCTCCAACGGGCTCGCGGCTCTCAGCACCGCCCACGCTCGTCACCGATACCAAGGCGACCAATCACAGAGCTTGCGCTATGCATCGTTGCGACGTGTAGTTAAATTATTTGAGAGGTGCACGTCAGCCACGGCGAGGGCTATGCGACCGCGCGCGCCGGAGCATACGCATGCGCTTGACGCAGAAGTATAAATCAGCCTTTACTCACACTAGCATGATAATAAATGTTGAATACTTCAGCTCATCCACCAACATGGAGTCCCATAGGATGTACTTGAGACCACAACTCCCATTTTTCCACACTCAGTCACAATGCCATCAAACTGTGCCTTTGTTTGTTGTGAATATGCGCCCTCTAGTGGTGCATATTCACATTATTATAATACAGTATATACTTATATCCACATAATTACATACAGTGCATTTAAATGTAACATAATAAAATATAATACTTTTAAAAGGCACAGCCGAGTTGCTAGTTTCAAGGAATACACAGCATTGATTTTAAGACAATATATGCTATATACATTTTATGCAAACATCGATAATTACATTTTTATTAAAGACAACAGTAAATTTTGATTACTTCTGCCATCATCTTGCCTTTAAACTTATACCATATTTTTTTTCCTATAGTGAATGTCATTTATCTATCTCTATTAAATGTCAGCCTTACATTTAATAATAATATTACAACATCGCTACATTTTTATATGAATATGTCAAGGTTTTAGTTATCGTTAAACATACTCATAGTAAGTTTGGGGTTTGACAGATTTTCTGCTAGATTTGTTTAACAAATGTATTCAGCAAGGATGCATTAATTGATCAAATGAGACATCATGTAGTGTCACATCATTTTTTTTTAAAGGTTTTTGTTCATTTTTGTAATCACACTTCAAAATATTACAGATTTGTGATGAAATAAATGCAGCCTTGGTGAGAATAAGCAATATTAAAATAAAAATAAACAAACAAAGTACTTTTACCCTTTCTGAATGCGTCAGTTGACTCATGATTAGTGTTCGTTTAAAACAAGTAAGATGTTGTTCATAAAGTCGTACCTCTACAGCCTTGAGCATCTGATAAAAGTAGAGTTTGGCGATTTCTTCCTCCAGTTTTTTTTTGGCCTTGATCCTGCCAAACAGCTCACCACCTTCAATACTACACACAACACAGAGATTACACATTTTTTTCACTGACTAAAACTGTTTCTTAATGCATTTATTTGACAACATTTAAGGTATTAACCTTTTTTGAACATAGACATGAAAATGAAAATCAACTTGAATGATTGCCAATCTTCAACGCTTTGCTGCATAGATTTAAGCTTGGTCTCATTTTAAAGAAGACAGATATACGATTTTAAATTGAATTCAAAAAGGTTCAAAAAGTTAAATAAAATAAAAGTTATGCGCCTTTATGTTTATGACAATAATAAAAGAATAAATGTACATTTTATTATATTACAGAAAATATATATTTAACACTGTTTTAGCCTAAGATTGACAGAAAATCAAAGCTAAATATCTGATCAAATTATATTCAATATTTAAAGTTGATACCCCAAAAAATGACCTTTCAGTAACATTTTGTTGGGTGCAGTACCAAACATTACCGCCAGATGACATTCAGTTTCCATTGGCGAGGAATATGCTTCAGGAACATGAACTATTTTCTCATACTTTTGACAATATTTGGAAAGTAGACAGCCTAATTCTAATGAAGTATTGGCAGTTTGGTGGTATTTTATCTAAATTTAACCTCTAAAAAAACATAAAAATGGTTTACATGCAGATTGCTGTAGCAAAGTAATGCTTTACCACACCGATGAGTATTCATGTCGCAAATAAATAAATAAATAAATAAATAAATAACTGTTGCTCAGTAATAATTCTCAAAAGTCAAGCACCATATATGGAAACTAGACATTTTAAGCTTTCAAGTGATATTTGAATTTGAATTTATTAAATGGGATAGCCCCTTGAGATGAACCATCTCATTTTCGAGGGGGTCCCTAAGAAGTACATAAATCAAACAGAGTACATCACCTCATAACAAACATACAGCTAAACAAAACAAACAAACAAACAAACAAGCAGCACACTTCACCTGAAACACTTCCCACAGTCTAAAGCCTAAGCACACAAAAACATATAATTAAAAGTACAATTTGATATGCAAATAAATAATAAGTAAGTAAGTAATGTGTATTTATAAAGCGCATTTATTGTGTATGGCCATACACCCAAAGCGCTTCACAATTATGAGGGCGGTCTCTCCACACCACCACCAGTGTGCAGCATCCACTTGGATGATGCGATGGCAGCCACAGGACAACGGCGTCAGTACGCTCACCACACACCAGCTATAGGAGGAGTGGAGAGACAGTGATAGAGCCAATTCGGTGGATGGGGATGATTGGGAGGCCATGATGGGTAAGGGCCGATGGAGGGTATTTGGCCAGGACACCGGGCTTACACCCCTACTCTTTACGAGAAGCGCCATGGGATTTTTAATGACCACAGAGAGTCATTTAAATTTGAACCAATATTAATAACAAGTTGTTTCCAAAAAAGAAGATAAATTAAGACTAAATGTCTTAACTGATCTAAAAGAAGAAAGATTGTTCCAGTCAAAAGGAGCTTTGTATTGAAGTTGTATTCTTAGTTTATGATCTCTTTATGTTTAGACTACAATATTATGCTTTAAATATTTAACTGCAAATGGCCCCACAGGTTGAAGAGTGACAGTAAATAGGTTTTGAACTATTACTTTTCCTACACAACAAAAAACTACAAAACGTGGTAAACTATGTATTTAGAAGACTTAGGCCTTTCCAAAGATATATAGTTTGTCATGGTTAGATTAAGTTTACTTCACTATATTGCAGTAAAATCCTAATCGGTGGCGGGACAGTGACAGTACAGTCATATTTGATTTAACGGGGCTACAAGTACAAATATTTGTAATGTTTTGAAAATGCATGAGAAAACCCCCCCCCAAAAAACTGTACTGTTTTGAAAGGGAGAGTTCAACCCTACAATTTGCAGTTTACTTTTTCATTCTCAGATCAGCTGCATAGTATTAGGTTCCCGCTCTAAACCAAAAGTCAAAATCTTTGACTTACACTCACTAAAAAGCTCATAAAATGTTTTCATTTTTTGCACAAACCAATCATTTCACTTCATAAGATCTTAATGTATCACCAGAAGCCAAGGGTATAACACTTTATTTACTCTGAAACTCTTATAGCTGTTGACTTACATTCTATGAATCACCAAGAAGCTCGGGGTGAGCTAAAAATCATAATTTTATACTGTTTACAATTAATAATGTTATTCTGAAGAAGAAAATATCATTTATTTTGATCAAGTGTTTTACAAACTTCTAGTACTACCTTACATGAAATTGCCTTTAAAAGTATCCTTAAACACTATTTACAAAAGGAAATTCATAATTTTGCCACTTACTACTCCAAAACAATGTAGTAGGAATCTTCTGTCTGGTAGAAATCTTCAGTTTTGATCAGGCATGGCTGAAGGAGTAGGAGGAGAGAGAGAAAAAAAAGCGCATTTAATAATCCTTATTTCTGTCAATTTAAAACGTAATCCATAACTTACATGATCAATTTTCTTTAAAATTTCAATTTCCCGTTCAGCATTTCGCGTGGCTGTCTGTAAAATGCAAATGAAACATCTTGAACATCAGCTTGTATGTGCAAAAACTAAACTATCAAATGCATAATCGTAATCATGAAAGGTTTCTCCATACATCAACACTTTATGAAATCCATATTGTTTTGGTTTCATTTCATAATCTTCAATATCACCACAAAAACAAACGGTTTGTATTACAGGCATATCTCACTTTTTTAAAACAAGCAAATAGGATAATAAAAAAAGGTTATATTTAAAAATATTACAGGTTTTTACTTTATTTTTGATCAAATAAATGCAGGTCAGGTGAACATAAATAAGTTAAATGATGTGTATTAGGACTGCACAATATATCGTTTCAGCATCAATATCGCAATGTTTCAATTGGCAATAGTAATTTTAGTTTATTCATCCCTTTTTTAAGGCCTGTGATCCAGTTCTAGCTTTAGTAGTTAGCACTGTCGCCTCAAAGCAAGAAGGTCGCTGGTTTCGAGTCCCGGCTGGGCCAGTTGGCATTTCTGTGTGGAGTTTGCATGTTCTCCCTGTGTTGGCGTGGGTTTCCTCCGGGTGCTCCGGTTTCCCCACAGTCCAAAGACATGTGCTATAGGTGAATTGAATATACTAAATTGGCCGTAGTGTATGTGTGTGTGTGTGTGTGTGTGTGAATATGAGAGTGTATGGGTGTTTCCCTGTACTGGGTTGCGGCTGGAAGGAAAACCGCTGTGTAAAACATATGCCGGTATAGTTGGCGGTTCATTCCGCTGTGGCGACCCCTGATAAATAAGGGACTAAGCCGAAGGAAAATGAATGAATGAATAATTGTAGTTCATTTTCATACAATGATTCAACAGTGTTATTTATTTACTTTTAATTATTCAATTTCTGTACCTGAATACAGTCCAGAAAACCATAAAAACTTCTGCTTCATTTATGCAGATAAACTGCCCGATGAAATCATTCCAATCAATTTATAATGATGATTTGTCTTCCAAATTGAGCTATTCAAGTCAACTGGTAAAATTATATTCATATCGCATTATATATCGCAGAAAAACAAAACATTGCAATGTCAGTTTTTTCCAGTATCATGCAGCCCTAATGTGTACTGTAAAAATATAAATACAAGTTCTTACCCCTATTGATGGAAAGTCATGTTTGTTTATAGTTTTCAGAGCAACCTTTTTAAAGGTTTCCTTTTCAATGGCAAGCTTAACTTCACCACAGACGCCTCTGTCAGAAAAGCAGGTGAAAAAAGCAAAGATGTACAATTATTAAAGGGGACCTTTAATTATGCTTCTTTTTACAAGATGAAAAATAAGTCTCTGGTGGAGTGTGCGTGTGAAGTTTCCGCTTAAAATACTCCACAAATAATGTTTTACAACTCTTTAAAACTGCCCCTTTTAGGCTTTGATCTTAATTGTGCCATTTTGGTGACTGTTGCTTTAAATTCAAATGAGATTGTGCTCTTTTCAAAAGAGGGCGGAGCTACAAATGCCTTTGTGTTAGCATAGTGACGGATTCAAAACAGGACTAACATCCTATGCTAATGAGGTAGAGATCGTCACTAATGGGCGGGGCTTTCCCTTCTGATGACACGTACAAAGAGAGAATGTCAATCAAAGTGTTTCTGCAAATGAATACAGTTTTACAATTAGAAGCTGGTTATATTCACAGACTGTTGCCACACAACTGTGTATAAATCCCTTAGGAAAGTGATTTTTGCATAATAGGTGCCCTTTAAATAAAACAGAATTGTGCAGGAAACTAAAGTTTATTCACTGCTGCCGGTCCTGGTTTTTATCACGGTAGTAAGAAATGTAATATCAATGGGTCATTCAGGTTGGTTGAATTATTATGATTACTTTGAAAAGTACATTACTGTACAACAGCAATATATTTCTGTCACAATTTCATCAAGTGGAACTAATATTTTACAGGATTTCTTTTAACCTAAAATGATTTGGATTTTATGGTGTCTTTTCTATATTTGTGACAGATAAAGAATGTATAGTTATATGTATTCTAATCTGCACTAGTCTTATATGCTATTATGGATAGCATTGTGCTACCTAATATAATATATAATATAATATATTAGGGGAAAAGCTGCATACACAGACATACTTGTTGGAGTAGTCTTTTTCATTTTAATACTCACAGACACATAGCGATTTGATTAGTTGGACAGCTACTTTGATTTTAGGGTATATACAGGAAACAGAGAGTGAAATTCAATACCTTTTAAGACATTTGTAAAGACCCTTTTCATACATTTTAAAACCTCATCGCCACTTTAGGCTTCAACCGGTAACATTGGCGACATTTTAACTTACAGTATATTTACTAAATACTGATTGTAACAAACTTATTCTAAACTAAAACATTATTCATATACTGAATAAAAATGCTAATCCAGCAGGTGGCACCTAAAACAGGTCTCTCCTCACCACCACCAGTGTGCAGCATCCACTTGGATGATGCGACGGCAGCCACAGGACAACGGCACCAGAGCGCTCACCACACACCAGCTATAGGTGGAGTGGACAGACAGTGATACAGCCAATTGGGTGGATGGGGATGTTACACCCCTACTCTTTATGAGAAGTGCCATGGGATTTTTAATGACCACAGTCAAGACCTCGTTTAACGTCTCATCCGAAAGACGGCGCTCACTGACAGTATGGTGTCCCCTTCACTTTACTGGGGCGTTAGGACTCACACAGACCGCAGGTTGAGCACCCCCTGCTGGCCTCACTAACACCACTTCCAACAGCAACCTAGTTTTCCCATGTGGTCTCCCATTCAAGTACTGATCAGTCTCAGCCCTGCTTAGCTTCAGTGAGTAACCGGTCTTGGGATCCAGGGTGATATGGCTGTGGCAAATCTATTGTATCGATTTCATAAACTGCACAGCATCCCAATATTTGCTGATTACATTCAGCCAAACTTTAGCATACAACTAGACATTGTATAATCAAAAAAAGACAAAATTTAATAACTTATAACATAGCATTTAAGACTTTTGGAAAGACTTTAGCTTAGGTCACAATTCATGCTATTAAATACTGGCATATTACCTGCCTTTTAATAACATATTAACTGTTCATTAGTAGTTCTAAAGTATGATCTTATTCTACATCCCTAATCCTACCAAAAACCTAAACCCAACTTCTCCCTTACTAACCAATAATAAACAGCTAATTAATAGTTTGTTAAGCTAACAGTGTTAGTTAATGGTTTGTTAATACCGTGAATTGTGACCTAAACAAAAGTGTTACCAGACTTTTTCATAAGTTCTCTAAATTGATTTATCTACTTTTATTACTTAAGACCCTGCAGACACCCTGGATTTACTCATCAAAAAATTCTGTGACATTTAGAAGTTTCAGAAAATCAAGTTGACTTACGTCCCAATCTTTCGTGCTATATGATATTTCTTGCTGAACTCCAAAGGAAGGTTTGCTTGATCGTCCCCCATCTTATCTATGAACATAAAAACTGTGGAAAGAATTCAGAGTTCAAGGTCAGAAATTACTGTTTACACTGAAACTCCTAAAGAACTTTCAGCTTAATGACTAACCTTGATGTTTTTGTTCTGCGAGGGCGATAACGGAGTTATTGCTGAGAAGACTTTGCTTCCCGTTTCCCAGCTTCTCATCATCCACCCATGTGCCGTTACCACTGAGGTCCTCAAGATAAACCAGATTCTCATCCTGAAACAGCAGCAAATACACTGTGCTGATGGACACCTGATGCTAATGCTGAAATGCACAATTCACAGTTGGGCTGAGCGATTAATCGAAATTAAATCGCAAAATTGATTGAGAAAAAGCTGCGATTGTCATGTGCATCTTTTTAGGGAAGCGCGATTCTGTGAAATTTTCTCCGAATGCCAGAGGGCGCTCTTGCATTGATACTCCAAACATCAACAAAGAAGAAAAATAGGAAATCCCCATGGTATTACATTATAAAAAGAAGATGCTGTATGTAAGTTTTTGACTCTTCTAAAGCATAAAAATAACAATATATGTTTGCAGATATTTAAGATGCTAAATGAATAGGGATGTTCCGATACCCTTTTTCCCTTCCTGATACTGATTCCGATACCTGAGCTCAGGCTATCAGCCGATACAGAGTACTGAACCGATACCGGAGTGTGTATCTGTAGAAACAGTTGTGTATACTACTAGTGCTGTATAAATTGACAGAATTAATTAAAACATGAACAAATACATACAGTGAACTAGAGTATTTTATTATCTGGCATTTTTATTATAAGACATTCAACAATAATATTATTTACTGTATTTAACTGAAACAAGTTCAGCGACAAATCAAACACCGTAAACTAAAATAAAAAAAATAAAAAAAAATAGATTCAAGTTTTAATAATAAAGAAAAAATAACCTCTTTGAAACGTAAAATTCCGAAAGTTTGCAGTATTAAGCAAAGATAGCATATATCTCTTTTAAAAAGATTGGTTTATGGTTTCAAATATTCGCTGATACCGATGCCAGAAGTTTTGCAGTATCAGCGAGTATTTCCGATACTAGTATCAGTATCGGAACAACCCTATAAATGGGCAATTTATAATTGCAGCAAATTGTTTGGAAGCATTAAAAGTGTCCAAGAAGATGTCCAAAATCTTTACACACATTGACCCAGAGACTGTTTAGATGCATGTCACTGATGAGAAGATGACGGATGTTTACTGTATGATGACCAAAATGGCCTTAAACACCCAGCAGGCACAAGTACTTTTGAAAGGTCTATTTCAGACACTCGACTGAAGTAATGAAGTGAGTTTGGATTAAAAACATGTTATTACATGTGTTTTTTTTCACATGCAGCATTTACTCTACAGGGCCGTAGTTCATTGCAAAGCTACGCAAACATCATCGTCGTTATCGCAGAATGGTTATCTCGATGGCATTATCACCTGATTAAATCGATTTAATTTTTGAATGCGATTTTGCGTAGCTCGTCAGTGAAGTACGGCTCTGTGTAGTATCTCAATACAGATTAGAAGAAGAAAGAGCTTTATTGCCCGGTATGTTCACACATACGAGGAATTTGTTTTGGTGACAGAGCTTCTACAGTGCAACAGAATTACAGAGACAGGACAAAAAACAGATAATAAATATATTTAAAAAATGAAAGTTGTAGTGAATGCAAATATATGATAGTATGCTCTATCAAATTGTATGCTCTATCTAAAAGCATGTGCTGGAGATTTACTAGAACCGGCTTTAATGACAAAATGAAAATAGCCTTCGATTAATCACCCAGCCCTAATTCACAGTATAGCTATGGTAAACTTTATTAGATATTACTTAAATTATATATATAAAAAAAAAAGAGCTAAATTTTAATTAGGAGAAAAAACAACAACATTCGAATTTTCTGCATTTAAATATGTAATACACCAGTGTTTCGCAACCCTGTTCCTGAAGACACACCAACAATACACATTTTTAACCTCTCCCTATTCAAACACACCTCAATCAACTCATCAGAACATTAGTAGAGACTGGAAAACCTGAGACATCCAAAATATGTACTGTTGGTGTGCCTCCAGGAACAGGGTTAGGAAACACTGTAATACACATTCTAATGAGACATTGATTTGATAAAAAAAATAAAGGTTTACTGAACAGCTTCACAATGTTGCTCTTACCCTAAAAATCCTAAAATGTTTCTTGCTGTATGTGTTGAAATACGGTGATTTTTTCAGAATGGAGTTGCTGAAACTATAATCACATCTTTTATCCCGCCCAAAGCTGTACTGGTTTTCTGTGCAATCTGCAAAATATAAAGGCAATTATTATTAGTTAATTAAGTGTCCTTATAGTTAACTGAATCTATTTAAAGTCATGTATGAAATTTAAAATGAAGCTGAAATATTGATATTGAAATATTGATATTACATTGAAAAACACACTATTATGTATTTTTTATTTATTTATTCAAATAATAATACAAAAGAAAAGTTATTTGATTTGAAGTTAGTGAGTTTTTCTTTGTGTTGTTGTATATGTCTTTTTTTTTTGTTGTGGTTCTCTTCTCTTCACCTCTTTCCGCTGTCTTTTCGTCAGGTTTCATTATGAGCGGCAGCTAGCTCTCTGCAACTCTCACATGGTCGCCCACTGAAGCTAAGCAGAGCTACGCCCGGTCAGTACTTGGATGGGAGACCACATGGGAAAGCTAGGTTGCTGCCGAAAGTGGTGTTAGTGAGGCCAGCAGGGGGCGCTCAACCTGTGGTCTGTGTGGGTCCTAACGCCCAGTACACTGATGGGGACTCTATACTGCTCAGTGACTGCCTTCTTTCGGATGAGACGTTAAACTGAGGTCCTGACTCTCTGTGGTCATTAAAAATCCCAGGATATCCTTCAAAAAGAGTAGGGGTTTAACCCCGGCATCCTGGTTAAATTTGCCTCGGCCTCTGTCTATCATGGCCTCCTAACCATCCCCATATCATAATTGGCTTCAGCGCTCTGTCTCCTCTCCACCAATCAGCTGGTGTGTGGCGCAATATGGCTGCCGAGGCGCCATCCAGGTGGATGCTGCACACTGGTGGTGGATGGGGAGATTCCCCCCATTGTGTAAAGCGCTTTGAGTGTCTAGAAAAGCGCTATAAAAATGTAAGGAATTATTATTATTATTATTATTATGAGGTGCGGTGAATCAGGTGTCGACACGTGGAAGCTTGCCGGTGTGTTGGTGAAGACCATTTAAACCGGACTGGATGACTGTTCGGAGAGTCTCCTCTCTCCCGGCTTGTTTTGTTTATTTCTGATAACTTATGTTGTATTTGCTCAGCAATATTGTCGAATTTAATGATGAGTGTTGTCTGTTTGAACTATTGAGATCAATGTACGGAAACGCATGTGATGAGGAGGCTGCCTTTTTGTTTTATTACGTTTTTTCATGTTTTGTGGTGGGCGTCACAGTGGCACAATGGGTAGCACGATCGCCTCACAGCAAGAAGGTCACTGGTTCAAGCCCCGGCTGGGTCAGTTGCATTTCTGTGTGGAGTTTGCATGTTCTCCCCGTGTTGGCGTGGGTTTTCTCCAGGTGCTCCGGTTTCCCCCACAGTCCAAAGACATGCGGTATAGGTGAATTGGGTAAGCTAAATTGTCCGTAGTGTATGACTGTGAATGAGATTGTATGGGTGTTTCCCAGTGATGGGTTGCGGCTGGAAGGGCATCCGCTGCATAAAATATATGGATAAGTTGGCGTTTCATTCCGCTGTGGCGACCCCGGATTAATAAAGAGACTAAGCCGAAAAGAAAATGAATGAATGAATGTTTTGTGGTTAGTAGGGAGGTAAGTGAATGTTGTTTAATTTGTTTTAATGTATGTGCAGTTAAGAGGGTTTAAAACTTAGTTAGTTGTTAAGTTTTTGGTTTGTGATTTTGGATTTACCTCCGCAAGATTTTTTTTAAAGTCTCCTTTAAATTTAAATGTCAAATAAATTTGACTTGACGTTATTTCTTTGGTCAATCGTCTTTGTTGTTTTCTTTTGAACGGGAGATGAGACTCCGGGCTCCTCATTAATTTTAGAGGTGTCCTATTTAATTTAATTGAATTTTATGTATTGTTACAGGTCTGGCTTGCTCTGTGGAGCCGTGCAAAGTTTAGAAAACGTAACACACACAAAACTCAGAAATGTAGCCTTGACAACTACCGCAACTGAAAATATACTACAATTACACTGAATTAAAATTGAAGCTAATCTAAAAATAGACAAAAGGCAAACATTACCAAATCTTAAAATACAATTAAAACTAAAATCTATATAAAAAAAGTCAATTCAACACTATAATAGTCTACAAATAACACTTAAAATGCCACTTTGATATACCATAATACTGTAGTTCAACAATGTCATCGCTAGGCCTGTCACAATAATCAATATATGGACTTATCGCACAACACATGGACATGACCTCAATCATTTTTGGTGATGCAATATATATCGGCCATACATAAAAACCAAGTCTAGCAACATTTTAGCTGATTGTGCACTTTTTTGTTAATATTTATTATTATATTTTTAGGATATGCCTTTTCACATTCTGACTCCAATGCCTCATTATTAAATTGTTAAAATGACTATAATTCAATGAAATATTCTTAAGAATAAAATATTATGTGTTCTTTGGAAGAGTTTACATGCATCGTGATGATATTATATTGTCATTCTGGCATTATATATCGAGTGGCATAAAGTGGTCTTAAAATGACAATAATATCGTTTATCGCAATATATTTTGGTGCAATATATCGTACAACAAAATATAGATATCGTGACAGGCCTAATCATCCAATGAAAACTTTATCACCAGGATTCATGGTTAAGTGTAAAAAAATAATTTGTAAAAAACAAACAAATACAATAAAAAGTGTAAATAATCACCATTACAGTAATATGTGTATTATATGACCATTGTGGATGTAATGTTGTATCACTGTGATACTGGAATTTTTCACTTTGATACAATACCTTGAAAATTATCGATATTCGATAGCATTTTCGATACTGCGAGGAAACCACGCTAACCAAACATATTTAACTCTGAGGGAGATTATGTTAGCCTACATACAGCGGGGAAAATAAGTATTGAACACGTCATGTTTTTTCCTGGGAATAATATTTCTAAAGGAGCTGTTGACATGGACTTGAACCAGATTTTGGTAAAAACCCAAACAATACAAACATAAAAATAAAACAAAACAAAAAAATCTGAAAAATGAGTTATGTGTAATAATAATGAAATGACACAAGGAGAAAGTGCTGAACTACTGAAATGTGTTTAATACTTTATATAAAAGGCTTTTTTGGTGATGGCAGCTTAAAGACGCCTCTCATATGGAGAATGAAGTCACATGCATTGCTCAGCTGTGAGTTTTTCACAGATTTCAACAGAGTGTAAAAATCTAGATGGTTCTGTGGGTCTCGTCTATTAAATCTGATCTTCATTTTTTATTTTCTATTGAATTCAAGTCAGGTGATTGGCTGGGCCATTCTACAGCTTGATTTTCTTTCTCTGAAAGCATTTGAGAGTTTCCTTGGCTGCGTTTTGGATCATTGTCTTGCTGAAATGTCCACCCTGGTTTCATCATCATCATCCTGCTAATGTTAACGTTGGACTGAAGCAGCTAATATTCATTTACAATGACGAAGGGCAGAGAGTTGTTGAAGAACTACAGAGAGATTTCAGCTGCTGTCTGGGCTTTCACTGCCTTTCTATACCTCCCTTTCTTCATGTGTTCAATACTCAATTTCATTTTATTACACATAACTTCATTTGTAAACTAATTAGATTTGTTTTCTTTGCATATATGGATTTCTTTGGTTGCTATCAACATCCGGGGAAAATTTCAACAGCACCTTTAGAAATATGTTTTCTGAGAAAAATGGTGACGTGTTCAATACTTATTTCCCCCGCTGTATATTAACTTGCGAGATTTATTTAATGTTTATTTAAGGTGATATTGATATTGAATGGGAGCAGTTACCAACCTCTTGAAATTGTTTATACAACCCTGCATGCCGCTCTTTCAAGCGATTCGCTAAATTAATTGTATTAGCGCATTTACTTAGCACTGCTCTATAGCAATACTTGCACATTGGCCTGTTTGTGTCCTTCCTTGTTTATTTGTTCACAAATGTAAAACATTCTTAACCAAAACTGAGGAAGAGCAAAGCCGGTATTGATACTAACGAAAAGCAAGATTGTATCTTTTTAAATATTCCCATATCAATACTTTTTGAAATATTGATATTTTTGACAACACTATGTGGACGTTTCATCCTTTTTGTGACCTCTATCCAACTTATACAGATTCTCCAACAGAAACCAATAGAGTGGGCGTTTTTGTTTTTTGGGGAATTGATTTGATGGCTTGCTATTGGTCACTCTCATGTGACTGACAGGTGTTCCTGCCCTCACACCATTAAACGTATCATCAAAAAATAGATGACTTTACGAAGATTTAGCATTTCTTCTGATTTAGTTTTTTTATTTTTATTTAAAAATGTCTATTTTTCTACTCACAAGGACTTTCAATACATTGCATTAAAAATATTTTTGGTACCATTTCTGAGCTTTAATTAAATAAATATTACGAAAAGTCCAAATGTCATTGGAGAGAATGTGTTTAGAATAGAATATAAATAGAATATTCACTATATGCAAACATGAGACACAATAACACACTATCCAAAATAACACAGAATTATTATTATTACTATTCTAATCTTTATTTTACTAGGAAAGACACATTGAGATTATAAATCTCTTTTACAAGAGCGTCCTGGCCAAGATTAAGCAGTACACGTGTCACATGGGTCTAACAAACAAAAAACAATTGACAGTTAACATGAATCACACATTGACAAACAAACTATTCAAAACATCTACAAGCCTGTGTATCAATTTCCTAATCATTTATACTCTTTTTCAGTGGTGTAAAATACTTGAGTAAATGGACTTTGTTACTTAAGTATTTTGAATATATGTACTCTTTACTCCACTACATTTGAACAGACGCTTACCGTTACTCATTACATTGTGATTGTGCGCGACAAGTCGACACGGCTAATTTGTTGGGCGGATGAAGCGATATCGCCATCTGCAGGGTGCTGAAGGTACTGTATGCTATTTATGAGCTAAATCACGTGAACGTGAATTAGCAGCTTGTCTAATACCAGGTGTTTAATTAGCGACATGGCTGCAGCCAGTGATGAAGCCGAAGCCGGCACATCAAGCAGTGCCAGCACTGATGACCATCCATGGCCTTATCTGAAAGAAATGTTTTAATTTGCCGATATACAGAATGGCCCTTACAGGATGTAGTGTCTACTTTGTTTGCCACAAACCACAAAAATAAGAGCTTTTAAGAATTCATCGTCAAATTTGAGAAAACACATTGAGGTAAGAGTCTATTTAATGTTAATTTAATGTGAATTTAGTCAAATTATGTCTGACTTTACAATGGTATTGTAAGCATAATATTACCAAAAGTTAATACAGTTACTGATATGGCAAAACCCACTGCGACATGACTATATTTTAGCTTAATTTTTTTTGTGCAACATGAATAAATGTATCACTGAAATTATACATTTTGCATCAGGTGCATTTAGCTGTGAGTTTGTGATGTATTTTTCATTGAATTTATATGTAGTTTACTAAGTTGAAAAATAACACTGCTCCTCTTTGTTTAATTTTAATACAGAGAAAACATCCTAATCAATTGAAAAACTACGCAAACCTGACCTCGATTGCTCAGAAGAGGAAGAATGTGAGCAAAAATATGGAGCCCCTAACGAAACAACTCAAAATTGGAGAGACCAAGATCATTTCTCAAGCAACCGTTGATAAAGCTGTACTGCGATTTATTGTATACGGTGAATTTCAATATAGAAATTTTATTTCTATATTAGGAAATAAAACCTTTCTTGGTGTTCTTTGAGCCTACATTCAGTATGAGTAAAATACTTAAGTTCTTTTAAAATAGGATACTTTAATACTTTTACTCAAGTCTTATTGGAATTGGTGACTTGTAACTTGTAATAGAGTAATTTTTACAGTAAGGTATCTGTACTTTTACTCAAGTATGGTTTTCAGGTACTCTTTACACCTCTGCTCTTTTTAAAAGCATTTAGTGAAATCAATTCTTTAAACTGCAACTTTGTTTGTAGATTATTCCAAGCAAAAGGTGCTGCATATTTAAAAGCCTTTTTTCCCCATCTCAGTCCGCACTTTAGGAACAGATAGTAAATAAATATCCTGTGACCGAAGGTCATAGCTAAGGACAGGTTTTTTATGAATGTAATTCTGTAGATATGATGGGAGTAAACCCAGTATAGATTTGTAAACAAAGATATGCCAATGCTTGAGCCTACGAATGGACAAAGCAGACCAACCTACCCTAGTATACAACACACAATGATGAGTAAGAGATTTAAAATTAGTAATAAATCTTAGTGCACCATGGTAAACAGCATCCAATGCATGCAGACTCTGAGACGAAGCATGCATATACATAACATCACCGTAGTCCAACATCGACATAAATGTTGCATCAACCAGCTTCTTTCAAGCAATGATATTGACAAAAATGATGATAATGACAATAACGCACAACAACTGACATTAAAGACTGAATGATTTTATTTTGATTAATGATTACGAGGCCTGGTGTATTCGAAATAAATTGATATGAATCAGTTATGATACATAAACAGCAATGATAAACAAAATTGAATAAAAATCCGACATTTAGTTTTCAGGGTCACTTTTTTTGGTTTGAAGTTCGAAACGGGAATGGCACTATTTTAGAGTAAGGCGTAAACTTTCCTTTTTTTAAAGTCAGAATACTTTATGAAGATTTTTACAACATTTCTTCTGATTTAACTTTTGTAGCTGTATCAAAACCTAAAAGCCCATTATTAACGTTCATTTGACATTACATTTGTTGTTATTTATACCACTCTTATGCAAAAACCCTAATACAATGTAGCATATGCATGAAAGGACCAACAGAGGCAATGGGCTATATGCACAGCTTCTGTTTTCAGCCACCGATAAACTTCCGGTGAAAGGTTGATGTGACTATTTTCAATTTCATAAGCTTCCTTTTACAGCACCGACGTTGCAATGTAATTAAAATACAATCAGTTAAATAGACTTAAGCATTCATTTAGGCGTTCCATAGTAAAACAAGATGAAAAGCCATTTAAACGCAAGCGCCGTCAGGAGCAGCAGGTGAGCGCAGAAGCTCCATTGAAAATACTGGGGTAAAATAAATTTCCATATTTTAAAGACATGGCGCAGAACAATGGAATTTAATACAGTGCTTCTAGTACATTCCGAGACCCACTTTATATCATATATCAATCAGGCATCATTGATTTGTAAAGAAAACAGACCTTAAAACGTGGCGATTTTATAACAGCATACAGTTCACCGGAAGCGCTAGAACTGGGTTACTGAAAATTAAAAGTCCTTCTGCATATACCCTATTGAGTTTCTTGAGAAGACAAAAGACTTAACTGAGCACGCTGAATCCCTGCATCAGAGGAATGATGCGGCCCCACACCTGCGGCTGGACCTCCTCCTCATCTTCAGGAATGGACTGGAGCTCCTGGACTGGTACCGTGTCCACCGAACTCAGAGTCCCGGACCCCGAGGACGAGCCCTGGCTGGATGATGTTGGGGCAGATGAGGAGCTAGACGCAGGCTGAGATTGAGTTTGGGACTGAGTTTGAGACTGAGATTCACCGCTGGGTCCGGCTTCCTCAGACATGATGCTTTTATTCTGGATACACACACTGAAAGGAAATTTTAATAAATAAATTAATTAATTAATAAACAAATTCATTAATTAATTAATAATGAATGAATGAATGTGGTCTTCATCAGGTTGCAAGTGGTTTCTATAAGTTTGTGAATGAAAAAACAAAAACAAAAAACAAAAACAAAAAATCACAAACAATTTCTGCCAAAGATCTTTTATTTTCAGATCTGAGAAATAAAAACTGTAAAAAGAATATACGACTGCAATTTCTATGATTTTCAGGGCTAGATGTAGTATTTCACAATTAATCACACTAAAATGAAAATAAATATATAAAATCACAACAAGTACAAAACTCATTGGAGTGAATGTGTTTAGAATGATGGTTTTACTCTGGATACACACACTGGAAGGAAAACAAACAAATAGATTAATAGATTAATAAATTATTTAATAATGAACATGGTGGAGGCATGGTGGCTCAGTGGATAGCACTGTCGCCTCACAGCAAGAAGGACGCTGGTTCGAGTCCCGGCTGGGCCAGTTGGCATTTCTGTGTGGAGCTTGCATGTTCTCCCCGTGTTGGCGTGGGTTTTCTGTGGGTGCTCCGGTTTCCCCCACAATACAAAGACATGCGGTGAATTGAATAAATTAAATTGGCTGTAGTGTGTGTGTGTGTGTGTGTGTGTGTGTGTGTGTGTGTGTGTGTGTGGGTGTGTGTGTGTTTCCCAGTACTGGGTTGCAGCTGGACGGGCATCCGCGTCATAGAACATATGCTGGAATGTTGGGCGGTTCATTCCACTGTGGCGAGCTCTGAAATAGAGACTAAGCCGAAGAAAAAAAGAATGAAGGAGTAAACATGTTGTCCTCATCAGGTTGCAAGTGATTTCTAGAAGTTTGTGAATGGAAAAGAACAACAAAAACCTATCACAAATAAAAAACTTTTTGTTTTTTTTTAGATCTGAGAAATAAAAACTGCAAAAGAATATACGAGTGCAATTTCTATGATTTTCAGGGCTAGATGTAGTATTTCACAATGTAGTATTTCACAGGGCTAGATGTAGTATTCCACTCCAAACACATTCTCTCCAACAAGTCCAAATCTCATTGGAGAGAATGTGTTTAGAGTGGAATATTCACTGTATGTAAACATGTTGTCTTCATCAGGTTGCAATTGATTTCTAGAAGTTTGTAAATGAAAAAGAACATACATATATATATATATATGTTATTATTTTAATGAGTGTGTATGGATGTTTCCCAGTGATGGGTTGCAGCTGGAAGGGCATCCGCTGTGTAAAACATACACTGGATAAGTTGGCGGTTCATTCCGCTGTGGCGACCCCGGATTAATAAAGGGACTAAGCCGAAAAGAAAATAAATTTTTTTTTTTTTCTGCACCATTTCTGAGGTTTACATTTTTTCATTTAAAATCTGTCTGTTGCGAGCATTGACAAGTATTTGCAGCTTTTACATAGAGTACATACATAAATACATTAATATTACTTCAGAACCAAATATAGTAAATGAACATATTTCACATCATATTCTTTGCTGACATATGAGTAGAAAGATTTTTTGCACCACTTCAGAGGGTTTCATTTCATTTCATCATTTCAATGTTTCATTATTAATCTCTCTGCTGTGAGCATTGGCAACAACTTTTGTTCCTTTTACATACTGTAAATATGCTTATATCAGTTCAAAAACAAGTCTAAAAAACACATCATATTATTTGCTGACATAAGAGTAGTGCACATTCCATACAATGACAAAGGCATTGTGGATATGCAATGATGTCATCACACGATGTCATTTACAATTGACCTACAGTACTTTCAGCAACTTCATCTACTGGAACTTTCTCTTTTCTATAGTTTTAAGTCCTCAAACCATTAGTGTCTTACAGCTTGCAACAGTTTTAGACAATAAAAATGCAAATATGTGCAATGAAAATATGTAAATGAATACAATTTATGAACGGAATAACACAGAAGCATAATTAAACGAAACAAATAAAGATAATGACAGCAACACATCTGCACTTCATGTAAAACAGCTCATTTCCATCATGTGTTGGCTTTATAGTACAACAATTATATTATATGGTTACTTCTCTGTAAGGTTATCAAGTTTACATTACATAACTGACACATTAACTGAGTAATAATGAGGTAAAGTTGGTTTTATATTCGCACCATCGTTCATTTTTGAACAGTGACAACTTGTGACTTACTGTACTTTGAATATTGGGTCTGAAATAGCATGCAAGTATATCTTCAAAACAACATTAGCACTATTTAATTGACTGTGAGTGAACAATGTTGTACTTTAGTCATTGGCTGCTAATATGATTTCCCCATTCAGAATTTGCAAAGAAGACTTTTCAGAAATTATATTATTAAGGAGAAAGTTAAAAAATAAAACCAACTTTACCTCAATCTGAGAAATTAACCGTTTTACATCATGTGAACTTTAACGTTTGGTACCGTGTACTGAAAATATGGATTCAGTACTGTATATAAAAACAACAAAGACATAACTGTAAAAATCAAAGCTCGTGCATCATAGAGAATAATATATAGAATTTATAAATCTTAGTTGATTTGATTTCTTTATCTAAAATGGTGTCAGAGTTTAAATGACTATTACTATTTTTTACATTAAAAGTTTTTTTTTTATTACTATTATAAAATAAATATATAATTCCAGAAACAGGCTTATGTGCAATAACCAGGATGTTTTTTCTGAACATATTGGTACTGGTTTTGTTGTATAATTTCATATGGTTGAATTGTTTAATTAATTCATATGGTTAATTTTTTTTTTATCGAGAAATTAAGCCTTATGTAACATAAAGGGCACATATTTATGTCTATCTGACACAGTTTTGACTCAAACTATAGCAGGAGCAAATATTTTAATTGGTTTGAAACCTAATGACTAATGAATTTGAATTAGAATTTGCAATAAATACTTTTCTGAAATTATATTAATAAGGAGAAAGTCCGAAAATAAAACCAAGTTTACCTCAATCTGAGAAGTTAACTGTTTTACATCATGTGACCTTTAAAAGTCGGTCTAATTCTTCATGCATCATAGACACCAATGCAATGAAATTAAACAACTTAAAGAACGCAGTATATTAAATAAAGTACTGCTAATTTACTTCGGATAAAGTCGTTTTTGTTGTTTCAAATGTGCATTATTCGTGACAGGACGTGCATTCAGTGCAAAACCGAGCTTTATGGAGACACGAGCGACCGAGGAAGTGACCTGTTGCTCATTTTCAGCAGAAACACTCATTGATAGAAACCCTCGCATGATCATATAATTGTGTTGATCAGTTGCCTGTCGTAATGCATACCTTAATCAAGTCGTCTTTTAAATAGTGGCAAACTTGCAGATGTGGATTATTATCAGGCCGCGTGAAGCTGCTGCCCATCAAATCTGCCGGGAAAAATCACTCGTTAACTTCCCATAACATCATTGGACCAATCAGAGGCGAGGGGAAAGGCTAACGGGAAATGTAGTTCATTAAAAATATCACGTATATTTATTTATTATAGGATGATATTTAAAGGGACTAAGCCAAAAAGAAAATGAATGAATGAATACAATGATATTTTATGTAACAGGCGACAGATATCTTGCCAAGTTTGCGATAAGATTTATAAATCAAAAGGGAAGGATTTCCCGAAGGAGAGGTTCCCTTGTGGTTTTCTGTCAAAATAAAAGCTGTAAAAACATACAAAACTTTACTGCTGCTATATATTCTACTACTACTGCCTATAATAATAATAATGATCATAATCATAATAATCTCAATTTTATATTATAATTTAAAAAATGGCATTAATTTATACTAATACCACAAATAATAACATTAACAATAATAATCATGGCTGTTCAAATGAAGGATTTATTAGTATTATTTTTTATTAGTATTATTTAGAACTGTACTAGCTAGAGCTGAGATGCCCCTCTGTTTTAGTTTTAAGCAAAACTTTCTGTTGTCATAAAATTATTAGAAATAAAATAGATTGATAGACATACCATTGAAAAATTACAGGCCTCGTTTTAGTAATTCTACCCAGACCGATAAATATAATGTAAATAATCAAGTGAAACAAATACCATGAAAAGTTTTATAGACTTTTATTTTGACAAAACCGCTGGCGTTCATGACAGGAAGTTGTGAACCCGTATTCTATAAACCCGGTTTCTTCTGTGTTGAAACATGATAACGCTACACAGACTTAGGTTTTTGTTAAAAACTCCCGGATTTAAACATACTCATGCATATATATCAAACGAACAACGTCTTAATATTGTTTTAACTCCATGTTTGGCTTCAGGGAGAGCTGTCAGCTCTTACAGTAAAGACTTAAAGGGTGTTTGTCACAGTAACGCAGCTAAAGGGCGCCTGACACTGAACTCTTTCAGCACAGTTACAGTCAACAGACTCTGCTGGAACTGCGGATCCTCTGCAGATTTATTCTTCTGTTCATTTTGTAAAGTGATTCAACCTCCTGACAACAAGACCAATTATTTTGACATCTTGAACTGGTGAGTTAACTGCTGATATAGGTCATAGATTATTGTTTTGAATGTTTCACTTATGGATTTATAGATGCTGCTGTTGTTTATGTTAAAAATGTTTTGTAAAAAACAAGCACTATTACGACAACAAATTGTTACATATGCTTATCTTTTTGTACTTGTATATCTTTAAAAAATATATATGATAAAACTAGTGCTGGGCAAAGATTAATCACGATTAATCGCATCCAAAACAAAAGTTTATATATTTATATATATATATATTTATTTACTTATTTACTTATTTATTTACTTACTTATTTACTTATTTATTTACTTATTTACTTATTTATTTACTTATTTATTTATTTATTTATTTATTTACTTATTTATTTACTTATTTATTTATTTACTTT
>CAIGQV010016645.1:24526550-24572149 GCA_903798115.1 Danio jaintianensis | reverse complement strand
GTGTGTGTGTGTGTGTGTGTGTGTGTGTGTGTGTGATTTCTGTTTTTGTTTTGTTTTTTGGCAATTTTGGGTTTGTTTGTTTGTTATATTTGAATAAAAACTGTTGTTAGACTTTTTTTTCTGTGTAATACAGCATTATTTATATATAGAGAAAAATATTTTATTTTGTAAACTCTTCTTTTAAATCCCCATTAATGCAATACAACATACAACCATGTTATTTAAATAATATAAATATTTACACATAATAATAGTAGATTAGAAATTATTGGTTACAAAGTCACTAAGTAAGATTGTATTGTTAATGTAAAACAATTCTATAATATAAAATAGTTGTCATTAAGATTGTCTTGTTACTATTTAATATAAAAAGATTAGTAAATAAATAAATTATTGCAAGTGTAATTTCCATATTGTTTTCTAATTGTACTTTTTAAGGGGTTTGTTTTCTATATTGTAATAGAAACCATCAGTTTGTTTGTTTTTTACGCGAAACAATATCAATATTTAAGGATTGTCATTCTCATTTACAACATTTACTTATATAAAACATTTATTTTTACTGTTGTACATTTTTGCTTAAAATCACCATTAAGGCATACAACCACTTCACCATAGTATACTGGATTTTTACACTTAATAGTAAGAGATACATATTGATATGGGGCAACACGGTGGCTCGCTGGTTAGCACTGATGTCTCACAGCAAGAAGATCGCTGGTTCAAGTCCAGGCTGGGTCAGTTGGCATTTCTGTGTGGAGTTTGCATGTTCTCCCCGTGTTGGTGTGGGTTTCCTCCCGGTGCTCCGGTTTCCCCCACAAGTCCAAAGACATGAACTATAGGTGAATTGAATTAACTATATTGTATGTGTGTGAATGAATGTATATGGATGTTTCCCAGTACAGGGTTGCAGCTGGAAGGGCATCCGCTGTGTAAAACCAATGCTGGATAAGTTGGCGGTTCATTCCGCTGTGGCAACCCCTGATGAA
Organism: Danio jaintianensis; assembly: GCA_903798115.1. Lineage (NCBI taxonomy): Eukaryota > Metazoa > Chordata > Actinopteri > Cypriniformes > Danionidae > Danio > Danio jaintianensis. The sequence goes on along the minus strand of CAIGQV010016645.1, from coordinate 24,571,160 downwards.
TAAAGGGACTAAGCCGAAGGAAAATGAATTAATAAAAAAAGAATATTTTATATAAAAATGCTGTATTACAATAATGAGAATCTCATGGCAATCCCTATTAAACGGCTACAAAAACATAAATCAAGAGTTTAATGCATGGTGAATATTTAAAATAAGACAATTAGCCCATTTTCCTATACGTCTCTAGAAGAGAATACTAACAACACATGCACTGTTGCACTTATTATTATTACTTATTATTATCTTCAAAAGACATTATTCCCACGTTCGTGATCTCACGAGAGGAGATTTCTTTTCTTTTTGTCTTTGGAAATTGAAATAAAATCAAAAGCAGAAGTGCTCAAGCTGAGAAACGGGAAGCTCGGAGCTGCTCAATCTCGGTGAATAATATTCCTGCTGCTCCCTCACGTCACTGCGGCACAAACCCTGAGCTCCACATATGAGAATCACAGGCAGATTTCAGGAGAAATGTTGCGTCTGTCTGAACACTGCGGCAGCTCGCATACAGCTTTTTCCCCACATCTGAACACTGCCTTTCAAAGTGCACTTTCAGCTTGAGGGAACTTTCATTCAAAAGAACTGCTAAAATCATTTTGAAATAATAAGGTTGTGCTGCTAATAATCCATATATACAGTTGAAGTCAGAATTATTAGCCCTCTTGTATATTTTTTTCCCCATTTCTGTTTAACAGAAAGATTTTTTTCAACACATTTCTAAACATAATAGTTTTAATAACTCATTTCTATTAACTGATTTCTTTTATCTTTGCCATGATGACAGTACATAATATTTGACTAGATATTTTTAAGGTACTATTATTCAGCTTAAAGTGACATTTAAAGGCTTAACTAGGTTAATTAGGCAAGTCATTGTATAACAATGGTTTGTTCTGTAGACAATCAAAAAATATATAGTGCTTAAGGAGGTTAACAGTGGTGTAAAGTAACAAATTACAAATACTCAAATTACTGTAATTGAGTTGTTTTTCTCAGGAATTGTAATTTACGAAGTAATTTTATAAATGTGTACTTTTACTCTCACTTGAGTACATTTTTAGTGCAGTATCGGTACTTTTACTCCACTACTTTCCTTCAACCTGTAGTGACTACTTTATTTTTTCTTGTCTATGTGGATTAGAAAAATCAGTCCTGTGATTCCTTTCCAATCAAATCGCACATAGAAGGTAAATCGCATCATAATGAACTACCTCAGGACATGGGCGATTTATAATTGCAACAAACTGTTTGGAAGCATTAAAAGTGTCCAAGAAGATGTCCAAAGACTGTTTGACCCAGAGACTGTTTAGATGCATGTCACTGATGAGAAGATGACGGATGTTTGCTGTATGATGACCAAAATGGCCTTAAACACCCAGCAGGCACAAGACGTCAACATGACGTCAGATTGACGTTGTACCCTAACGTCACGCTGCATTTTGTTTGGAAATGAAAATCAGGTTGACGTCAGAAATCAACGTCAGGCCAACGTCAGTGTCCAACGTCCAACCTAAAACCAACCAAATATCAACGTCTAATGATGTTACAGCTTGACGTTGTGTGGTTACCACTATGACATCTATCAGACGTTGGATTTTGGTTGCCATAACTGATGAATAAATGTCAGTATTTGATGTTAAAATGACGTTGGTTTAAGATGTTGGCTCGACGTTTTTTGGTCACTTTCCAACAAAACCTAATATCGACCAAATATCAACGTCATTTGACGTCATTATTGGACATCAAAATAATTTTGTCCTTAGACGCTGGCTAGACATTGAATTTTGGTCACCTGACATCACAACCTAAATTTAACCTAATATTACCGTCTTATGACTTTGTGTGCCTGCTGGGCAATGACTAGATGCACTACAGAATGTTACGTTTACACACACATGCACAAATTACATGTAAATGCATCAGGTTTTTACAGCGTAATACTCACTACTCACTACTCTTAAGTACTTTTGAAAGGTCTACTTTTTACTCATACTTTGAGTAATATTCACAACAGATACTTTTACTCTACTTGCACTACATTTTTAGTCAAGTAATGGTACTTTTACTTGAGTATGATTTTTCAGTACTCTTTCCACCACTGGAGGTTAATAATATTGACCTTAAAATGGTTTAGAAATAATTAAAAACTGCTTTTATTCTAGCTGAAATAAAACAAATAAGACTTTCTCCAGAAGAAAAAATATTATAGGAAATACTGTGAAACATTCCTTCCTCTGTTAAACATCATTTGGGAAATATTTGAAAAAGAAAAAAAAAATTCCACAGGAAGGCGAATAATTTAGACTTCGACTGTACATTGTAAAATCTGAATGAGAGATATATTTGGCTTTGTGCTTTATTTTTATTCATCATTTTAAGTATGTATGTGGAGCACTGTTTTATAAGACTGAAGAGCTTTATTCTGCAAAAACAACCATCTGGATGTACTTTATCCTGCTTATTCCATTGCTACTTCCCACAAAATATAAAAAGTTGACATAAAACATTGTTCTAAGCCATAATAGTTTATTAATTCTTTAATTAAATGCAATGAAAACAGCTGAATGAAGCTGATGGAGCATGCACTAACCTGAGCATTATTCAGTTACAAGATGGCGCCAAACAGTCAAAAATGTACAGCTGACCTAAACAAAAATGGCTGAATGAAGCATATACTAACCTATGTATTATTCATTCACAAAACGGCGCAAAACAGTAAAAAAACATTGGCGGGATAGACAAGAATGGAAATATGAATGTGGATGTAAGTATACCAACGCTATCTCACGGCAATTTGTAACTTTTTGATTTAATGGCTGATTCGTATGAATTCGTAGGATCTCATTTGTCAATTTAGTACGATTTGCTCATGCCCTAATGACAGTTGGGTTTAGGGGTGGAGTTTGGTGCCACGTCTCCTTTTAAAAATCTTACATTTTCGTATGACTGAACTCCACTAAATTGACAAAACATAAAATAGTTTTGTTTCCTCGTGAGATCAGGCTAAAGTATACGGATATGAATAATTGGTATTGATTCATTGATGCTCAAGGTGATTCGAAGTTTCCAGATGAGCCTGTGTTATTCAGAAGTTGTAATCTAGGAATAACACACCTTGGAATGTCATGACTGACCAATCAGAATCAAGTATTTTAGACAGCTGTGTAAAAATGGAAGTTAAAGTCTGCTTGATCCAGAATTTGCTGAGACTTTTATTTTAGTATGGTGTTGTACTTCCAACTGAAACGGAATATTGAGTAGGGGGCGGGGCTTTCTTTTTGTGCATCATTCGCTCATAGCAAACTAACAGTAAAAGGGGCGTGGTTAAGAATATTGTGACTGAAGCGTCAAACTGAGACTTTGATTGAAGATTACCAAAACAAACTTTTATTTGTCAATTTTGAAGAATTGTGAGAAGAATGTGACGCAAGAAGCAGCGTCTCCTGTTTGACATTCATATTTGGTTCTCTCCGGCAGTGTGTGTAATCTCCCCGAGAACACGCGTCATTAAGAAGCCTGCCAATTACTTACCTGAATGCAACATGTCTCATTTGTAAACACAGAATCAGGCCGGATTACCGCGTTTGTGGAAAGCCACCAGTGAGGAAAATAAGAACAAAAGCATGAGAGGGTTTGGTTTGTGACTGAGCCACTCCAGCAGATTTCGTGCTTCATCTCTGTACAATGAAAATATGTATAGAACCTTTCATTTTACAGAGGCATTATGGGATTGACAACAGTATTAGCTTATAAAGACGGCTATGTTTACACTTTCATGTCATTAAATTATGAGTTTATTACTTATGTTCTGTGGATCAGAAGACATATTATGATAGGCTTTATTAAAGTTTGATAAGCAAGATTTAAATTATATATAGGCCTGTTTCCAATTGGTGTTAATGCTTTTAGATTTCATCAAGACCCTTTTCTATAGGGGTCTCTTAGGAAGATTAAAGTTTGTGTGATGTATCAGATGTTTCTGAGACTTTTATTTCAGTATGTTGAGAAACTTCTAACTGAAGCCGAATATTGAGTAGGGGGCAGGGCTTTCTTTTTGCGCATCATTTTATTTTGGGCTTTTTTTTTTTTGTCCATAATTTGTTAAATCTATTATCTCTTCTTAACAGCACTTGGGAAATATTAAAAAACTATTTAAAATTTCACAGGAGGGATAATAATTTTGCCTTCATCTCTGTTTGTGTGTGTGTGAATCTATAGTTTAAATTACTAGCCCTCTTGTGGGCTCTTGGCTAGGAACTATACTCTCATTCATAAAATGAACCTATTTCCATTTCTTTAAAACAATAAATATAAGCAAAAAATATTTATACTGCATAAAATACTGGCATTAATTGTTAAAAAAGTGTCTAGTTGAAAATCAGACCAACATATACAGTTGAATTATTCACCCTCCTGTGAATTTTTCACAATATTTCGTATAATATTTTTTCCTCTGGAGAAAGTCTTATTTGTTTTATTTCAGGTAGAATAAAAGCAGTTTTTATTTTTTTTTTTAAACCATTTTAAAGTCAATATTATTAGCCCCCTTAAGCAATATTTTTTTTTGGTTTGTCTACAGAACAAACCACTGTTATACAATGACTTGCCTGATTAACCTAGTTACGCCTTTAAATGTCACTTTTTTATATAATATTTAATTTAACATTTATAAGATATTTAACAAAACAGTGCAATACCAATAAAAAGAAGAAAATATAGTAAAGAATAAAAAGAAAAAGAACATTACGCTGGATGCCAACATTATCTGCACAAAAGCTAAAAAGCTTTACGAACCTTTTGCTGACAGCAATGAATGTTTGCGCCTGACAACAGGTTTTGATCTTTGGTTTCATTCTGTAATACTGGACTTATTTATCTACGAAAGTTTGAACTTTGAGAGTGTTTAAACGAGAGAAAAGTGTGGAAATGTTAATGCCTGTCAGAGAAAAGTGTATAAAGTGTGCAGTTAAGGGTTTTACATCCTTAAAACATCTATAATAATTATAAAAAATAATGCTGACTATAAACGAGGGACCACTGTAGATATATACACACACACACACACGCACACGCGCACACACACACACACACACACACACACACACACACACACAATATATGTAGCATGCATAAACATATAAACAAGAGATGACAATACTCACATTTTTATAAAGCCAGTGTCATGAATATATAGGTTAGAAATAAAGATGAGGATTTACAAACTTAAAATGCTAAATTTCCAAGAGTCTTAAGATAGGTCCCCATGTGGTTTCAGCTTTTTTCTGTGAAGTTTCAAGACGTAGTTGTTCCATTTGAATGACATAAAGCAACTCGTTCAACCATCTCTGATAACAGGGAGCCTTTGGAGATTTCCAATTCAGTAAGATCATCTTTTTAGCTGTAATCATGCCAATCATCAGGGCTTGCTGTTGGGTTAATGGAAAGGAATATCCAAAAATAGCCAAATTGTAGTCAGGTTGGATAGTGGTTCCATAAGCACTGGAAAACAATTAAAAAATGTTGGACCAAAACTCATGAAGAACAGGACAAAACCAAAATAAATGTGCCAAAGTCCCTTCTGCCCCACAACATCTGTCACATTTAGGAGATACAGAGGGAAATATTTTACTTAATCTGGTTAAATGTCACTTTAAGCTGAATACTAGTGTCTTGAAAAATATCTAGTCAAATATTATGTACTGTCATCATGGCAAAGATAAAAGAAATCAGTTATTAGATATTAAAACTATTATGCTTCTCTCCGTTAAACAGAAATTGGGGGAAAAATTATTCAGGAGGGCTAATAATTCTGACTCCAACTGTATGTATATTTATATGCTTTTTAATGATAGAAAATACATCCTTAATCAATTTACCTTAGACAGGATTATTCATGGTTTACCTTTGATGATATATGGATATGGTCCAAGAATCTCCTAATATCTCATCAGTTTTGTTTCCAGGTAAATCTATTTAATGATGGTTTTTAATTTTTTTCCCCCTGGGAATCAAGACAAAGAGACAGATTACGCAAATCTCCATCCTCTGGAGTTTTCTCTTAATTGATGCCATAAGACAGAGCTGTTTCTAAGCAGCGCGTTTGCTTGTCCACCAAATCAATCTCCAAAAAGAGATTTATGTTATCAGAAATATCTGTAATATTTTCAGGCGAAGTATGAGATGCGACAGAAAAGCTCTTCCTCTCAGCAGGGGATCCTGGCCCAAGGGGACGCCGCACTAGATTTTAATTAAAGGTTGGCAGGGCATCAAACCTCAAGGAGTATTGGAGGATCAGAGAGAATAGAGATGATTAGTTATTCTTTTGAAAATATAGGAGATATTGTACCCGATCTGGAGCTCAGGTTTTGAGGGGAAACTCTTTGAAAGCTTGGTTTTGGAGAAAAAATAGTAAGAGTCTGTGATGTTATCAAACGTTGACAAGTAACTCATCGATAAGGCATATTTAGCGAGTAAATTAAGTCCTCTAATTCCATTTACCCAGTGTAATGGATTGAATATCTTTAATGGAGATCTGATTGAGGATTCTGCTCAGAGCGTGAGATCAGGATTTGAGGAAATCCAGCCAAAACTTTTGAGTAAATTACAACACCAGCTTTTCAAAACTTTGGGCAACTCAATATAGTCTGCAATAACTAAGGATTAAAGCCTTTAAAGGTTTCATTTTTGGGGTGTATTGTATAACATAAATCTGGCAGCGCAGAACGTGTGTTCATTTTAAGATCTGACTCCAACAAAAGTGCACAATAATATTGGCTGCTTAAAATCAACTCTTCTGCATTATTGCACTAGAGTGAGAAGGGTTTCTGAAACTTTGAGATTTTCAGTTTGGTTAAATCTGAGTTTCTCCACTTGCACTGCATTGTCTATTATACGATTAACATCATTTGTTGGCTCTGGAACAACATTCAGATGCCTTTACATTGGATTTAATTAAGACATCAGATTGGCACATCAGACTACACAGTATTTTGTACAGTTATAGATATATATATATATATATATATATATATATCTGTGAGCGCAAATGCCTTGTAGGTCTAATAGGTCAGAGGAGAATGGCAAGACTGCTTCGAGCTGATAGAAAGGCAACAGTAACTCAAATAACCACTCGTTACAACTGAGGTATGCAGTAGAGCTTCTCTGAACGCACAACACGTCCAACCTTGAGGCGGATGGGCTACAGCAGCAGAAGACCTGCGATATTTGGATCGTAGGATCAGAATTTGGCATCAACAACATGAAAGCATGGATCCATCCTGCCTTGTATCAATGGATCAGGCTGCTGGTGGTGGTGGTGTAATGGTGTGGGGGATATTTCTTGGCACACTTGGGGCCCATTAGTACCAATTGTAGTACCTCAAAACGTTTTTGTAATTACATTTAAAGTTTTCTTAGAAAAATCACATTCAGTTTGATTTCCTCAAATCGTCCTCCCCTAGTTCCTGACAGATCAGTAATGCCTTTTAAACACTAGTTAAACAGCAAAGGATTAACAGTGAAGAATCTTTCCACACAGGTTTCCCTTTCCAAGGAGAATTCTCGTTATTCTGTATGAAGTGTTTCTATGTAAACCACATATTGTGCTCCAACTCTGGCATATCCCGAGATTTTCTCCAGCGCCAGTAATGACATACAGACGCTTCTGCCAAATTGCCTATCCTACGGCCACTCTCCGCATCTCGTCTCTTCAAAACACTCACATCAACCCGATGACTCTGGGGGGTCCGGGCTTCCGCTGCGAACGTTAGCCTTTGAATAAACAATTACCGAAGTGCGGCCTCCATGCACTTTTTCCTGGACAATGATGGTGCGATAACAATGGTCTGAGCGTCGGTGCCGTTCAGCAGCATCTCTGGCGATCCCTGTTTCCATGGCAACTGCATCCTCCAGCACCTCCGCACAACAATAAACGTACAAAAAAGGCTGCTTATGGATTTTATAGCCATCACACCTGTATTGATCCGGTTCGTCTTTTGATGTGATGGAAGATGATAATGCATGGCGTATCAGACAGCATGTCCTGTGATGGAGGCGTCCTATTGAAGCTTTAGTAGTGACCGGTACATCGATCCAGTCATTAACACGGAAGTAATGCATTTGCTTTCCTTTGTAAACCACCTCTCTTTATTTCTGCACTCTCACACACACACAGGTTCACACACAGACCCGGAGAATACGATCATATCCGACCTGCCTATTGTGTCAGGGCCTCTGGTTAGTATTGAGCGGAAGCATTACACGGTTGAGAGGAGAAGGCATATGACAGAAGAAAAAAATAAATAAATAAAACCTTCGGCTTTCCTTCAGCCTTATTGCAGTTATTGCATTTGACAGGACAGCGGCCACATAACTCAATCTTGTCAACGCTCAAATTGAAGACCCCGGAGGAGTTTGTGTTGCTATTGACCTGTGTTCTCCATGCCTTTTGACTTATGAAATGGTACAAAAGTCCAGCCCGAAGGCACGGATCGCATGCTTCAGACGTTTGTTTCTTCTTCTTCTTCTTCTTCTTCTCACAGGTATACACTCTAAACAAATGCCGGACTAACCCAACTGCTGGGTTAATTTTTTAAATTAAATTAATAGGACCAAATTTAACCCAATTTGGTTCATATTTTACCTAATTCGAGTTAGTCCATATCTTACCCAATTTGGGTTTACTGTATAACCCGGCATTTCTTCGAGTGTACGTAGTTTACACAAAAATATGAAATAAATCGTCATCATTTACTCATTTAGTATGAGTAGGGGAGAGCGGCGATGAAAGTAATGTGGGACGAAAGTAACAAAGCAATATTCTCGAAGCCCTGACAACATTTGCTTTCCAGGCTGTAACAGCACATTTAGCATGCAACCCTTGATGGAGCTGCCAAATATCATGTGATTTTAGGTTAGGGCCGAATATCCGTTTTTAAGTGCAGAAAGTAAATTATTGTAGCTGTTCTTTTTTCCTTATTGCAAGTTGTGTTTCTCTTGTCATGTGTCACACTAATGATCAATCTACAGGTTATTTAGTGCAATAACACATCCTTAAGTTTGCAATGAGTTTTTCAGTTTAAAAGTAAATCAGGTTTAAATGGCAAGAGTTCCTGTGGGGACAAAAGCAACACTGTTATTTATGTCCCACTGCTAATAGACAAACATTATTTTTCACTTCCACTTTAGAGTTTTCAGTGTTTGGATTCAGATGTTTTATAAAATTAATGCATATTGGCAATAATAATAAAAAATATTCAAAAATTATAGAAAATTGTAACATTTTGCTTTGTTGGGTTGTTTTTGAAACATTTGATGGAAGTGAAATTAAAAATGAAAATGCAGTTTAATATTTTTTGCAAAAATAAAGGACGAAATGTGTTTAAGTTAACATTAACAAGGCCAAAGTCAGATAGATTTCAAATAAACAAGATTAAGCCAGTAAATCTAGCGAATATTGTTGTATTATAAGAAAAGTAAAATAAAATAAAAGTAACACTATGCAACTTTTGTTTAAAGTTATATTGTAGTTGTTCTACATTAATACAAAATAACGCCTGATATCCATAGACCACTATTGTGAGTTAGTAACCACAGCAAAAATATATTTCTGCTAAAAACATTATCTTTTAAAATTATTTTTTATGAAAACTTTCATCTCCGCTCTCCCCTAAGTTAGTTAGTTAGTCAGCGCCAATAGCCTAGTGGTCTAGTGCGGCGACATATAGCACATAGCGACATATAGCACCATGGTGCTCATGGCGACCTGAGTTCGATTCCCGGCTCGAGGTCGTATGCCGATCCTTCCTCTCTCTCTGCTGCCAATGCTTTCCTGTCTGTCCTCCACTATCCTATCCCAATAAAAGGTGAAAAAGCCCTAAAAAAGAAATATTAAAAAACAAAAATTGTTAGTTACTCATTTAGTATGACTTTTACTTGTCGTCATTTACAACACACAAAAAAAAATCTTGCTGCCTAAAATGTTTTAGTTGAATCAAATGAACTTTTCTAGTCATCTCAACTCACATCAGTCAAACTGACTAAAAATATTAAGTTAAACTTTGTAAAACTAAACATATTTAGTTGAAACCTGATTAACCAGCCTGATCTCATGAGGAAACGTAACTATTTTATGTTTTGTCAGTTTAATGGCTAATTCATGCGAGTTCGTATGAGTTCAGTCGTATGAAAATGTACGATTTTTAAAAGTACGATTTTTAAAAGGAGGCGTGGCACCTAACCCCGCCCCTAAACCCAACCGTCATTGAGGGATAAGCAAATCGTACTAAATTGTACGAATGAGATCTTAAGAATTCATATGAATTAGCCACTAAATCAAAACGTTACGAATTGCCATGAGACAGCATTGAATTAACTGATTGAAATTCATTCATTCATTCATTTTCTTTTCGGCTTAGTCCCTTTATTAATCTGGGGTCGCCACAGCGGGATGAACTTATCCAGCATATGTTTTACGCAGCGGATGCCCTTCCAGCTGCAACCCATCACTGGGAAACATTCACACACACTCATACACTACGGACAATTTTAGCTTACCCAATTCACCTATACCGCATGTCTTTGGACTTGTGGGGGAAACCGGAGCACCCGGAGGAAACCCACGCGAACACGGGGAGAACATGCAAACTCCACACAGAAATGCCAACTGACCCAGCCGAGGCTCGAACCAGCGACCTTCTTGCTGTGAGGCGAACGTGCTACCCACTGCGCCACCGCGTCGCCCCTGATTGAAATTGAAGTAACATAAAAACATTTGTTGTCATATCATTACTTTTAAAGAGTGCATCATTTACCTGATTTCCAAATCGTTTGAGTTTCTGGTATGACTTTAATTTGGTGCTTTGTTTTGCACATTTAGTTCACTTTAAGTTACACTGCAATACATTCAAGTTAACGGTTTATTCACACAGAACAGCGTTTTTTTTCATTCCAACACTGGTTTACAACATTCTTCAAAATATATTTTGTGTTCAACAGAAAAGAAAGAAGCTCATAAACAGGGTGATTAATTCAGGGTGAGTAAATCTTCATTTTTGGGTGCGCTATCTCTTTAACCGGTGCTCAATCGAATCCATAGGCGGATGCAGTCCTTTATACTGTACAGTTGTGTGTTTGCTAATCATTACTGATGTGCCAATTTGATCTCTCATTATGTGCGTGTTAGAAAAGGCCCATCCATCTTTGATCGCCTGCATCTGTGATTCGGCGAGAGCGAGATGCTTTTGATTAATTTGATGCCTAAGAGCATCCAACGTGAAGAAAGATCTGACCCGGACAGACTCTCATCATCTGCTTTAAAGTTATAGTGTATATAGGTCATTTATGCAACTTTAAATTTAATTTTGACCCCGCTTTATGTTCTTCCTTTCATGCAGTCGAAGTGAAGATCTGAAAAGTGGATAATGGTTTATTTTGTCAAGCTTTAAAAAGGGAAGAAAAAAAAGCACCACAAAGGCTTTATATAAGCTGCCCTTCTTACTCATTATTTTAGTAGTATTTATATATCGTTAAAGTAATTGTTCGTCTTCATTTAAAAAAAATAAAATGTAGTAATTATTTTATGCTCTTTTGTAATTTTTTGTATTGTTGGTAACACTTTAGGTATTAACTACTGGCTTATTACCTGCCTCTTAAGATATTATTTAGTAGTTATGAAGTATGATCTTATTCTGCATCTCTAATCCTACCCAAAACCTAAACCCAACTTCTACCTTACTAACTATTAATAAACAGCTAATTAGTCGTTTATTAAGCTAGTATTGTTAGTTAATGGTTTGTTAATACCATGAATTGTGACCTAACTAAAGTGTTACTGTATTTTTTAAATGTGCGTAATGTTGCTGTTTTAGCAGTTTAATCAATTGAGTTTTATTGACATTTTTAATAGTATGCAACAATGTGTGATTTCAATACAAAACATAGATCCTGAGTTGCCAGTTGTTGTTTTTTTCTCTTTGTTAAACTGCATAGTTACATTTTAACCATTAAAAGAGAATTGTAGACACTAGCCATGTTTCCATTCACCTGTTTAAATAAAACAAATGTTTGATGGAAACACCAAGATGTGCATAAATTGCGCATCAAAAACATATGCACACAACTGAGTAGGATAAACTTTCTATTCGATAAGAAAAAATGCGCATAAACTACAACGGAAACACTTTTACCTAACAAATTCCAGTATGCGCATTAAAAAAAGTTATGTGATTTGGTTATAAGAGATCATGTGATGATAAAAATGTGTGTGAATGAACAAACCAGCAGGCTGAGCACACTGTAAAACATCTGAAATGTTGTTTTGGTCATTCTAAAACGCCGTAACCATTTCAGTATTAGTGTTATTCTATTATTAATGACCTCCAAAATAGTCAAGAGCGTCTGTGCTCCGCGTCCCATGCCTTCAAATACCACCACGTGTTCATTGCATGTCTGCATTGTCTTCTGAGGCACAAGTCATTTATTAAATGAAGAAAAGATTCACACAGTTTCTCCTACAGCAGCAAATTCCGTTTTTACTGTTGATATTTGGCGCCATTTAATCAGGAAGTGACGATTTTGTTCTCTTTGACTCGTTGGATGGAAACGTTGCTTTATTCACACGTCTTTTATGCCATATTCCATTTTTGCGCATACATTTAATTCGCATCTTTGGATGGAAACATAGCTACAGACAAAGATATGTTTTATTTATATTTCATTCAAGGTTTTCATTTAGTTTTCATTAACTTTTCAAACACTTACTAGCTATGTTTCCATCCTCCTATTTTTATGCTTATTTTGGAATATCGCATACAAAATGCTTAATGGAAATGCCTAGCTGTGCATACATTTTGAAAATGTGCATAAAAAAACGTAGGATAGGATGAACTTTTTATCTGATAAGAAAAACTGTGCGTAAACTCAGATGGAAACACACTTACCAAATAAATTCCATCATGCGCATCAAAAAAGTCAGGTTATTTTGTTTAAACAGATCATGTGATAACAAAAATGAGTATAGGATAGCATTAATGGACAAACCAGCAAACCGACCATATTGTAAAACATCAGAAATGTTGTTTTGGTCTTTCTAAAATCCCTTTCTAAAAGTCTGTCATCAAGGTGGTTCAATATTATTACCTACATTCATTCATTTTGCTTTGGCTTAGTCTCTATTTCAGAACCGCCAACTATTCCAGCATATGTTTTACACAGCGGATGCACTTCCAGCCTCAACCCAGTACTTGGAAACACCCATACACTCTCACATTCACACACACACTCATACATTACGGCCAATTTAGTTTATTCAATTCACCTATAGCGCATGTCTTTTGGACAACACGGGGAGAACATGCTAACTCCACATAGAAATGCCAACTGACCCAGCCGGGACTGGAACCAGCGACCTTCTTACTGTGAGGTGACAGTGCTAACCACTGAGCCACCGTGAAATGAAAGCCACTGCGCACTCATTTCGTTTTTTCTTCATCTTCTGAGGTGCAAGTAATTTATTATATAAGAAAAAAAGCCACAGTGGCTTCTCCAACCACAGCAAATTCAGTTTTTATTTTTGATATTTGGCGCCAGTTTATCAGGAAGTGATGACTTTGTTCTCTTTGGCTCATTGGATTGAAATAGTGCTTTATTCGAAAATGTTTTATGCGATATTCCAATTTGGCGCATAAATCAAATTCGCATCTTTGGATGGAAACAGGGCGTCACGGTGGCGCAGTGGGTAGCACGATTGCCTCACAGCAAGAAGGTCGCTGGTTCGAGCTTCGGCTGGGTCAGTTGGCATTTCTGTGTGGAGTTTGCATGTTCTCCCCGTGTTGGTGTGGGTTTCCTTCGGGTGCTCCGGTTTCCCCCACAAGTCCAAAGACATGCGCTATAGGTGAATTGGATAGGCTAAATTGTCCTTAGTGTATGTGTGTGAATGAGAGTGTATGGGTGTTTCCCAGTGATGGGTTGCAGCTGGAAGGGCATCTGCTGCATAAAACATATGCTGGGTAAGTTGGCAATTCATTCCGCTGTGTCGACCCCAGATTAATAAAAGGACTAAGCCGAAAAGAAAATGAATGAATAAATGAATGGATGGAAACCCATCGTCAGTATGAATCAACAACCTGCTTTGTTACATAATATGAGTTTCTGCCATGTGCTAATTAATTGAGAAAATAACAAAATGTGAATGTATAAAGGATGACAAAATGCTCCAATCACACTTTTAGCTTTACCATAATTGGATTACATAAGGGAATTACCTCAGAATTCTGTTCACTGAATGCATTGTTAAAAGTATGATAAAGTTTTTTCTTCATCAGATGCTGCTTCAGCATGCTGTCAGAACACCTGGCAACCGCAGCTGCTACTCAATCACTAGCTACAGGCAAATATTAATTAACTTTCCTCCTTTTTTAAATATATATTGTAGAACTGGTTAACAATAACAACATTGAAAGAAACTAGAATATTAATTATTTCTCACTGATTGGCTCTGCTTTTTTTTATGTTATTTGCAGTTGGGTTTTTCAAACTTGTAATACGGCTGGTTGTATAGTATTTTGCAAAAGTAGATATATTGTGGTCCAATGTACCACTTAAATACTATAAAGTCCAGTATGTCTACCACAAGGCTATTATTTAAAATGTTTATTTAATGAGCTTTATGTGCTAATTAATTGAGAAAATAACATTTTAGTGCGTAATTGATACTCTCTGTTTTTTTAAATGTTATTTGCATTTGGGGTTTTCAAACTTATTATGCGTCTGGTCACATGGTATTTGGCAAAAGTTGGTAAATTGTGGCCCAAGTCACCATTTAAATCCTCTAAAACTAGTACGTACAATATACTTAATTATCATATATATATATATATATATAAACACATTATGGAGCTTCTGTCACATGCTAATTAATTGAGAAAAGAACATTTTATTGTGTAAACAATGACAATTTGCTTCGATCACACTTTTAACTTTGCCATAATTGGATTACAAGAAGGAATGACCTCAAAATGCTGTTCACCAAATGCATTGTTAAAATGAATGTTGAAGTTTTCCTTCATCGGATGCTGCTTCAACATGCTGTCAGAACACCTGGCAACCACAGCTGCTCAATCACCAGTTTTCATCACCGTTTTCTTCTTTTTTTAACATATTGTAGAATTGGTTAACAATAACAACACTGAAAAGAAACTAGAATTTTATTTATTATTTTTCCAGTCTCTGTTTAAAAAAAAAAATGTTATTTGTATTTAAAGTTTTCAAGCTTATAATGCGACTGGTCACATGGTATTTGTTCACTAAATGCATTGTTAAAACGAATGTTGAAGATTTTCTTCATGAGATTCTGCTTCAACGCTTTCAGAACACCTGGCAACCGCAGCTGCTACTCAATCAGCAGTTTTCATCACTTTTTCCTTTTTTAATACATTTTAGAATTGGTTAACAATAACAACACTGAAAAGAAACTAGAATTTAAATTATTTTTCCACTTATTGTCTCCCTTTTTTTATTTTTTATTTTTTATTAACTTACAATGCATCTGGTCACATTTGGCAAAAGTTGGTAAATTGTGGCTCAAGTCACCATTTAAATCCTCTAAAACCAGTATGTACGCTATACTAAATTATCATATATATATATAAACACATTATGGAGCTTCTGTCACATGTTCATTAATTGAGAATATAACATATATAACAATATAACAAAGATCACACTTTTAACTTTGCCATAACTGGATTTCAAGAAGGAATGCTGTTCGCTGTAAAGGATGTTGAAGTTTTTCTCCATCAGATGCTGCTTCAACACGCTGTCAGAACACCTGGCAACCACAGCTGCTCAATCACCAGATTTCATCACTTTCTCCTTCTTTTTTTAATGTTGCATTTGGGTTTTTCAAGCATGTAATGCAACTGGTCCGATTATCTTTGGCAAAAGTTGTTATATTGTGGCCCAAGTTATTATTTAAATACTCTAAAGACCAATATGTCCACTATACAAAGTGTCCACTATATATGGAGCTTGTCACATGCTGTTTAATTGAGAAAAGAACATTTTAGTGTGTAAATAATGACAATTTGCTCCAATCAGGAAAGAATCAGAAGGAATGACCTCAAAATTCTGTTCGCCAAATGCATTGTTAAAACGAATGTTGACGTTTTTCTCCATCAGATGCTGCTTCAACATGCTGTCAAAACACCTGGCAACCACAGCTGCTGGATTAAATAGATGTAAGAGAAAGAGCTGCTTCACAGAACGCCGCGTCCCCTGCTGAACACCTTACTTTTCACGCTTTTGGCACAAACTCTTGAGAATGAAATTAGCCTTCGGGGACAAAGGCTCTCCCAGATTAGTATTTTCAAGTTCTTTCACAATGTCTACCCCACTGGATCAGAGCAACCCGGTCCAGAAGTGGCTCTTTTCTTCACAGCTCTATTCAGAGATGAAGTACTGCCTATATGGGTCAGGAACGGCAGGTTCAGTTAATTGTACGACCACAAACCTTGCGCTTTTATTCCTGTATGAATCATTGTACTTGTTTAATTAGCAGCTACCTGTGGTTTCATGGCCTGGCTGGCTTGCTCAACACAGTTTCAGTTTTGTTAAGTTTTTATTTGTTAGTAAAGCATCTCATCTCTATAGAATATATTTAAAAAATTGCATGTTCCAATTGAGGCGACGCGGTGGCGCAGTGGGTAGCACAATCGCCTCACAGCAAGAAGGTCGCTGGTTCGAGCCTCGGCTGGGTCAGTTGGCATTTCTGTGTGGAGTTTGCATGTTCTCCCCGTGTTCGCGTGGGTTTTCTCCGGGTGCTCCGGTTTCCCCCACAAGTCCAAAGACATGCTGTACAGGTGAATTGGGTAAGCTAAATTGTCCGTTGTGTATGTGTGTGAATGAGTGTGTATGGATGTTTCCCAGTGATGGGTTGCAGCTGGAAGGGCATCTGCTGCGTAAAACATATGCTGGATAAGTTGGCGGTTCATTCCGTTGTGGCAACCCCAGATTAATAAAGGGACTAAGCCGAAAAGAAAATGAATGAATAAATGAATGTTCTAATTGAGGGCGGCACGGTGGCTCAGTGTTTAGCACTGTTGCCTCACAGCAAGAAGGTCGCTGGTTCGAGTCCCGGCTGGGCCAGTTGACTCGATTTCTGTGTGGAGTTTGCATGTTCTTCCTGTGTTCGCGTGGGTTTCCTCCGGTTGCTCGTAGTGTATGATGAGTGTTTGTAAATGTGAGGATATATAGGAGGAAGAAGGTTGCTGGTACGAGCCTCGGCTGGGTCAGTTGGCATTTCTGTGTGGAGTTTGCATGTTCTCCCCATGTTGGTGTGGGTTTCCTCCGGGTGCTCCGGTTTCCCCCACAGTCCAAAGACATGCGCTATAGGTGAATTGGGTAAGCTAAATTGTCCGTAGTGTATGTGTGTGAATGAGTGTGTGTGGATGTTTCCCAGTACTGGGTTGTGGCTGGAAGGGCATCCGCTGTGTAAAACATATGCTGGAATAGTTGGCGGTTCATTATGCTATGGCGACCCCTGATAAATAAGGGACTAAGCCAAAGGAAAATGAATAAATGTTCGAAGTGCTTATACTCTTGGAAATACTGGTGTAAAAGCTGTCACTGGGTTAAGTCGGAATTTTGGGAAAAGCAGCGAAATCAAAAATCTGTTCTTTGTTATTTCTCTTTGACTTTTTTTATTGGCGAAAGTACAAAGTAAAGGTTTTCGGTTTCAACTTGAATGCGTTTTGTAAATGTAAACACATTTTTTTATTCAATAGCGTAAACAACACACTCCAAAAAACGTTGGGAGAGACACAAAATAAAAGTGAAAAGGTTATAGAATATCAATTGAAGGTGCCAAATAGTGAAGATCTGGATATCCCTAGGCGTAGCTGAAAAATAAGAGTTTATGGAAATGATGTACTGTGAGCTTGTGCGTGTAAATCCTGAGAGTGTAAAATCCTAGACCAATCGGAACAAAACACTGATTCTGACAATTCACATGGGATCATTAATATGCACACTTAGACTGCATTTGTTTGGTCACAGGGTTTCCTAGAGAGATTACAGCAATGATCATTTTTGTTGGGAACATTGAAAAAAAGACCAGGATTATAGAGCTCATCTTAAGAATGCAAAATGCAGGATATACGGATTAAAAATGTATTGAGCACCACCCCGAAGAGCCATAACTGTATGTTTTGTTAGTTTAACATGTATATTGTAAAATGTGCTGCATATGTTTGTAATGAGGCAAAAAATACAACCAAAGATGGTCAAAACCATCATGGGGTAATTCATGTGGTTATAAATATGCATATAAAATTGTTTCCTGAAGATTGTTGCGAACTTACCTAAGCCACATACCCAGGGGTGTACTTAACCAATAAGCGAGGTAAGCATCCTGGGGAATTAGTGGGCCCCGACTAATGCCAAGAAGCCTATATTAATCATATAGCTCTTTTATACATTTTCTATCATATGTTGTAAAATCTGTCTATAACTGTTAAGGTTTTAACGTTATTACTTCTTTTCAAACCGGGGGCCCCCATGAATAGTGGAACGTTTCTTCCGTAATGCACATGCTTGAGGTGTGAGCAGTTCAGAGACACTGCCAGTCTGCCAGCGATCAGAGTAGAGCTGTGGTAGAGGTAGGCAGAGAGTGCAAGAGTGAGAATTTTAAGAAAATTTGGGGGAAATAAGACAAACAATGAAATGCAGCTACCTCCGCGATCCTGCTTTCTGCTTGAACCACCTGTCAGATGATGAGTGCTGTGAGCTTGTTAAAGAGCACCTATTATGGCTTTTTGAAAATTACCATCCATGCAGTGTGTAACACAGCTCTAAGTGAATGAAAACATCCAGCTGAGATTTAATCTGAAAGTGCACCATATACCGTGTTTAAAACTATTGATTCTTTTGAGTCAACTCAGAGTCAGATGAATGATTCGTCCTTTGTTTGCCTGAACGCATCGACGTCGATACGGGACATCGGCAAATATGTACTGCCGTAAAATGTGAACGTGCTTGCGAGGGATCATGGGATTGATCGTGACTCGAAGATTACTATCACTGAGAGATGGCCAGACATGCGGATGTGGGGAATAAAGGGTTAAAGTCCGTTTTCACAATAGTACCACAGTATACCATGTGCTGTGTTTGTTCCTGTCATTTTTCTGATGATTGGTACAATAACCTACCCTGCTGTTACGAACCCTCTAGTTCAATTTTTTCCAATGCACAAGGGAGCGCAACATAAAGAGGACACATGAATCTAGTTTCTTTGAATCTAATAAATTTATTGCAACAAAACAATCAAACAAATCATGTGTCACAACTATGCACAAATGAATAAAGAATCACAACTCACGTTCTTCAACAACTCCAACACTAAGACTAACAAACACAACATATAACCAAGCATAGAAAAATAAGTTCTAAATAACAAAAAGGCAGACAGAAAAATAGAGATCAAATGAATAAAGCTTGATGGCTGGCAGTGAAGTCTTCTCAACATCCTCCATATTTATAGTCAATTTGCAACTCGCCACAGGTGCGCAAAGGCGGATCAGACTCTAGGAAACAAACAGTGAGTGACATCATGACACACATGCACAAACAGGCAACAGCCGTAACACCTGCAGCGCGGGATTCGCCGGCCGTTTGTTATTAAAGGAAAGGATCAGCAAAGACTACTAATGTATGGGACTTTGTCAGTAACTGTTACACAGTTTATATGGACCAGTTTCTTCTTCCTCCAGATCCTGTAAGTGTTTCTCCTTCCTACAGAACATGCAAGTGTGAAAAAAATTGTCTCGTTTTCTGTAGTTTGCAAAATATGTTTTTAATTGTGTGTTGTAACTTGTAATTGCTCCGCGCAGCTTGTAATCACGTTTCTATTATAGATCAGTGCTTGTAATGTATCATTCAGGTTAAATCTGTATGGGCTATTTCACATATTGCGTCCAAAACCACGTTGAAAACACGACGTGTGCTTCTTCCTTTACCGATTTGAATGCGTTTTGTGCTCGCGATCTCCTGCTGTTTGTTGCTATGGCCACCATCAGCTGCTACACACACACGCGGCGCCGGTCAGTTTTCAAAATAGTTCAACTTTGCCACTGTGTAGATTAATACATTGTATGTGTGAATGTGAACACGTGAATGTGTGTCATTGTTATTACTTGGGGTTAGGGTTAAGAATAGAGTATATGCTGGTGTTTAACTGCATTGCTTTAATGCACTCCTGCATTGGGCTCAAACATATAATCTGTGCTCTGAGTACTTCATTAGCGTGCTAGGCATTTCTCTCCGTCTCGCGCTGAACGCAGTCGACCAATCACAACAGATCAGCACAGATTAGCATCGCGCTAAGGAGGGGTTTGGGAACAAATTAATCGCCTGAACAAATCATATAGGAGTTGTTGGGATAATTAGGTAAAAATAATTGCATATTATAAGACAATAAAAATGTTTTTTGACCTTGCATGCATATCAGCCTGTTGTTGGAGACCCCCAAAACCACAATATGACCTTTTATAATGCATAATAGGGGCTCTTTAAGAGGGCCTGTTCAAATAAAATAAATATTTCCAGTGAAAAGTAACGGCCGGTGATTCACAAACAGCAATTATTCAATTCGTATGAAAAATTGTGACAAGATTAGTTTGATTGATTATGAATTAAATTTGTTAAAAAATATTTTTTTATTTAAATTAAAATCTTATCATAAAAATGGCTAATTATTAACTGTACATAGTTAGTTTATTGCATTTAATTTTACATTAAGAAGATAAAGGTTCCTTTAAATATTAAAATATATTTTTTATATATTTTATATATGTATTTAAATACTTTTTAACTTGCAATTTATTTCCAAAAAATTGTCTATAGAGAAAGAGAATGTTTTGTGTTTCAATGCTAGGGCACCATACCTGGAATTGCTTAGGGCCCCTAAATCACTAAGTCCGCCTTGGCACATACCTACTATGTAGACATCAGAGAACAATTTAGCATTGAATCAGTGCACTATATGACACCTTTAAGCAGTTTTGAAACAGTTTGCAATAAGCGGTTGAACTGGTATTGCGTGAGGGCTTCATTTTTGGCTATAAAATGAAAATTTCAGTCCTTCCAAGCAAAGCTGGATCGTCGTCAAGAGATGTTTGGCATATTTTTCCATAAAACACATTTCTCATTGCAAAATCACAAAAAGTTTTTTCATCAACCACTGTGTTATAATGTTGTGAAATATTCAGGAGATCCAGAGAAATTTCAGTTAGTATTGGGCAAGGCGGAAACCTCAGCTGAATGTGTTCAAACTTTAAAACTCAGATGGCGTTGCATAAAACCATCATGCTGTGGTTTTGTAGGCATGGAGTGAATGTGCTTGACTGGTCTGCAGTCCAGATCGGTCTGCTATTGAAAATGTATGACCCCTCATTAAAAAAAGAGAATCAGACAATGACAACCGTGGACTGTTGAGCAACTGAGGTCTTGTATCACGCCAGCTTGGCCAAAAGTTTCATTTTAAAGCTTTTACATTCAGTATCCTCAATTCCCAAATAATGAAACATATGATAATTAATTGGAAAGTTAATGTGATTAATTTTATTATGCTGAATAAAATAAAACACAGGCTGACTGGAAATGCTTCAGCCTACATTTTTATGCAAAAACATAAAAATAAATACCACATAAAACAAATAAATACCTAAAAACAACTTAATGGTGTCAATGATTTGCAATGAAAGGGTACAAGAAGGACTTAATTCTGAAATGTACAACAAACGTACAGTATTTCAGATTTGCAAAAATGTACACAGCGCCCTCTAGTGGATTTGTCATCTGAAACGTTCAATGAAATGTTCCCGGAGAAATGTATTTTACGCTTCACACAATCGTGCAATTTTGTTTTTTAATTGTCAGCATGATGTAGGCCTATAGTTATAATATTTATATATATTTATACAATATAGTTATAATAATATTTATACATGATCAATCTAGTGTGCAACATAAGCAAAACTGATACTAACAGTTTTAAATGAGTAGCGGCTTGGACACGGAAACAGTATTCCATACGTCACCGATACGTCACGACTTAACAAGCGTATAGGCTCCCTCAAAACACACAGGCACACACAAGATGGACTTCCAGATTTTTTTGTCCCAGTCCAGCCCTGCATTCAGCCAATCTCTGGGAAGCACTTTTAGCTTAGCTTAGCATAGATCATTGAATCAGATTAGACCATTAGCATCTCACTCAAAAAAATTCAAAAAAGAGTTTTGATAATTTCCTGTTTAAAGCTTGACTCTTCTATAGTTACATTGTGTACTGTCATAGAGATTGAGTAATTATGTATGTTGACTAATATTCTGATTAGCCAATAGGATGAAGGGGGCGGATACAACAGAAACAAGGGGCCTTCGGAATATATGTGTGTTCGAGTTCTGGTTGATAATAAATAAGTGCTTAGCAACAGAGTTGGTGTAAGAAGACTTATTTGACATGTACTAAGACCTACAGAAAATGAAATGTTGCTATTTTCTAGGTCGATATGTCGAATGAGGGTATGAATTATACTCTCATTCTGGCGTAACAATCGAGAAACTTTGGCTGCAGCAGGCACAATTATATTATGCAGCACCTTAAAATAATTCCAAGATAGTAAATAACAGCACTACGTAATATCATTTGTGTAATATCATCTATTTGTGCAAAGCAAAAAAAAAAAAAAAAGATTATTACTATCATTCTGTTGTGTTATTTTACATCTGTACCATTTCTAAAATGATGTTTACAGTTTATTTTGATTGCAATGATTTCTTTTATTTTGCATTTGTATTGTGACACTGACATACAGTAATACACTGGTTTTATCTGCTCAATATATTTTAACAGTGTTAGATGTATTTGAGATTTTAGGTCTACAAGTTGTCTTAGCCATTTTATTCCTCATTTTTAAGTGTGTATGTCTTAAATGGGTTTTCTGTCCGTCATTGAGCAGTCACATGACAGGAACAAGAAAGTGAATAAAAGACAGGAGGCAGCATGGCACAAAAAAGAGGGCAATGCACAGTTTTGGAAAAAAGGTGATCACCAGACTGGATTGAGGTGTAAGTATTTGGACTTTCCCCATCCAGCACTTTTTCAAACATTCAATGGGTTATCACTTTTGTGGACTTTGTATATACAGTACATGGGTGGACTTTTACACATTTGGACATTTGACAGCACACTTGGCCAAGGTTTTAACTAGGCCTCTTAACAGTTTGCACCCTAAAACAGATTGTTCCTGGTTGTTTGAACTACTTATTTAAAATGAGCTGAATCAACACAATGCTTGAGAATTGTTTTTGTGACATCTTAATTGTTTTATGTTCCATCCACTTAAATTTGTGAAAACAATTAAGTTAACTTAATCGAAATGAAGGATAAAATGAAGGAATTGTGTGGAGCCCAACATTTTTTTACAGTGTGAGTTGGCCTAGATTTTATTGTGTTTTAAGTTCATTGTGTTATTTGGAAATACGCTTTATTCACGTCATGGTTGTTTGTCTCATCCTTTTTTTAAACGCTTTTAATCTCACACAGTACACTCAAAAAATGACTTTTGCTGCCTGTTCAAAATACTTGTTTAAAATAATACAAAACAACACAATTCTTGAGACTTCTTTGGGACAATTTATTTGTTTTATGTTCAATCCACTTAAATTTGTGAAGAAAAAAGTTAAAAGTTGTGTTGCGGGCGGCATTAGCACCGTCGCCACACAGCAAGAAGGTCGCTGGTTAGAGTCCCGGCTGGGCCAGTTGGCATTTCTATGTGGAGTTTGCATGTTCTCCCCGTGTTGGTGTTTTTTCCGGGTGGTCCGGTTTCCCCCACAGTCCAAAGACATGCGCTATAGGTGAATTGAATAAAATAAATTGGCCATAGTCTAGGAGTGTGTGTGTGAATGAGAGCGTGTATGGGTGTTTCCCAGTACTGGGTTGCGGCTCGAAGGGCATCCGCTGTGTAAAACATATGCTGGAATAGAGACTAAGCTGAAGGAAAATGAATGAATGAATGAGTTTGTGTTGGGACAACATGAAGGATTTTTTTTGGTGCAACAGTGAACCCAGCATTTTTGACCCCTATTAGCTATTTTATCATTTTTGTTAACTCAACAGTTACAGTATGACTTGTATATAATGTCCCAAAAAATATACCACTTATCTTTTATATTTTACTATATATTTTTCAAGACACTAGTATTCGGCTTAAAGTGTAATTTAAACTAACTAACTAGGCAAGTTTGGGTAATTAGGCAAATCATTGTATAACGATGGCTTGTTCTGTAGACAATCCAAAAAATATATATATAGCTTAAGAGGGCTAATTGTATTGACCTTAAAATGTTTTTAAAAAAATTTAAAACAGCTTTTATTCTAGCTGAAATAAAACAAATAAGACTTTCTCCAGAAGAAAAAATGTTATAGGAAATACTGTGAAAAATTCCTTGCTCTGTTAAACATCATTTGGGAAATATTTGAAAAAGAAAAAAAATCACAGGACTATTAATTTTGACTTCAACTGTATATAATGTCCCAAACAATATTCCTTACAGGAATCCTTCATCCCTCATTTGCCCATTCATGACGCAACCCTCAACAAACTGCTTGAGTCTCCATTTTCGAGCATGATTTGAAGTTTGTTCACACTTTTATAAACATCAAACCTTAAGGAAAGTGATAAGGTCACGGGATGAGTTGTGTTGATGTTATATTTGAGGATACGCTGTCCTGGTGAGACTTTAAAGCTGATGATTTCTGAGCAGCACAGCGGGACACTTTCTTTAACCGAAGGGGCAAGGTGACTCAAGACTACATCTCTTTTGCAAAAGAGCGACCCGTCTTGCGGATTCTGCAGCATCGACGGGATGCTAGATTTGAGGTAAAACCAAATCTGAATGCTCTCAACATTTGCTTTGTGTACTGTGTTCAGAGGATTTACACGGTGCATCACAGGTTGAGACACAGACACTATTTCAGAAGACGTAGAGGAAAACATTTAAATCAAAATGCTTGATGTTATGAAACTGCTGGTGCGCTGTCGGATTTATTTGCTAACATGCTGTGGTTGGATGTAAAACTTTCCTGCTTTAAGATTATGAAAGTCCATTTCTGCCAAAGAAAAACTGTCAAAAAATCAATATTGTTACTTAAATCAATACAATTATGATCCAGTCAAAATTATATACAGTGCTCAGCATACATAAGTACACCCCTCACAAATCTATCTTTTAAATTCATATTTTTAATAGGAAGCTATACAATATTATATTTGTGCATATACATTAGATTAGTCAGTACTGAAGCCAAATCTGGAGCTTATCTAACAAAATAACTTACGATAACGGTCCAAAAACGAGTAGACCCAATTTATATGTTATAGAAAAATATTAAAGACAAATTTAATAAAGAGGAAAAATCTAATTAATTTTTTCAATATTTTGCTTGAATTGAATTGTATTATCTTTCAATTTCTAAATATGTTTGGTGACTAAAATATCATTTTAATAAATATATCTGTTTAATAAATCTGTTTTGTTTAAATGCACCAAAATACATTGCCTATATTCACTGAGAAATTGATACAAATATTCATTTTCAAAATGGGGTGTACTCAACTATGCTGAGCACTGTTGGAACCGAGTCTTGTTCATGACATCATCGCCGTAGAGTTGGTGCGTGGTATTTGTACGCATCTGTTCTCAACAGAAGTGAATGGGGAGGATTGGCGTATCATATGCATGCAAAAATGGATTTTGGCGTATGCACTGCACGCAAAGTGAAAGTGTAAAGTCGTGTTATTTGTACGCAGATTGATGAGATCAGGTTGCATAATTATAAGACAAAATGTTGAAATTGAAATAGCAAGTCAAAATTCTGACATTCATTTAAGAATTTGACTTCAAATGTCAAAATTATTACATATTCAAAAATATCTAGTTTGTATTTTGTGATTCAGATGTGTTTTTCATTTATGTAGTCTTATGAATTGCATTATGGGACTGTGATGTCAACTTCTAATGAAAAATGTCAAATTAAACTCTGCAGTTTAACAAAGTGATTTTTGCTGCCATTTTAATAGTTTGAAACAATATATTGTATAATAAACAAAATGTACAAGTCTGTAAAATACTGGCATTTTACTACTAGGTTTCTTGTACCACAAAACCAAACCAGACAATATGACAGACTATTAAAAATGTCAACAAAATGTCACTTTTTTCAAACTTTTCAACATCAAAATTTATTGGAGGAAATATCAATGCTCCTTAATGCAATTCAACATGAATCACAAAATACCAAAAACTGTCAATTTACAGAAGGACGACACGGTGGCGCAGTGGGTAGTGCTGTCGCCTCACAGCAAGAAGGTCGCTGGTTCGAGCCCCAGCTGGGTCAGTTGGCATTACTGTGTGGAGTTTGCTTGTTCTCCCCGTGATCTTTTCTCTGGGTGGTGTAGGTGAATTGAATAAACTTAATTGGCCGTAGTGTATGAGCGTGTGTATGGATGTTTCCCAGTACTGGGTTGCAGCTGGAAGGATATCCGCTGTGTAAAACATATGCTGGATAAGTTGGTGGTTCGTTCCGCTGTGCTGACCCCTGATGAATAAAGGGACTAAGCTGAAGGAAAATTAATGAATGTTAATTTACAGATACTTAAAAAAAAAAAAAAAAAAAAAGTGAATCAAATTAGTGACTTAGTCATAATTAAAAGTAAAAAAAAAAAAATTATGATTTGTAAATTTGATAAAATCTAAGTTATGAATTTAAAATTCATAATAGTAAGTCCAAAATATTACCTAATGACTTTGCAAACTTATTTAAGAGTGACACAATATAATAATAATAATAATTAGAAAAAAATCTATTTAATTTAAATCGAATTAACTGTTTATTTTTTTAATCTTTACCCAAAATCTTAAAGTTTCTGTATTAATTGATAAGTAACAGATATAATATGTTCTATATCAAACTGGGGGGGGATCAACCAAACAAAAAATAATAAAAACACCTACATATTATTCAATATAATGAAGTAAAGTTGGCACGGTGGCTCAGTGGTTAGCACTGTCGCCTCACAGCAAGCAGGTCGCTGGTTCGACCGGGTGCTCCGGTTTCCTCCACAGTCCAAAGACATGCGCTATAGGTGAATTGGATAAACTAAATTGGCCGTAGTGTATGAGTGTGAATGTGAGTGTGTATGGGTGTTTCCCAGTACTGGTTGTGGCTGGAAGGGCATCCGCTGCGTAAAACATATGCCGGAATAGCTGGCGGTTCATTCCGCTGTGGCGACCCCTAATAACTAAGGGACTAAGCTGAAGTAAAATGAAGTGAGAAATATAAATTTTTTTTGCAGTTGCTGGTATTTATGTGACCAAAAAGTGCAATAAAATTCTTGTGTAGGCTACCTACTGACAAGTAGGCTATATACCTAGATAGAATTTGTTTTACAAACTTTACTTTATAAAAAGTATAAACAACCAATACGACAGAATGCATGTAGTAGTATTTCAGCAAAGTTGTGTTGATGGTAATAATTTAATGACATACATTTGCCTATTAAGTAGACTTGATATAGGGTTAAAGAGATCCAGTTGTCTTCTGTCTCTGAGAAATCCCCACCACCACAAAAGCCATCGCTCTGTTGTTTTCAGTGAGTAGATCTGGAGGAATTGATTTCTAGGGCCGAGCTCTCCTGTTAAAGTGACATTATTAGTTTTGTGTTGGCCATATGAAAAGCCGCCCGCGCCAAACAAATGAAGGGGAATGGCTGATTTTGCAGACTCAGCTCTCGGCAGTGAATTGGTCTGTGCGGTTCGAGTATGTGAGCTGAATCTGGAGGAAGAGGCTTTCTGGGAATGTAATTTTCTCCAGCAGATGGTCCAGTTTTACCTCAGTGTTGTTTACTCCCATTAGTCTTTCCAGTACACGTCAATCCTAGAAATACCTTCAATTTTTTATTTTTATTTTATTTATTTATTTTTTTACAAATGCACGATTAATTTTTTTATTGTCAAAATTGTACAATAACGGAAATATGACAATTATATCTCTTAAAGGTGCACTATGTAAGTTTGACACCCAGTGGTTGAACTGGGTATTGCATTCCTGGATCAAAACACACATAAGCGCAGGTTGCCAGATTGAGGACCAACAGTGTGCCTGACTATCGACCCTAAATGCTGATTTAAATCGTGTTCTAAATAAAAGCAAGGGCACGCGATAGAAGGAATATTTTCCAAATTAAAAGGACTTTTTGTCCTAACCAATACCTCGAATTGATATATTAGAAACGGCTTCTATTTCTTGCAGCTGAACAACAAAAAACTTGATGACATGATCACCTCAGGTACACCTCATGTGCTTTATTCAGTGATAAATGCCAACAGTGTGAGTTTGAATGCCATTTTACATGACATTTATTGCCATAATACTGAAAGCAGCAGCAGTTTACCTCAGATCTTGAAAATTAAATAAACCGTTTGAAATTGAACTTCAGTACTGTGACTCAAACCCAACACATATCAGTGATTCAGCATCTACATTAAATAATGTTAAAGAGGTTTAATATGTATTAATTAGATTATAAACCTTACCATTTCGTGAGTGAGTGCATATTCTGTGCTTCTGAATGGCTGTATTTGTTTCGTCTGGTGCAAACAGCCAAATTGCTTATCACTGCAAATCTCGTCACGTAGCATGTTGTAAGGACATGCGGTTACAATGTAACCTGCTCACCTAATGTTTACATTCGTAATATTTATATTATTTGCTAATTAATAACCTCATGTGGAACTCTGAATCTGCGTCTCATTTCGGATTCTGCTACTGTCCACCGGAGGTCGCATTTTCGGTCACGGACGCATACTTTGAGAGCCTTCCTGACTGAATGAATGAAATAGGCTGTTTTCCAACAAGGCAAACCAGGGTGCTGAAATATAATTGGCTAAAGTGGCAGTGGGCGGGTTAAAAGAACCAAAACAAAGACAGACGTTCCGGCCCGTAACAGAAATTTTCAAAGCAGAATATCTGACTTTAGCATTGTTTTTCAGATAAACACTTAGCATGTTTCTTAAATATCTGCAAACATATTATGGTACTTTTATGCTTTAGAAGAGTCAAAAACTTACATACAGCACCTTTAAGTGTAAATAATAATATAGGCCTACAGAGGGAAAAGCAATAATAATAATAATAACAATAATAAGAAAATAAACCAAAAATGTGGGTTTGCACGAATGAGTTTACGTGAATTAAAGCTATTACATAATAGACAAAAGTAAATAAAATCGACACTTTGTGTCCTTAAAGTTGTGGTAATGTAGCCTATAAATTTTTTTGCTCTTTTCTTGTTTTTAGTAGCCCAAATTTAAGAGAGGAAACAGTCAAATTCAGTAAGAAAAATGGGAAAATTTATGTGGTGTAACAAAGATTTTGGGTTGAGTAATGTTTGTAAGTTTACAAATTTGACACACATGTTTGTCCTCAGAGACGTTATTTCTTTTACTATGAAACAAATGCACGATTGCAAGGGTCTGTTACAGGTTTATGACGCACCCAGTGGGTTAAAAGTCTGGATTTGATGTTCAGGTCTACTTTGTAAATATTGTATAATTTGATAATTTTGCCTGTTATTCGCTTTTTATATTATTATTATTAGTATTATTCATTTTCTTGTTATTTAATTTTCATCGTTTCCTTGTTTTACTTGTAGACTACTTGATGTCATCCAATCTCATGCTTAGCTATTAATATGATTGTATTGTTAAAACACACACACAAAATTAATGTTCAGGTTTGAGATCATAAGGATTTTTAATGCTTCCATTTTGCTTCAGTCTTGATTTTGTTCACCATAATTATTCCAAATTACTCATTAGTTTGCATCTCTTTTACAATCCCATTTTTTCCAGTTTACACATCAGAGACAAAAACTCGGACATTTAAACCATTCATTCATTCATTCATATTCTTTTCGGCTTAGTCCCTTTATTAATCAGGGGCATATGTAGCGTAAAACATAACTTATCTGGCATATGTTTTACGCAGCGGATGCCCTTCTAGCTGCAACCCATCACTGGGAAACACCCATACACTCTCATTCACACACATACACTACGGACAATTTAGCTTACCCAATTCACCTGTAGCGCATATGTTTGGACTTGTGGGGGAAACCAGAGCATCCGGAGGAAAGCCACACCAACACGGGGAGAACATGCAAACTCCACACAGAAATGCTAACTGACCCAGCCGGGGCTCGAACCAGCGACCTTCTTGCTGTGTGGCGACAGCGCTACCCACTGCGCCTCTGTGCTGCCCCACATTTAAACCAATAATTTTTAAACCCGGTGTCCCTAAAATGGACAGCCGAAACACAAAGTCAATGACCCTTCAAACTGAAAGCAATAAAAGGAAGAAAACAACAACATAGTTAGGCTACTTAATAATTGCCAATTAATTATTTTACTCGCTAACAAAATGATAAAATAAGCAGTTTATCATAAAATTATATAGGCATATAAGTAAAAAAAACCTTTGATCCTAAAAAGAAAGACATGTTCAAAACTTAGCCTAAAAAAAAATTCTATAAAAATAAAATAAGTCTAAAGCTGGAAGTTTACCCTTTAAAAAAAAAAGTAGTTTTTCCCATTGTATCTATTTGAGGGTTGTTGCTCGATCAGATACGGTTTCGGCTGGAAGTTACGAGAATTATTTATATTGTTTATTAAAGGCTCCTTTTGCAGCATCGACATTGTAATGTAATTCAAATATAATCAGTTAAATAGACTTAAGCATCCATTTGGTTGTTAAAGTGTAAAAAGAGATGAAAGACCGTTTAAACGCAGGTGCAGTCATTAGCAGCAGGCTAGCGCAGAAATTCCATTGAAAATACTGGGGTAAAATTAATTTCCATATTTTAAAGACATAGCATGGAAAAATATAATTTGTGCTTCTTGTTTGGTCTGATACCCACTTTATATCGTATCTCAGCCAGGCAGTGAAGATCGCTGTTTTTTTTTAAAGAAATCAGATCTTAAACGCAGCGATTTTATATGGGATGACAATTAACCGGAAGCCCTGGGGCTGGCTGACTGAATTTAAAAGTCAGTGTGCATATACCCCATTGAATTTTTTTAACATCTACCTCTACCCTTAACCCAACCGTCACAGTAATGTAAAAACAGTTGTGCCGAGTATTATTTATGTTATTTATTAAATTACCCAACAAATTGTACTTTTTTTAACGTCTACCCCTACCCCAACCCTAAACCCAACCGTCACAGTACTGTAAAAATATTAATTATTGTTATACAGTGTCACAAAAATTATGCTATATTGATGTGCGTATCCGCAGCTGTATCCTATCTAGACTTGACCATATTTATTTTGAGGGAGCAGCACCATACCATTTTCGCGCCGAATGCATTTCTGCTTCTGACCACAAGATGGCGGACATCCACAGCGGAATCCCAACAGTGTAAGTTTCTAACCAAATTATTATTTAATTGTTAAATTAACGTTTGTATACATGACAGAAATATAAATAATTTGTTTATTACTAATAGACAGCTCACTAAGTGTTAATCACAGGGTCTGACCAAGAAGTTGAAAATCTAGTGTTAATTCTTCTCAGAGATTTATGAACCAGCTAATAACAAACAAATCGGCTTCCCTTCAGTGCACTCAGGACTATGTAGGGAACAGTGAATAGTCTCATAGTCTTGATTGTTTTTGAATGGGTTTTCTGTTATTTTAAGGATGCAGTCTTTGAGATTTGTTAAATTCAAATGGTCTTTTGACATGATTTAACTCCCTTAACCCTTAATTGTGTGCTGTTGGGGAAGTTTTCATCCACTCTGGGGTGATTTTTGAGTCTTAATTTGGCCAAAACTATCTCTGTGTTTTAGTAAATGGAATGATTTTTGGTGACATATCATATTTTGACATATTTTGGGAAAATGCTTTGGAATTTTAATACTCAACAATACACTCTGGGCAAATTTACTACCCTTCTGTTATGTTAGTGGCTGTTTTTGCCCCATTGACCCATCCAAGGGTTGCGATTTACAATATTACTTTAGTTAACATTAGGTTGTTTACAATAGCTTGTTGCTTAGTGCACTGCAACTAACACACCGGCCAAAGCTGTTTCCCATGCATTGTTTTATTTGTGAGGACTTGGCATAGTATTAACTTAACATTAACGGCCACAATTAGCATACGTCCGAACTGACCCCACTGTATTTTTTTGTATAATCAATTTCTATTCTGTTCTTAAGTGTCTTAATTAACGTGGGCTCTTCTGGACATTATATAAGTACCTTTATGTACAATTTGACTGTATTATTTGTCTATATTTGTTTATATTTATTGTTCCCCCTACTGTTAAATGAAATTTATGCCCATGAATCCAAATAGACCAAAAATAATTCAAACTTGTCCTTGAGTTTGTTGAAACCTAAAACTGGACAATTCTATAGTGTAAGTCTAAGGATAAGACATCACACTGGGATAAATGTTAAAATCAAGTTAATGTGTATAGCCATGACTCCACAATGTCTCTTAACACGATACTAGTGTGACAAAGTAGGCTACTACACTTTCTCTGTACCGTATTTCTTTCTGTCATGACCTTGTAAGCCAGTCAACCCAATATTTTTCCATGATCTGCACAAGAATACCAGAAAAGGTCTGTTTACACAGAGTAAAATCTACTCACAGGATTTATGTCTGCAAAGCATAGCCACTGGTTCAGCCGTTTATAAAGTTTGCAGCTCAAGTCATACATATTGAATAAAAGAAATAATATAAGCACTTTAAAAAGTGAGCGTCACATGTCTGCTTTTAAACCTTTTGGAAATCCTTATCTCATCGACAGCCATTGCTTTGTTAGCTATACAAGGATTTTCTGGGCTTTTGATGAATTTTCTTTCATTTTAGGGTGTAATCTGAAACCGTTTCTCTAATGCAATTCAAATCAGGAGCTCACTTACTCAAACTTTCATTCATTCATTCATTTTCCTTCGGCTTAGTCTCTTATTTATCAGGGGTCGCCACAGCGGAATGAACCGTAGAATGATTTCTGAAAGATTATGTGAAATGGCCGATTGGATTAATGATGTTGAAAATATCACTGGAATACATTACATTTTCAAATATATTCACATAGCAAACAGTTATTATTATTAAACTGAAATAATACACTGTGATATAAGTTTATAGCGGGCATCACGGTGGCTCAGTGGTTAGCACTGTCGCCTCACAGCAAGAAGGTCGCTGGTTCGAGTCCCGGCTGGGTCAGCTAGCATTTCTGTGTGAAGTTTGCATGTTCTCCCTGTGTTCGCGTGGGTTTCCTCTGGGTGCTCCGATTTCCCCACCACAGTCCAAAGATATGCGCTATAGGTGAATTGAATAAACTAAATTGGCCGTAGTGTATGTGTGTGAATGAGAGTGTATGGATGTTTCCCAGTACTGGGTTGCGGCCGGAAAACATCTGTAAAACATGTGCTGGATAAGTCGGTGGTTCATTCCGCTGTGGCGACCCCTGATGAATAAAGGGACTAAGCTGAATGAATGAATGAATAAGTTTATAGCAGTTGTGATCAAATAAATTCAACATTAATGCGCAAATACACCGTAGAAAAATGTTAGGTTCCACACAATTCCTTCATGTTGTCCCAACACAAATCTATTAAGTTAACTTAATAGTTTTTACAAATTTAAGTGGATAGAACATAAAAGAATTAAGTTTCCAAAAAAACTTAATAATTGTGTTAACTCATTTTAAATATGTAGTTTAAACAAGCAGCAAAAGTCAGTTGAGTGTAGAGACTTTTAAAAACTTAGAGTAAATAAATTGACCTCTATTTGAGGTTTTAACCCTCTCAAACTAGAACAAAAAAACTAGAGTAAAGAAATCTTTCACATTAATATTCAGAGCCTGTCACTACAATTTTACACAACAGTCTTTTTTCCTGTTGGTAAAGCTCACTGATATTTTTGTGGGAATCATCGTTGGCCTCCAGTGATTTATAACTCACTAGTTTATGCTGGAAACTTTGTGAAATTGCGGCAAAAGAAATCTGACAACTCATTGGATTGAAAAAGTGGCATGTCTGAGGCGGAACATTTTGTGCTGTGAAAGGACCAGTTGAACACAATATGGAGCGACAGCATGTCTGTGTTGCTCCAAGCCCAAAAGAGGGTAATGTTGTGGAAAATGTCCCTGGTTTCTCTTTAACCTAGCTTTGCAAACATTTGGGAGGTTGAGAGAAAAAAAAAAACAACCATCCGTGCCATTTTTATTCTAGTTTGTCAGCCTAATTCTGAAGACGACTTCTACTATGACACTATTTTTACTTTGAGTGTCCCGTTTAGTTAAAGAAATGGAAAATTTTGTAGATTGTATAAATAAAACCATTGGTTCTTTTGCATGTGGTAATTTAATAACAGGCGACGCGGTGGCGCAGTGGGTAGCACGTTCGCCTCACAGCAAGAAGGTCACTGGTTCGAGCCTCGGCTGGGTCAGTTGGCATTTCTGTGTGGAGTTTGCATGTTCTCCCTGTGTTCGCGTGGGTTTCCTCCGGGTGCTCCGGTTTCCCCCACAAGTCCAAAGACATGCGCTATAGGTGAATTGGGTAAGCTAAAAAATTGTCCGTAGTGTATGTGTGTGAATGAGTCTGTATGAATGTTTCCCAGTGATGGGTTGCAGCTGGAAGGGCATCCGCTGCGTAAAACATATGCTGGATAAGTTGGTGGTTCATCCCGCTGTGGCGACCCCGGATTAATAAAGGGACTAAGCCGAAAAGAAAATGAATGAATGAATGAATTTAATAACAAAAATGTGACTATTTTGATGCTGCTGAAATGTTTATTAATGTTGTTTGGTATGTAAAATGATCATTTTAAGACCATCAACACAATTCTACCACATGAAATGTTTAATTTTCTATTTAATTTTTGGAAAGAAGTCTCATCTGCTTATAAAGGCTGCATTCGTTTGAACAAAAATACAATAGTATTGTGAAGTAGTGATCCTTTATTTTAATTATGATAATTCAGATATCATTCATGTATGCTGATTTACCGCTCAAGATACAATGCTGAAAACAGTTGTGCTGCTTTATAGTTCAGTGGAAATTTAATATTGATATATGGATTATTACTGTCCACATACAGTATGGGTCTCGCTTTTAAACTGATTGTCTCTGTTGGATGCAATTCAGTGAGATGTTTGATCAAATCTGGTTTATTGGTTGTACATTAGTTGATACCAAAGACAAAACTGGATCTAATCTAACAAACTTAAGATCACGGTTGAAAAAATGAGCACATCCCAATGAATACGTTGGGAGAAAATATAAAACTAAATTTTAAATGACAGGAACAAATCAAGCAGGCCAATAAAACATATTATTTTTAATTGATTATATTAGTTGTAATTATTTGAATTTAAATGTTTTTTATATATATATATATATATATATATATATATATATATAATTTGAATATTATAATATGCAGTCTGGATACCAGAGTAAATGGATCTTTGCCATAATGACAGCACATCATATTAGTTATTTTTGAAAGATACTAGTTCAAGTGTTAAATTCATTCATTCATTTTGTTTTCGGCTTAGACCCTTTATTAATCTGGGGTCACCACAGCGGAATGAATCGTCAACTTATCCAGCACATGTTTTACTCAGCGGATGCCCTTCCAGCTGCAACCCATCACTGGGAAACACCCATACACTCCCATTCACACACACATACACTATGGACAATTGTTAATGTAAATGTAAAGACTTAATTAGGTAAACTAGTCAAGTTAGGTTATATAAGGTAATATTGACCTTAAAAGTTTTTAAATTGCGAAATTCTAAAAGAGATAAGACTTTCGCCAGAAGAAAAATATTGTAGAAAATACTGTTAAAAATGTCCTTTCTCTGTTAAACATAACATAATATTTGAAAAATAATACAAATTTTACAGGAAGGCTAATAATTTTGTCTTCAACTGCATATATTGAGACAATTATATATTAAAGACAAAATTATTAGCCCTCCTATGATTTATTTTTCCTTTTTATAATATTTCCTAAATGATGTTTAACAAAGAAATTTTTCACAGTATTTCCTATAATATTTTTTCTTCTGGAGAAAGTCTTATTTGTTATTTCAAGCTAGAATAAAAGCATTTTTTTTTATTTTTTAAAACCATTTTAAGGTCAATATTATTAGCCCTCTTAAGCAATTTTTTTTTTCCATTGTCTACAGAACAAAGTCCATTCAAAAATTTGTTCAAAAATTAAGTTTTCAGCAAGACAGGCAGAGCTCTTAGATACCCAAACGTAAAAAATATTGGCTAGTGCATTAGTGCAGCCATACTTTGACTATGCTGCAGCCTTTTGGTACAGCGGTAGTTCTAAAAAAATGACAAATAAATTGCAGACGGCCCAAAATAAGTTGTGTAGAATTGTTATGAAAGTACCTCCACTGACACAATTAAATAATGAACATTACAGTAAAAGTAATTTTTTAAAAGTTAAAAAAAGGGTAACTTTTTTTTAAATTAGTGATGGTGTTTAAAATTTTAAAGAAAATGGTACCCAATTTTTTTTTTATTATTATGTTTTAGTTAGTGAGGTACACTGTCATTCTACAAGAGCGAGTAGCAGGGATATTTATCCTTGTAGATTTAAGTGTGAAACAGGTAGAAATTATTTTTTGTGCACTAGCTCTGTTGTATGGAATGTATTGCCTAGGAATTTTAAAGAGATTCAATTTGAGAGTGTTTTTAGAAGTGAAATTAAAAAATGGTTGTTTTATGATTGAAGTTGAGGATTTTGTTGTGGTGAGTTGCTGAGCTGATGATGTTTGCACTCCATTTATTATTTGCTCGTTAATTTTTTTAAAGAATATTGAGGACCTCAATGGAAATAAGCCTGTGGCTTTTTTGTGTATTTCATCCTCGACAGTTTTTAAAATATGTATGAATTAGTGTAATTGGACTTGTTTGTATATTTTTGTTAAAATTGTCAAAATCCAATCAATCAATCAACAAACCATCATTATACAATGATTTCCTAATTAACCTAGTTAGGCCTTTAAATGTCTCTTTAAGCTGAATAATATCTTGAAAAATATCTAGTAAAATTAAAGAAAGTAAATTAGTAGATTAAAGAAATCAGTTATTAGAAATGCGTTATTAAAACTATTATGTTTAAACTATTATGTAAAAAAAAAAATCTTTCCATTAAACAGAAATTGAGGATAAAAATGTACAGGGGGTGATAATATTTCAGGTGGGCTAATAATTCTGACTTCAACTGTGTATGAACAACAGCATGTTTGTGTCGCTCGAAGCCTGAAAGAGTGTGTAATGTTGTGGAAAATGTCGCCTGGTTTCTCTTTTATCAAGCATTGCAAACAAGAATTGAAAAAACAAAACAAAAAAACACCCATCCGTACCATTTTTTTTTTTTGTCAGCATAATTCTGAACAGCACTTTTCATCAGTATCTGCCAGTGTGGTGCAGTTGTGCTGGATTTGAGCTCTACCTGCGGGCATCTGCCGCAATAATTAGAACAAGTCCTTTTCCTCTTCATATCTCCCTGCACTTCTCAATGTGAGCCAGGGATTTGCAAAGCGCTCGCAGAAGCAGCTGTACGGCACAGACGCTGACAATATGGCAGTCTGATCGAGGTGGAATCATTTTACTTGGTTAACTGGAGGCTTGAAGTTGTCAAGGGCCTCATTAGAGGACGACTGTGGTTTCTCGGCCAAAGCATGTTTTCTGCACTTCTGAGCGAGACTGGAAATGGAGGTGCTGCTGAAGATGCAGCTGGTTTTGCTCTGATTTTGACTGTGAACGTGACTGGAAAACTGAATTATAGTTTACTAGGGGCTACATGCTTGGATTTGACTGTACAGTGAGGGAAATAAGTATTGAACACATCATGTTTTTTCCTGGGAATAATATTTCTAAAGGAGCTGTTGACTTGGAATTTAACCAGATTTTGGTAAAAACCCAAACAATACAAACATAAAAATAAAACAAAACAAACTAAATCTGAAAAATGTGTTGTGTAATAATAATGAAATGACACAAGGAGAAAGTACTGAACTACTGAAACGTATTTAATACTTTATATAAAAGGCTTTTTTGGTGATGGCAGCTTAAAGACATCTCTCTTATGGACAATGAAGTCACCTGCATTGCTCAGGTGTAATTTTTTTTGTAAAAATCTTGATGGTGGGTCTCGTCTATCAAATCTGATCTTTAATTTGTATTTTCTATTGGATTCGAGTCAGGTGATTGGCTGGGCCATTCTACAGCTTTATTTTCTTTCTCTGAAAGCATTTGAGAGTTTCCTTGGCTGTGCTAATGTAGATGCTGGACTGAAGCAGCTAATATTCATTTACAATGAGGAAGGGCAGAGGGTTGCTGAATAACTACTGAGAGATTTCAGCTGCTGTCTGGGCTTTCACTGCCTTTCTACACCTCCCTTTCTTCATGTGTTCAATACTTTTTCCCTGTGTAATTTCATTTCATTACACATAATTTAATTTGTAAACGAATTAGTTTTGTTTTCTTTGCATATAAGGATTTCTTTGGTTGTCACCAACATCCGGGGAAAATTTCAAGTCAACCCGCACCTTTAGAAATATGTTTTCTGAGAAAAAAGGGAGACTCATTTAATACTTATTTCCCCTACTGTATGTGTTGATTGAATAGTGGTGTGTCCAAAAAAGCTTTTTGGATATTATTGGATTAGGTTTACCAAGTAAATGCTGTTTCAGTTTTGCTACTTAAAATTATGATTTGTGTGCACACTAGACAGCCCAATTGTTCAGAAGTACAATAGAGAATGGGAATGTGTCATTACAGTACAATGTGTATTTTGGGACAGGAGCCTGATTCACATTGATCTCTACACTGTTAACGATTTTTGTAAATTACACAGTATTTAACTGTAATATGAACTGTATTTTACTGTAGGTCAGTTATGCAGTATGTTTCTGTATTTTAAAGTTGGGTTGTAAAAATAACTGTATTTTACATTAAAGAATATATATACAGCAAGATAAATGGTGCTGTAAATGTAAATACTGTATTTTAGCTGCAATTGATTTACAGTGAGTTACTGTAGATTCTACTGGAAATTATTAAGTGTATAGGTTTATTGTATCATATATACACAAATTTGCAGTTAACTGTAAGAGCTCAAACTACAGATAAAGAAGAAAATCATATATGGAAATGTTTTTTTTTGCGGTAGCTCGTTCATACCTTGTTAGTTACGGATAAAATGGTAATTTATTTTTATCAGTGCTGGAGACTGAATATTCATTCATTCATTTTGCTTCAGCTTGGTCCCTTTATTCATTAGGGGTCGCCACAGCGGAATGAACCGCCAACTTATCCAGCATATTTTTTACGCAGCGGATGCCCTTCCAGCTGCAACCCAGTACTGGGAAACATTCAGACAGTCATTCACACACACATACACTACGGCCAATTTAGTTTATTCAATTCACCTATACTGCATGTCTTTGGACTGTGGTGGAAACCGGAGCACCCGGAAGAAACCCACGCAAACACGAGAACATGCAATCTCCACACAGAAATTCCAGGACTTGAATCAGTGACCTTCTTGCTGTGAGGCGACAGTGCCGCCCCGAGACTGCAAAATGTTCAGCTTCTCAGACAAACAAAGAGTATTTATAAAGGTTTCTACACGTTAGTCCATTCTATTCTGAGTGTTTGTAAGATGTTTTTTAAAAGTTATTACTATAAAACGGTCTGCTTTTTCTGTGGTGATTTGCATTGGTTTACATCGTGTGCTTCTAAGCATATCTAAAAACATGGCAAAATGCAACTCGCCATGTAGATTCCCATTCTATATACATGTGGGAAAAAAAATAAAATAAATTTCTTCCTTAGAAGCACACAATGTAAACTAATGCAAATCACCACAGAAAAAGCAGACCGTTTTATAGTAAAAACAAACAAAAAAAAAACATCTTACAAATATATAAACCGATAATCATATACTTTTAATTGTTTCTGTGTGTTCTGGAATATATCTTTATTATTATACGATCAACTGTGCAATTCCTGACACAACATGAACACAACACGACAAATGATGCATGACAAATCTGAAATTTGGCCTGATTCGAAGAATAGTCACAGTAGTCAGATTTCAGCTCAAAATCTGACCAAAATCACATGGTGTATGGCCAGCCAGACTGCTGAGACTACTTAAATTGGTTTAAGAACTGTCCAACACATTATTAAAAACTGGAAGGATAATGGGGAACCATAATCTTTGAGGAAGAAATGTGGTCAGAAGCGGTTTGAATCTCTCGTCATCAATACAAGATCTTTTAATTATGTGAAAATTTTTCACAAAAACTAATACATCTCTGGATCGGAATCAATGTTGTGACATTGCAGAAGCATATTGAAATGATGGCTTGGTAAATGCATACCATAATCAAAGCTGAAAACTTCTTTTTTGCACAGGCGGTACATAAGCCAATCTTAATAAAGACTATAAAATGAAGTGCTATTTGGTAATGTGTAGCTCAGTTTTGTACAGGATGTGCTCCTCTCATAAACTGAGAAAAGCATTTCAGCGTCTCTCACAAAGCCCTACTCACAATGACAAATTGAATGATTCCATCAGCTTGAGATTGCCTTGTGAAATATTTATCAAGGTGAACCTCGAATATCTTGTTTAAAACAGTGGATGGGCGAGAGTTTCTTGAAGGTTAAAATCATATGGCTTTAAATAGCTAAAGCAGTAGTTAAAATCCTTAGATCAGTCACTAATACTTACTTACTTACTTACTCCCAGGGCCATTTATATCGAAGTTGATATTTAGTTGCACCATATTGGTGTTTCAAAACATAGTTTTTTGAGGTGAGTTCTTAGCCCAACCCCCAATCTGGAGGACCAGGACATACACAACGGACAATTTAGCTTACCCAATTCACCTACAGCACATGCCTTTGGACTGTGGGGGAAACCGAAGCACACGGAGGAAACCCACACAAACATGGGGAGAGCATGCAAACTCCACACAGAAATGCCAACTGACCCAGCCGGGGCTCGAACCAGCGACATTCTTGCTGTGAGGCGACAGCGCTAACCACTGCGCCAGGAATATAGCACGATTATATAAGTGATTTGAACAACAATTTATAGTAATTATTGATTTATTCTCATCTATAATTAATTTAAAAAGTTCAATAATTAAAGTTCCTTTAAATATTCAATGCAGAACTAAAATATTGGCTGTTTCTCAATTCCATGAACGCAGAGAACGGACTGGCGTTCTCGTGGAGAGCGGTCTTGCCAAGTTACCTCGGAAGAACGAACTCGGAAGACCGCGAGAACACAGAACGTGTCCTGTGAGAAATGAGGTGCTGCGTTCTTCCCAATGACTGGATCTTCCTGATGGTCACGTGACCTTCACATATTTTTAACGGAAAATTATTTAAACATTACAGCATTTATACAATGATTTATTGTTTTTCCCTTTTTAATATATATATATATATATATATATATATATATATAACATGCACAAAAACCTTACAAATATACTTTGCACAATACAAATAAAACAGATTTTAATACGAATTTCAGCAAATAAACACCCTTAATGTGTTTATGCCTTTATTAAGATTTTCATGGTAATGTTTACTTTCACCATCTCATTTAGGGAAACTCCTAAGGTAAATAAGTTATATCTCTGAACTTTAATAATAAACAGGTATAGAATGCTGCGCTTCCCACCTCCTTTATTCAGCCGCAATGACTTCTGGGACTTCTCAAGCGAGTTTTGCGCTCAAGTCTGCAACGGCGCATCCTCGATACCAAGAACACATCCGGGTTCTTTCACGCTTCCTGCGGTCTTGAGTTTTGAAACTGAACTTTGACGGTTGATGATGACGTTACACGAGAACACAAGGACGCTGAAGAACGCATATTGAGAAACAGCCAATGACATTTTAGCATAGTTGCTTTCTGAGATATTAACCAAAATGTTTAAATTAGTTTAATTTCAAGTTTTCAATAGATGTTGAATGAATTAAATTTTTGTTTAAATTTTATCTTTTTATGTGCTCATCATAATTATCACCACAAGGGCTGATGACTTAAAATGCATAAACAAAATAAAAATGTTTTTGCATTGTCTCACAAGTGAAGCTTTAATAATAATTTATTTATTTAATGAGCAAAGATAAAAGACAAAACTTTAACCCAGCGTACTGTTAAACATACACACAGCATCATCAAAGTTTGCATGACAAAAATCACTCGCAATTGATGAATCTGAATCCTCAGGGTTTCCGCACTTCAAAACTTCCCTTCGTCTCCTTAATCTCAGCAGATGAAGAGCGAAAACACACACACACACACACACA
Source organism: Danio jaintianensis (assembly GCA_903798115.1). NCBI lineage: Eukaryota > Metazoa > Chordata > Actinopteri > Cypriniformes > Danionidae > Danio > Danio jaintianensis. The sequence goes on along the minus strand of CAIGQV010016645.1, from coordinate 24,528,662 downwards.
CACACACACACACACACACGTGCACTCACAACCCATCTGTCTCCAAATATATCTTGTGCACTCCGTTCACGTAAATCTTTCATCAGCCAGAAGAGAAAACGAAAAAGGGGAGGTTAGAAAATCCAGCTCTAACATTAATTCCCCCGTTCTCTTGTTAGCGTGTGCGTGATTACAGCCCAGCGTCATCTGCCCTCTTGACCTTCTGTGTTTTTAGATGAATTAAGGAGAGACACTACTGGCAAAAATAGTTTTTTTTCTTTTTTCTTTTTTTTCTTCATGCATCTGTCTTTTTTGGGATTTTTAGAGACAGAGAAAGCAGGGCTAGAGAAGACACCCAAAAAATCAGAGAGAGAAAAGAGTCAGAATAAGAGTTACAATAACAGTACATGAATAATGATGTACTAATATGTAAACTAAACGTTACTTTATTATTCAATTAATCTTTATTTCTATAGGGCTTTTACAATGTAGAATGTAGATGTCAAAGCAGCTTAGAAGTTCTAGTAAATTGAAATTGAAACTGTGTCTGTCCAGTTTTAAGAGTTAAAGTTCAGTTTGGTTCAGTGTGGTTTGATTTCACTGCTGAAAGTCCAAACACTGAAGAGCAAATCCATCGATGCAAAGCTCCACAAGTCCCAAAACCAAGCAAGCCAGTGGTGACAGTGGCGAGGAACAAAACTTCACCAGTTGACGAAAGTAAAGTAAAAAAACCTCGAGAGAAACCAGGCTCAGTTGGGCACGACCATTTCTCCTCTGGCCAAGCTTCTTGTGCAGAGCTGCAGTTTAGGCGCCGGAGGCTGGAGAATGCTGGACGTCCATCGTAGAGAAGCTGCAAGTGTGAGTAGGTCACCGGCGTGTGTACAGGCTGGCCCACAAGATCAACGCAGAGACTTGACTATCACTGGGTCTCACACTCTCCACTCCTCCATGACCGCCACAGGATACGGCCTGGTCCAGGGTTATGGAGACCTCTAGAAGTCCTCTATGGTTGGCATCATCTCTTCACAGGATTTGGATCACATCAATGGCGCTGCACAATATCTAGAGGCCTCGGGATGAGTATCCCCAGGTGGAAATAGAGAACAAAGAAAACAATTAGCATAGCTGCTGTTCATAGTGTATTTAAACAAGAGATATTCAATTTCAAATGCAAAAAAGAAGTGCTATAAATGAAACTTTTGAATTTCTAACGAAATGTCTGGTGCATTAAGACAGGAGGAGTGTGTCCTACAGGTGGCTGTCAAACCCACTCACCTGCATGGAGCACACTCATGTATCATACCGTTATGAGATGCATTGTGTGTATGCTTTACTAAAAAGATAGGTCTTTAATCTAGTTTTGAATTGAGAGAGTGTGTCTGAGCCTCAGATATTATCAGGAAGGCTATTCCAGAGTTTAGGGGCCATAAATGAGAAGGCCCATCCTCCTTTAGTGGACTTTGCTATTCTGGGTTCGACCAGTAGCCCTGAGTTTTGAGATCTTATTATGAACTAAATGATAAGTAAAGGCATGAGCTAGTCACATGAGCTCATGTGTGAATGATAGCTACCTTATTTACTTGTTAGTACAGGGTGTCTGTGGGGTCTTAAAGTCTTCCATTTCAAAAACAAAATTTTAGGCCTTAAGTCTTTGTCTTTTTAAGTCTTAAATCATTTTAACGGTCTTAATTTAAACAGAAATTGCTAATAATTCTGACTTCAACTGTATATTATATGATTGACATTTTTTTCACAAGATCAACATTTGTTTGTCTGTAAGTATCCATAGCAACTGCAAAGCGATGTGCTAAAAACACCTTTGAAATCACAAACAACTATATATTTTCGCCTGTTTTCCGCTGCGATCTCAAGAGAATAATTGAACTCCATGTTTGCGTTTTCCCAGCCAGTGGTCTTTTTAGTGAGGCAGTCGCTCTTTTTACTAAGACTCATAAAGACTGCTTCATTTCACTTAATATTTCAATGTCACAGACGACTAGTTTTAGCAGCTGAAGCCCTCACGGCTCATGTTAGGCTCATGTAGCGTTTTACAGCAGGCTGTAACAGTGCGGCATTTGAAACACTAAGCGGCCTGTAATGCTCTGAACTCTCCTCAAATGTTCTGCACACTTG
>CAIGQV010016645.1:24513125-24526150 GCA_903798115.1 Danio jaintianensis | reverse complement strand
GAATTATGTTGCCAGAGGTACGTATGGTTACATTTCGTCTTTAAAACGAACGCTACGGGGCGGTATGATGGCGCCGATGGCTTCTGTTTGTTTTTGCGCTACCAGTTTACCGCTTACCTCTGTATGGACTGCTTTTCCAGTGTTACCAGTTTGCCCAGTAGCTCCTCGTGTATGGCGGGGGACTTGATACGCAGAGTGGAGTTGACCTCGATGACAGGGTTTGAATCCAGGGAAGAACGGTTCTAGAAAGCAGGTAAAACAAAAGGCAAAACATAAAATAAACAAGTAAATAACAGGGTGAGAACGTGGTAAGATCTAAAAAAAAATGTGGTAAAAATCACGCTGCTTCTCTTTTTCTAGATTGCTTTTGAAAACACTGTCGTTTGGGTTTAGGGAAGTGGGTGGACGGGTCAATCGGTGCTTTTGAAAACATTATCGGTTGGGTTTAAGGAAGGAGGAGGGTGGGTCAGTCAAGCAGTCAGTCAACAGCGGCCTCTGGTGTATTTAAATGAGAACAACAGCTGCGAATTGCACTCGCGAGAGAAATTTGAGATCTGAAAAAGCGTACACAGCGGCCTCTGGTGGACTCGCGAAAACAAAAGCTGCAAAAAACGTACCTCCTGGGAGGTATTCCAATTCAATTCGCGCTCTCCAAAAAATGTATACAGTAGAGATGCGTAGATCAGCTGAAATGTCACCCGAATCCGCGGCTTCATACTAATTATCCACCCACCACCGGCCCGCACATAAAATTTTATGTGATCTCTATATATATATATATATCTCTATCCGCACCTGATTGTCACTTTAATAATTCTAATTCTTTGTTTTAAGCATGATGATAGGTCAGCGTGGATCGTTCGTTATTAACAGCATATTCAGTGAGCTAATCTGCGCATGCCTTGCCAGAGACAACATGGAAGGGGCGTACTGTATATCAAGGCAGCACAGATCCACACATGCATCTACGTAACTTCCAGTGGTATGTTTTGCTGTCCTGATGAATGTAAGAACTTAAAGTGCTTGTCTGACTTCGACTTGACCGGCCTTTCGATTTAGCACACACATGATGTTTCATATTTTAGGTACCGGTCTTGTGGCTTTCATATAAAGCGCTTTACAACCGTTGCATAGCCTATAACATACCCAGCACTTGATTCAAGCTCGTTAACCTTTGCTACACGCTCCTACGCGGCACTTTTCTTTCCTTCCTTTTGTTTTATTTTTAATTCTCCCTTTTTAAGTTTCTCTCGGATCGGTTTCGCCTCCATTTCTGCTTTAACAAATGCATTTAAAAAATACAATACAAAAATAATTATAAATAAACTCATCCACCAGCGACCCACCCGCAATTAATCATAATGTATTTTTTTATTACCCGACCCGCGGATTATCCGCAGCGCCCACAGGTATAACCGCCATCCGCGCATCACTAGTATACAGGGGTATGTATCAATAATGAGCCTGGGTTGCCATTACTTGTAATGCGTTACCCCCAATACTGCTTTTGGCATGGCTTAACCTTTTTTTCTTCATTATTTGTTGTAAGATTTCATGAACTACACAACTAGCTCTGGTTTTACTAGAGAAGCCATGATTTAACACTGTAAAAAGTGATTAGTTACTTAAAAAAGGTAAGTAAATTTATTGCCTTAAAGGTGAAAAGTTCATTATACTTTAAAAGAGTAAACCCATAACTTGAAACTGTCAAGTTAACGTCATTTTTATAATTATTCACAGCTCATTTACTTAAAAAATGTGAGAAAACCCATTTATTCAAAATTAAGTAAACTAATATCTTTAAAAATAATGGGACGTTAACTCACTTTAATAAAGCAAAGTCAACTAATAGCTATACTATAGTACTACTATAGTACTAAAAATATATTAACTACAAAATGCACTACATAGCCATGGTTTAACTCTGAATGTGCACTGTAAAAATGTAGGGTTCCACACAATTAACTTTTTACAAATTTAGGTGGATTGAACATAAAACAATTACGTTGTCCCGCCAAAAAATTCAAGAATTGTGTTGATTCACCTCATTTTAAATAAGTAGTTTGAACAAGGAGCAACAATCATTAAACCATTGTAACTACAAAATATTATACATTTTAACATTGTTGTCTGTAATAAAAACAGTGGTAAATACAAATGTATTATTTGAATTCATGGTAAAACCATGGTAACTATAGTAAAAACAAGATTACCGGGGGTTTAAAACCTTAAAAAGCCTTTAAATGTCACTTTAAGCTGAATACTAGTATCTTGAAAAATATCTAGTAAAATATTATGTACTGTCATCAGGGCAAAGATAAAAGAAGTGAGTTATTAGAAATGAGTTATCAAAACTATTGTTTAGAAATGTGTTGAAAATCTTCTTTTCTTTAAACAGAAACTGAGGAAAAAATATACAGGAGGGTTAATAATTCTGACTTCAACTGTATATAAAGAATATGCAAATAACCACAAATTAATTTCTGGTAAATAAAACTGAGTTAAACTTTATGCAAATAAGCAGTATAACATGATGTGGCGAGTGCAGAATTATCAATGATCTCACAAACAAACTCACAAAGGTTTTCTATGTGCTTGCCATAGCGTTGCTATATCCAATAGCCAATAGGAGTTGTTTTTGATATGGTTGCTTGAGTGTTCTAAAATTATAATTTCAGCTTTGAACAAGTAGAAACCTTCTCATTTGAAAGTACAAAAGTGTTATGCTAATTACCACTCTTGCTAGCTCGTTCCATTTCAATGGCTAATTCACAGAGGACACGAAATGAAATAAAAGCTCAGATGAAGTGGCAAAGCGAAGACAGAGGCGACAGACATAGAAAATGTTTTCAAATAAGACTCAATCTAGTAAGCGTAAAAAAAAAAAATCATGCCCCTTTCACCCAAAGAGTGGGCTGACATGTCAGAAAGTCTCATTTGAATTGAATTCCTTGGGTTGACTTTTAAGATGTATCCCGCTCACTTTTCCCCTGCACCGAAACCTCATAAATGCACGGCAAGAAACTCGACTGATGGATTCATTGGCTGTCTCTCCCACTCGCTGTGTTTCAGTGTTTGCTGAATTAAGGGTTCAAATAAGAGTGAGACGGAGAGACAGACGGCGAGGAGCATCACCACTGAATGTGTGATATGAAAGGGAAGCTGGAGCAACAGTAGAAAGTCAATGAGTGTGTCTGATTTCATCATAGCGGACCTCTCTCATCCAAATTACCCAAGCGGCACTGTAATCTAATAAATAAAAAAATGTGTGAGTGAGACAGCAAAAAGCCAAAAGAGTACAAAAGGAGATTAAAGACAGGAAAAATATCTGAAAATTGGATAGGGCTGTAAGTAACACTGAGCTTTAGTTGCAGTGAAATTAAATAGAAATTTATCTCACAATTCTATATCATTGCTTGATTTTATTCTTGCTTTTTCAGAAAGCCTGGATGGGAAATCAGCGTAATTTTCTGCTAGCGAAGTTGCTGTTGGATATCATGAGAAGGACTGTTAAAAATAAGGTGGGTGTTTTCTACAGGGTTCTTACAGGTGCTGGATAAAGCTTGAATTTTAAAAGTCTAGATTTTTAATAGTGTCTGTGCGAATGCCTGTAGCGTGATCTGCCTGTCTTTTTTTTTTTTTTGGTCACACTTTATTTTAACGTACAATTCACACAATTAACAGCCCAGTAACTAAGACTTTTAGCTCAAAAACTACTAATTAGCTCCTTATTAATACTTAGTTTTTTTAATCTGCGCCCTTTGCTTAAACAGTGGGAGAAGAAAAAATGCATGGAAATCACAGTTTCATGAATGAACAATACATGGAAATAAAATAAATATACATTTTAGATGAAAGATTACACTTTCAAGATGTGAGTAAATTACATTTAAAAGAGTAAATGACAGTAATTCAATGTTGTAATTCAAACATGTCATCCTTGGAATACTATTAAAAATAACATCTGATAGGCCTATACGATGGAGTATTTTTATGTGTAAATATGTAATATGCCGCAATTTTAAAGTGCTTGGAACTTTGTAAAGGCACCTAGGAAGTGCTTGAAAAGTGCTTAAAAGGTCATGAAACCCCCCTCTTTCAGTTCAAGTCTACCTTCAAAAAATGCTCCATTATGGGCGTGGAGCGCTGCGAGCAGAGGGAGGAGTGGGCGTGGCCGGCAGAGCAAGGGAAAAAAAGAAGGGCTTTTGTCAGTTGGCTCACCAGCTCAAGACTAAGAAAATCTGATACAAAATGTGAGGAGACTCATGATTTTATAGTTTACAAAGTTGATTGCAAAGAAATAAACAGTATGTAATTTTAATGCCCTGTTACATAACTTATACGATAGGCTATTCGTAAATTCATATAATATATAACCACAATTTGTTATATCATTATAAAGATAATCATGTTTATATAAACACTATAAATGAGGAGGACTTCTCTCCTCCTGAATCCCCCGGGTCTGAATGCAGACAACGTGGATAGCAGTACATCAGGTCTCTTTCTCTCTCTTTTCCAACCATTAACCCTGCCAGTAATCTGGAGATTTTAAACATGGGTGAGCACAACAGCACAGATAGGTGATGTGTCTGAATGGTAACGAACTGATAAAAGACAAAGTCCGCCATTCTTCAATTCTTGTACAGCTCTCCCGACAAAAATGCTTGCTGCACACAAACAGCTTGGCTGTATCAGCTTGGCGACAGCGTCGCGGAGAAAGCCGTGCAACAAACTCTGTGGATCATGAAAACAAACATATACAAGCCTTCATGAATGGCTAAATAATGCGCGCCATGCGCTGTCTCACAGCTTGGCGGGTCTGTGGTCTGTCCTTATTGGTCTGTCATCGGAATGCATATGCAGTCATAAATAATTAAGAAGCAGGGTCTTCTCATAGGATAAGGAAAACTCAGTCTATGAATAATAATGAGAAACCGACGTGTCATCTCTGGACAGGCAGATGAGCGCTACATCACCGATTTTGATCCCGCCCCAATAATGATTTTAAACCCGGAAGATGAAATTATCTGACAAAAGCTCAAAATTATCCACTTTTCCCCACAATTAAAGCTAACAGGTACTAACGTTGTCTTAAATGATGCTCAACGCACATAAATCTGTTAAAATCTCAAAGTACTCCAGGGTTTCTTGAACCTTTGGAAAAGGTGTAACTGCATACATAAACAGCATTTACATGATAGTGTGACACTCATGTGAAGCTTGTTGTTATTGTGTAAGGGTACCCATCATTTTAAAGATCTTTTAAAGGTTCCATATAATAAAAATCTGCATACCTAGTCATTGCTGAATAATAAGAGTTCAGTACATGGAAATGGTCATACCATGAGCCTCAAACACCATTGTTTTTTCCTCCTCACGTAAAATCCCCCCCCCCCCCCAAAAAAAAAAAAACCCTGGGAAAAATGGGCCTATCAGATCAAAATACAGACTGTTAAGTTGCATACAAGATGGTTAATAAGACACCCTCAACATTCACATGTATGTTAGGTCACATTCTATGTCAGCCGAACGGGTCAGAAGTTCAGTAGTCAAAACACAGACTGTTTGTCAAAACACAGCTTATATTAAACTTACTATGTATGTGGGACTCTTATTTTGAAAACGGTTGGCGCAGGGAGCCCAGTAAAGCTATAGACAAACAAAAAAGATGAATAAAAGCTAAAGGCAGCCACGCCATGTCTTTATTTTGATTGTTTACTGTGTGTTGTTAAGAAACAAGGAGTTCATAAGGAATGCAGTTATTCACCAGCCATCTGTTCACATGCACATCAGGACTCAAAATGCGAGATATAATTATTCAGCGACACAGCGAAGAGGCATTGTGATATTTATATATGATTGTAATGAGGCAACAAACCTGTAGACTGCTTAAAATAAGTGTTCAGTGCACTTTTATGCATCATGTCATATCACCCAGCTCTGTCATTTGTCCATAATGAAAGAACAGCAATACACTTTATTGAACTCATCTGTTTATGCAAAGGATGATATTAATTCCTGACTGGGATTTCATATACTTTAAATTTCCAAAATACAACTGTAAAAACATTTCTGTCTGTCCCTTTTGTCGAGTGTAATTATAATTTAGCCTATACCTATATTTCATCCACAACACAACTATGGAGAAAAATACATCACTTCAGTTGAAAAGATTTAATAAGGCATCTACTCAGCTTGTTAAAATATTTTTTGACAAATAAAGTATTATTTGGCATGTTTATTTCAAAGTACATTACGCTGCATGCATGTATGTGTGTTTCAGTGAGAAAGCTTTTTAATATTCATGGCCATTCCAAATATGGTCAATATGGACCTTCTGATTCTAGAGATATATTCTGGGGTCAAAAATGAGCATGTAAAGTAATTTCTGGATAATATTTGAACTATCTAGGAATCAGAGAACAATTAAACATTGATTCATTTCACTATATGGCAACTTTAACTTTAAGTTGGATGCAACAAAGATTGGTTGCTTCAATTTGAATATAAAAAGCAAGACTGATCACTACTTGGCTAACTGCAAATTGATCAGTCTACACAGCTCTAAAGACAGAGTCTTAGCATAGCGGCAGTGTTTATTCAATTGGCACCATAACTCATCCTGGCAAGTGACTGAGTCAGAGTATCTCTGAATTTCTGTTGTCAGAGGATGGAAAAAACACAAATTGACAACAGGGTATTGAGGGAGAGAACATGGAGTTCAGTCTTATTAAGCTGTAGGATGTGCCGGACCAACAAGTTTAATCATTTACCATTTTTTTTTCAATCAGCAGACAATAGAAGCAAGTCAAATCAACAGTACTGTATGTAGATGATGTGACAACAGGTTTTAGTCAGTATATAGTGTACATAACAATCCACTTAGAATGTCTTAGTAACAGCCTAGCAAATGTATTGATTTTCTAGAGTCATTTAGAATGCCTTATCAACACCCTAGCAACTGTTTTCATTTGTCTACAGCTACTCAGAATATATTAATTCCCTACTAAAACTCAGAATGCCTTAGCAACACCCTAGCAACTGCGATTAATTTGCTTTCAACATTTCAGAAAGGCTTAACTTGCATGCAGGCACCCCAGCAATTGTACAGCAATTTGCTTATGGCATTCTAGAAAGCCTTAGCAACACTCTAACAACTGTGTTAATTACCTTACAGTAACTCTGAATGCCTTAGCAACACCCTAACAACTGTGGTAAATTGCCTGCAGCAGCTCAAAACGTCTTTGCAGCCAAAGAGGGAATCCCAGTAACTGTACTAATTAGCTTACAGCATTTGCATATCAGCTTAGCAACCCTTTAACAACTATTAATTTGACTACAGTCACCCAGAATGCCTTAGCAACACCCTAACAATTGTACTAATTTTCATACAGCATTCTAGAAAACCATAGCAACACTATAACAGCTGTATTAATTAGCTCACAGTACCTCAGAATGCCTTAGCAACACCCTAACAACTGTGGAAAATTGCATGCAGCAGCTCAAAATGTCTTTGTAGCCATATAGGGAATCCCAGTAACTGTACTAATTAGCTTACAGCATTTACATGTCAGCTCAACAACACCTTAGCAACTATTAATTTGACTACAGTCACCCAGAATGCATTCAAAGCATTCTGAAAAGCATTTCTAAAAGCATTTCAAAATACATTAGCAGCACTCTAACAGCTGTATTAATTAGCTCAGTCATTCAGAAGGCTCTAGCAACACCATAGCAACTGTGCTAATTAGCTTAAAACATTTCAGAACGCTCTAGGAACACCATAACAACTGTGCTAATTGGCTTAAAGCATTTTTAGAATGCTGTATCAACCTCTTAGCAACTGTATTTTTAAACTGCAGTCACTCAGAATGACTTAGCAACACCCTAGCAACTGTGGTAATTTGTCTGCAGCAATGCAAAATGTCTTTGCAGCACACAACTGTGCTAATTAGCTTAAAGCATTTCAGAAAGCTTTAGTAACCCCCTAGAAACCCCTCTATTACTTTGACTGCAGTCACTTAGAATGCTTTAGCAACACCCTAGCAACTGTACTAATTGGCTTAAAGCATTTCAGAATGCTGTATCAACCTCTTAACAACTGTATTTTTTTAACTGCAGTCACCCAGAAAGACTTAGCAACACCCTAGCAACTGTGGTAATTTGTCTGCAGCAATGCAAAATGCCTTTGCAGGACACAACTGTGCTAATTAGCTTAAAGCATTTCAGAATGTCTTAGCAACAGTCTAAAAACTGTATTTTCTAGCAGTCTCCCAGAATGCACGAGCCAGATCTTGGCAACTGCACTCTCTTGCAACTGTATTAATTTGCCTACAGCCACTCAGAATGTCTTATCAACACCCTAGCTACTGCATAGCATTGTATATACAGTATGTTAATGCACATTCAAATTTAATGAGCACAGTGCTTTCTGGCAAACAAACTGAGTTTAACTTCATGCAGAGGAGCAATAATGTGTTCACTTTCAATGGGATTTCTATCGATATATACAATAGAACCCTGCATGCTGCAGTTCCAGCTGATTCGAATGTTATCAGTCGATTGAATGGGCGTTATCAGTGGTTTATCAGCTGATAGATATGGGCCAGTAGGGGCCTACTGCGCCTACTGGTAGGCTCAGAAGGCTGTTATCAACCATGCACATGGTTAATCTGCTATTCTCGTGTAAATCCAGCAGAGGCCACTCCGATTGACCTGCCCTCCTCCTTCCCTAAACCCAACGGTCATTATTTTTCCAAAAGCACCGATTAACCTGCCCTCCTCCTTCCCTAAACCCAACCGTCTGTTTTTAAAAAAGCAATAAAAACAAATAATTAACTTTTTTGGCTTTTGTCTTACCTGCTTTCTGAAACCGTTCTTCGCCAGACTCGAACTCCATCATCGCTGTCAATTCCGCACCACGTCACTAGTCTGCCGATGTACACGGTGAGCCACTGGAGAAACTGATAATAGCTCAAAATCCATTCATATGGAGGTAAGCGTGTATACCGCCACGCAGCGTTCGTTTTAAAGACAAAATGCAGAATGAGCCTATGCTGATTATTTATTAAATTATATTATTTCCCATTAATTGTATTTTATTAACGTCTACCCCTACCCCAACCCTAAACCCAACCGTCACAGTAATGTAAAATTTCCCATTAATTGTATTTTATTAACGTCTACCCCTACCCCAACCCTAAACCCAACCGTCACAGTAATGTAAAAACAGATCTGGATCTGGAGTCTTCTCTATTAGTATAGCTGATTAACCATGTGGATGGATGATTACAGCCTTCTAAACCTACTAGTAGGCGCAGAAGGCCCCTACTGGCCCATATCTATCAGATGATATCCACTGATAACGCCCATTCAATCGAATGATAACATTCGAATCGGGTGCAGCCGTATCAGCTGATATCCACTGATAACGCCCATTCAATCGAATGATAACATTCGAATCGGGTGGCAGTTCAGTGTTGAGTATTCGAAAAGAAAATTATTTACTTATTACATAACTAAAATTCTATTTAAATTACTTTTCTAATTACTTTGTCTGAAAAGTATCTTTATTTACTCAATAATTGAATTGCTTTACTCAATATTAAAAATCCACAAATTGTAACACAGACAACAGAAATTAAGCATGTTCTTCTCGTGTTGGCGTGGGTTTCCTTTGGGTGCTCCGGTTTCCCCCAGTCCAAAGACATGTGCTATAGGTGAATTGGATGGACTAAATTGGCCGTAGTGTATGTGTGTGTATGAGTGTGTATGGATGTTTCCCAGTACTGGGTTGCAGCTGGAAAGGCATCCGCTGTGTAAAACATATGCTGGATAAGTTGGTGGTTCATTCCACTGTGGCGACCCCTGATGAATAAAGAGACTAACCCGAAGGAAAATGAATAAATGAATAGACATTAAACTCTTAATTCTTTAAATTTGAGTCAAACACTTATTTTGTTTAACACTTAAACATTTAAATGTTAATATACAAGTTTCAAAAAACTAAATATTTCAAATTAATATAATTATATTTCATATATACAATAAAAAATTGCAAATTTTGAATAACTGATACTTTGTCTGTCTGTCTGTCTGTCTGTCTGTACCATATAGTACCACACACACAATTACTGCTATTAAATTACATATAATTGATAATTAAATTTATTAATTTAAGTTATTTTAAAGAATTTAATTTATACTTTGTAGTGTCATGAACTCATTTTAAAATGAAACTTAAAATAAAAAATTTTCTGAAGCAACTGTCTTGAAAAAAGGAATTGAAAATCAGTTGAGAACTTGAATTATTCTCAAAATATGCAATATATTACTCTTCTTGGTTTATATAGAACTGTTGAATGTATGTACAGTACTTAAGGCAAGTATATTATAAGTAATAGGCTATAATTAAATTAAATCTTTTAGTTATAGTAACTAGTTACTTTGTGACAAATTACACCCATCACTGCTGCAGTTAAATGCAAATACAGAGGAAAAAATATCTGTGCGCCCAATGAAAGATGACAAAACAAGCTGCAGAACATTAGCTCATTTGGTTCGTTTGTACAAAACAATATCAGCAATGAGAGCCTTGCCTGCGCTTTCCTCCTAAATGAAACTCACCAATTAGAAATTCAGCTCAGGTGTCTGACTCATTCTTGAGTGAATAAGTGTGTGGATCAGTGTGTAATAGTAGCATGTGTATGCTAATGTTTTACACTGCCACACGTGGATAAAGGAAGACATGAGCATCCAGTCGCACTGCAGATGTGTTGAAAAAGAGAGAATAATAATAATAATAATAAAAAATGGTCACAGGCATCAGAAGTGCAGAGGGATAATGACTCTGCCTATGTCAACAAGCTGATAAAATGCCATGCTTGACTTCACACGTCAGCCAGCAAGTCCAACGTGTCCTCTTATTATTCTGGGAACCATCTGGTGGCCCCACAGCTGCCAATGCGCGGCCCCGAGGGCAACGGCACCACCATCCTGCTCCACTGCGGCTCACATGCCATCACAAGCCGCTCGTCCCTGCCAATCTGACAGGAAAATTCTGTTAGGCTTCAGCCGATCAGAGCCATTAAAATGCATGATCTGCAGCCCCTCGAAAGTCATGCAATTGCATTCTCCACCTAAAGATGGCAGTAGAGTCTCTGCTACAGCTTATAGGGCCTATGCAAGTGAATTATTCAAGTCTTTCCAGACATTTGTTTTGTTTATCCTTTATATTTGGTGACACACAGAGTTTGGGGTGTAATAGAAAGTTCGCTGGTAATCGCGTGGGCGAGGGGGTTAGTCATAATTGTGTTTTGAGCCTGAAGAAATAGCGCGAACGTGAAGACAAATTAATTTGCGTCTCTTCCTCCAGTGCAGATGCTGCTGATACAGGAGCAGACTGCCGTATTTGTCTATTAATTAGTTTTCACAGGTGCAAACATACAGTCTTTGGATTGGCCGGTTGTGTGTGTGTGTACTGGTTTGGGTGGTTTACAGGGACAGAAATTTGTATAATGACATGGGTATGACCTACAGTTGAAGTCAAAATTATTCGCCCTCCTGTGAATTTTCTTTTCTTTTTCAAATATTTCTCAAATGATGTTTCACAGAGCAAGGAAATTTTCACAGTATTTCCTAGAATATTTTTTGCTTCTGGAGAAAGTCTTATTTGATTTATTTCGGTCAATATTACTAGCGCCCTTAAGCAATATTAATTTTTTTCAGATTTTCTACAGAACAAACCATCGTTATACAATGATTTGCCTAATTACCCTAACTTGCCTAATTAACCTAATTAATCTAGTTAAGCCTTTAAATGTCACTTTAAGTTGAATACTAGTATCTTGAAAAATATCTAGTAAAATATTATGTACTGTCATCATGTCAAAGATAAAAGAAATCAGGGTTGGGTTGGGTTTATGGTAGGGCTGCGGTTAGGCCATATAACAAGCATTTTTACTGTATAAATGAGCAATATCACACGAGTAGCAGTGCGATGTGGCTGTATATCGGCACTGGTGGGAGGCGTGCGTTGGTACGAGGCTGTAGGCTTGAGTGCCTTAGTGTCCCACCAGTGACGATATACAGCCACATCACACTGCTACGTGTGATTGTGTTTATACAACAGTTCGACGACATAATCGTGTATATAAAAAAGAAAATCAAACACGGAGAGACTCAAAACCCTTTTGTAAAAGGAACTACTTTCTTCCGCCATTCATTCACATCTGCATCTGACGTCAGAACAGCAGAAGCCGTTACTAGCCAGCCAACGTCACTTTAGAGCTAGTATTTGAATGATTCTCTAGCGTAATGTCTAAAGTGATGACAAAACAGGTCATTTTGCTCACATTTTAAGATTATAAGGCTGAACGGCATGAAATGCCAGCAGTCCACAGAGATTTCCCAGTATTACTCTGTTGCAATTGGGAGATCACAATATGGTATAAATACAGCACTACAACATACAAAAGAGAGAGATCGACTTAGAAAGTCATTTACCTGTTTAATAATGATTTGATCAGCAGTAGTTTGAAATTGGTGGTTTTCTCTTAGGGCTTATTATGCAGTCTCTGTCGCCATCTTGTGGATGGACATCATCAACTGTCTTTGCTCAAAGACAGGCTAATGGCCGCTGACGCGCTGTCTCTCAGAAATTATAAATATTTTAAAATAGGCACTATCCTTGAAAATAAACTGCATAGTTGCAATCTAAACAACTACATTCTCGACTAAAAAAGCCTCAAAAGTACATTATGTTGCCCGCAATATTTGTCAAACTGTAGAGTGTCCTCAGCTTGTTGCTGTATGTGGGCGGAGTAATACACAAGGGTGAAGAGTTAAGAGGCTGGACGAGTGCTGTTACTGGCAGAATATCGCACGGCTATCAGCCAATCAGATTCAAAAACCAGACAGAACTGTTGTATAAAATACATTATGCCTATGGAGAGTTCTCGTAAACCACAAATATCAATGTGTGTGTGTGTGGATTTTGTGATGAGTCACATCCCATCTGGATA
>CAIGQV010016645.1:24468528-24496341 GCA_903798115.1 Danio jaintianensis | reverse complement strand
ATTAATGATTTTTTTATGAAAAGATCTATAGTTGAAGTAAAATTATTAGCCCTCCTGTGAAATTTTAATTCCTTTTCAAAAATTTTCCAAGTGCTGATTAATGGAGACATTTTTTTCCAACACAAGGCTCAAAATTAACCTTTTTGCTTGGTAGCACTGGTGCTCCTAACTTTACATTTTGGCTGGTGCGGCTACATTTTTAGGCGCACCCACCAAGAACTTCAACTATGAAATCTGGAATTTACTAGAACTATGTTAAGCTGCTTTGACACAATCTACATTGTAAAAAGCGCTATATAAATAAACGAACATAAATTATGTGAGATTAACTGAATTGTGATGTTCTCACGGGTGGTGTCTGATTGCACAGATGATACTGACATAACTTATTATTTGAGTACGTCATCTTAATAGCAGTAATGGTCTTTTGATGAGCTGCAATGTTAGTTTAATATTAATGAATGCAAGCCAGTGTTCAAACTATACCGTGGCCTTTGGGGGAGCCCACTTTTTTTTCTAACGGGGGTGGGGGGTGGGGTGGTGGTCACTTTGATCTTGAGAGTCCCTTGCCACATATAGGCTATACAACACACAGGATCTCTAGCCTTAAACAGCAACGTTTTAACGTTTTAATAAAAAAAAATCTATTAATATAAAACAAATATTTATATAATTGTAACTAATATTACATAGTAGGCTAAATGAACAAAACACCACGACAGTTTCGGTTTACTTTCTCGCTAAAAAGCGCTTGTTTTTCCATCCATAACTTTCTTTGACCCTTGAAAATATCTCTTGAGGGATTTATTTTTACATGCACAAACAACGGCAGCCTAAACAACAGAACAACATTGTCTAATTTTACCTGCAGTGCTTCTGTGAGAGGAATACATTCATTTATATGAAATCAACAAACACGAATATGCTTCACTTAACAACAAAATAAATAACCTCGTCATGTAGCCTATCATTTTTCTATTCGCTCTATTAGATCAAGATGATGGCATTAAGGACAGCATATGCTTTTTTATTTTACATAGACCTAGAGAATGTCATGGGATCTCACTTTTCACTCCTGTAAAACATAATCGCGAATTGGAAAATGAAAGAAACACCATTGAAAGGGGTTCCGTTTTGTCTAGTTTACCTGCTTTCAGCTTAATTGTCCAACATGTTTACACTAATGCCACTGTTTAAAAAAGAACATTGTATTGGCCTACTGTGTGAAACAAAACGAAACACGTCACATCATTTTTTTCAGAAAATTAATATGTGGTGTCTCAACGTCCATATGAAAGCATCTGGCTGTCAGTCTTTGACATGACTGGACTTTGCTCTGCAGCACCCACACACATTGATGCTCATGACAAGAATAGTATGTGTAGCAAGTGTAGATTTATGAGGTGTAAATCGCCATCATGCATGACAGAATGATGTTTTTGCACTTTTACACGTAATAATCCATGATCACATTACACAATACTGAAACCGCAAGTCAAAATGGCACATTGTCAATATTTTTGAGACCCCCCCAGCCCCCCGCCCCCCCCCAAAAAAAATGTCACAAATCATGTTTTCAGGGAAGCCCATGCCTCATTTAGGGGAGCCGAGCTCCCCTGTAGTTCGCATCTTGATGCAAGCCCTTTTGCCAAGGTGTACACGGTGTTAAATTTTACATATAGCTGCCACTTGCAAGGCTGACAGCATTCTGACGATTAAATGAAGGATTAAACAGAACCTCTCACGCTTAAAATGTATAGATTTAGTGGCAAACGCTGTTACCTGAAAACTCCGTCACATAGACTTTACAGTGAATGCTTTAGGAATCCACTCTTCGAAAAGTGTATCTCTAATCAGATGTGCGGTTATTTGTATTTTGAAGTCGCATAGATAAAATTTCGGGCACATATGCGACCAAAACAGTCGCAATTTCGAGGCCTGAAACACATTTTTAAACATAAGTTTTAATAACTAATTTCTAATAACTAATTCTTTTGTCTTTGCCAAGATGATTACCAGCTGATGAGTGCCCATGTGACCCACTAGAGGGCAGTCCACTTATTATTATCTCCAGCCACCCAAACTACACCTCCCACAATCATTTGCGCTTATTACACACCCACACCTGATACAGATGACCGAAACTCTGATTATATTTCTTTGAATTTTTGTATGTTTTGCCACCTGCCCCGACCCGTGCCGGTATTTGTATACTGTATTTTTACTGTTTTGTATTACCTGTGTCACTGCTGTTTGCTGCTGTTCTGACCCTGCCTGTTCTCGTTATCCATTTAATAACCATCTGCGTTTGGAACTCCATTGTCTCATCTTCCATTCAAAACAACAGTACGTAATATTTTCTCCGTTATTTAGCAAAATTCTTTTCAGCTTAAAGCGCAATTTAAAGGCTTAACTAGGTTAATTGGGTTAATTAGGCAAGTTATTGGACAACTGTGGTATGTTCTGTAGCCAATTAAAATATATATTTCTTAAAGGGGCTAATAATGTTGACCTTAGCAGTTTTTAAACATTCATTCGTTAATTTTCCTTCGGCTTAGTCCCTTATTTATCAGGAGTCGCCACAGCGAAATGAACCGCCAACTATTCCAGCATATGTTTTACACAACGGATGCCCTTACAGCCGCAACCCAGTACTGGGAAACACCCATACACCCTCACGTCCCACACTCATACACTATGGCCAATTTAGTTTACCAAATTCACATATAGCGCATGTCTTTGGACTGTGGGGGAAACCGGAGCACTCAAAGGAAACCCATGCCAACACGGGGAGAACATGCAAACTCCACACACATTCTCCACATGAACAGGATGGAAATAAAGTAAGTCACTGCTCGGCACTGAGAGTTCACTTACATGAGGATGTCAACTCGACACTCACTGGCATCTTTTGAAATTTTGATGCTTTCATATGTAATATTTTATCAAACATGATGCAATGTTTTAGAGTGATGCAAACCAAGTTATACCAGAGAATTTCAGACTATTTGGAGCTGCATTCTACATTTATATGACACCTTTTTTCCCAGTGGTTGGGTTTGTCCATATTTGACCCAACACAGGGTTAAAAATAGTGTAGTATAATGCTCTTACTACTTTAACCATATCTATTTACACCATATCAAATTAATTAATGTAACACAACGTAATTAACAATTTCCTGTAACTCATTGATTCATGGGAGATTTTATTTACATGTGCTTGTTTTGCTTTGATGTCTGAAGTGTATAATAATGACATAGTAAATCTGTATAGTAACAGAAAAAGAACTGGAAGCTCTTTACCTGGTTTTGGTACAAAATAAAAAAAATTACATGGCCAATGCTATAGACTATAAATCATTTAAAACTACTAAATATGTAAATAAAAGTCCCTTTATTCAACTTTTTTTTAACATCAAATATCGTCTGGGCAGAGATCCAATAATGCATTTTGGAAGAGTGGATAAACAGAAAACTACAGGCCACATATTTAAAAAGATATATATTTTTACAGTGTATACCAGGAATAATTAGAGCAGTTGAAGCTATAAGAAGAATAATTCATACTGTAAGTCTTAAATTATGTAAAGTGAAACTGAGCCACAGCAATTAAAATGATATAAAAATAATTGAATTGCATTTTACTTTGATTTTGATATTGTTACAAACTAATTTGATTTAGTTTAATGTTTCTTTTTTCATATATTCACAAAATATTACCCAGCGGACACCTTTGTCAAAACAACATCAAAAAACATGTCAAAAATGCAAATATATTTAATGTCAATTGACTACCTTGATGCCAAAATGATCAAAATCAAACACTGGCACTTTTTTTGACATCCTTTTTTTTTTTTTTTTTCGACAAAGATGCATTGTAGGGATACAAAATCCAGTGTAAATATAGAATTTAAGCTTTCAGATGAATACAGCTTTTTGTGTTGTTATTTTGGTGGTCAAAAGGGCAATTTGTGGATGTCAAATTGCCGTCAAGGTTTTGACATCAAATTGATTAGCATTTTTTTACGTGTTTTTGTGACTATATTAAATTAAAATAATAAATTATATATATATATATATATATAATAAATATTAAAAATTTTGGTGGTCAAAAGTGCATCAATGTGTGGATGTCAAATAGACATCAAGGTAGTTTACATGCATTGTAGGAATACAAAATCCAGTGTAAATGGACTTTAAGCTTTCAGATGAATACAACTTTTTTTTTTGATGTTATAATACTTTTTGTGTTGTCATTTTGGTGGTCAAAAGGGCATCAATGAGCGAATGTCAAATGGACGTCAAGTTTTTGACATCAAATCGATTAGCAATTTTTACGTGGTTTTGTGACTATATTAAGTGTTATGAAAATATTTTGATTGTGTTTTCACTTAATTTTGATATCATTACAAATAATTTGATTTAGTTTAATGTTTTATTTAATACACAAAACAGTACCCAGCAGGCAAAAATGCAAATAGATTTGATGTCAAAATAACATCAAATTGACATCTAACATTGGCATCAAAAAACATGTCAAAATTAAATACAGGACAGTCCTTTGTAATTAGTAATTTAAGCTTTCAGATGAATTAAAAAAAAAAAAAGAGTAGGGGAGAGCGGGGCACAAAGTAACACTTTTTGGTTTTGGCCAAATAATGAACAAAGTAATGGGGTTAGACAAACCAGATTTTTTTCACCAACAACACACAAGCCTCTCCTACAAATGAGCACTGGTTGTATGATCGCCAGACCTATGGTTTCTGTGCAGTATTGCCAAAAGTGCTAGGAGTAAAAATGTTACTATTTACCCCACCTGAGAGGCAAGTTGTAACGGACAGAGGGTTGGTTGTAACACATGCTTAAAAAGGCAGATTTCACACAACTAATTTAAATTCAGTTTACTTTAAATAGTAGCTATATTTCCTCAGTAGCTATTTTTTATTCTACACAGTATGTTTATTTATCTATTGGATAAACACATTTGGATTTATTTGCATTATTATCCATTATTATACAATGCATTTATTTGCATTATTAGCAATACAATTGTTTTTTTTCTATTAAAAAACATTTTTAATATGAAAAGTTCCCAACATTACACTCAAAATTCAAAAATTATTTTGTTAGTTTAATTGGTGTCCAACAGTGTGTGGCTTAATTGTAACACCCTGTTACAACTAACCCCGCTGTGTCGTGTTTTCCTTTTTTTTTTTGCTTTCAGAGGAATACAAATTTTTAATATTATAATACTTTTTGGGTTTTCAAAAGTGCATCAAAGTGTGGATGTCAAATAGATGTTAAGTTTTTAACATCAAATCAATTTGCATTTTTGGCTTGTTTTAGGTGTCACGTTCCATGTCAATTTAATGTCATCTTGACAACAAGGTGCCCACTGGGTAGGAATGACAAGTATAAAATGTGTTACTCTATAGTGCACAATAATGAGCAAACCAGCTAGGTATCAGCCCAGATCAGAAACCATTAGGCTACATCTCTTTGTTTCCTCTCTTTTATGCAGGTGCAGTAGTGGTTAAAGCTGCGGTCTGATAACCCAAAGGTCTTCAGTTTGAGCCCTTGAGAGTCGCACACTTCTCTTATCAGTGCAGGGCACTTAACCTGACCCCTGCTCCAGGGAACTGCTCATGTCACTTACTCTGGATGAGAAGCTCCTGGTAAAAAAAACAAAACACATGCAACGACTGGTATTCTCTCTCTCTCTCTATATAAAATATCTTTGCTTTGTAATATTTTTAAATCAAGTAAGTTCACAGATACTGTATTCGCAAAAGAGCTTCACATTTATAAACTGGAGAAGACACAACTCTACAGATGATAATAGTATAATTTTTACAGACAGACAGACAGACAGACAGACAGACAGATAGATAGACAGATAGACGGACGGACAGACGGATAGATAATAAAGAGATACAGAAGCATTCGGGCTCTCACATCCAGACTGTGCAACAGTTTCTTTTCACAAGCCATCAGACTTCAAAACATGAAGAAACTGGACTGATATACGCACACACACACATAAAAAAAAATGTACAATGACAGCAATATTTGCACAACTGCTATTTTTACACTGCTCTGTAAAACATTTCTACCTTAATGACAAATGTTTACATGTACAGTATTTATATCTGCTCCAATATTTGCACAACATCCATAGTGTACTGGTCGGCATTACTGTTTCTTGTTCTGTCCTGTCTTATTTGCTCTAAATGTTGCACAAACCGCACTTTGCGCTCTTATACTTATTTTATTATTATTATTTTTTTAATTTATCTTATCTTATTTTATTTAATTCTCTAATTTTTAATAGTAGTGCACAATCCTGTGTTATGTTGTCAATTTATGTTGTTTGATGTAGCACCTTGATCCTGGAGGAACATTGTTTCATTTCACTGTGTACTGCACTGTATATTGTTGAAATGACAATAAATCTGACTTGACTTGACTTGAGATGGATAGATACTAAAAATATATTTATCTGGATCGATATATTATGTTAGCAAATCAGGAATATTACTTATTATTAATCTAATTTTGTATAGACATTCACAAATGCGGCACTGTTTTGATTCAGAATGTGGAAAGTGTACAGTACACGGCAAAACACAGTGTTATAAACATAGCTGCTCTTTAACATTTGTTTTTTTAAGATACAGTATAAGTTCAAAAGAACACTGTAATATTTCATATCATATATGTTTTTTATTGTCAGTCTTATACTATAATGTTGAAATATATATATATTTTTTTGTTCAAAATGGCATTAGATTAGGCATTTTAGATATTAGATAGATAGAAGAACAGATTAGGCATTGTAATGAGTTGTCTATTACACTCTAAAAAAAAATGCTGGGTGGTTGTAACTCAATGTTGGGTCAAATATGGACAAACCAAACCACTGAGTTAAAAAGTGTAAAATTAACCCATTGTCACACCCGCTGCTCGTTCCCCCAGTCCCAATCACCGCTCTCACTCACCATCCACCACACACCACACCCGTGAACCCTCACCTGATTACTAATCACCTGCACCTGCAATCACCACTCACTATATATACTCACCTCACTCACTCATTCGGCAGCTGGAATCATAGACGCATGGATCTCCTCATCTTCTCCCCTGTATCCTCCTGTGCTCTTCCATGGATGTTCTCCTCCACCTGTGAATGCCATTACAACTATTTAAGGGAAGTGACTATTCTTATGTTGGTGATTACCATTGAACTGAGCTAAACAGCTGAACTGTTTGTATGTGAGATCGCTCACCCACTACAACGCCATTCACCTGCTTCACCTTGCTACCGTTGTGCATATTGCTTGAATAAACACCCTTGAGGTTTATACTTCCTTGTGTGACCGTGACACCCATGTTGGGTTTGTCCATATTTAACCCCAGGCCCGTAGCCAGGGGGGGTTCGGGTGGTTCGAAAGACCCACCTCTTTACTGACAAAGGTCCAGAATTTGTCCCATACATGAGCTCATTTGTCCTATTTTGACTGCTATGCCATCATAAATTGTGAAAATAACTCATCGAAGAAGGCTTTAAGACTGAGAAGGAAAGTCATCTTTCACTACTGACCTACTGTATTATTGTTAAATAGAGAAAACATTTTACAAGTAGCTTTACAAGTATTCTAAATCTTGGACCTTATTCTTGAAAAAAAAAAAGACCAATAAAAAAGTGTGAAGCACCAAAAGTTAACTTTGAAGCTTATAAAATTTTATTTTAATACTATTTAGGCTATTGTTGTAATTTTCTAATGTACTTTTTACAAGAGAGGCTAGAAAAATCAGGAAGCTCTACATTATTATTATTATTATTATAATTATTATTGTTTATTTTTTATTATTCAAATGGCCAAATTCTGACTGAGGAAAGTTAAATGTGCTGGCCTAATAAATGACAATTTACTTTGCTGTAATAGGTCGTTTTTAATTTAAAGCCTTAACAGATAAATGTTTTCACCTAATGATATATGATGTGATAAAAATTTGTATTTTAAGAATAATACATATAAATAATTTTTTTACATTTAAAAAAAAAAAAAAAGTATATTTCTTTATTCTAAATCTTTAGTAAATGTTTTTAACACATCAAAAAGTGTAATTATGATGACCACCCGACAAGCTAGTCCAGCTAGAAATAGTGCTTTAAATGTCGTTAAAATGCAGTATTTAAACCTTATAGTTAAATAGAAAATAGAAGCTGCGAATAACTGCAAAAAGGTCAAATTTTTGAGGAAAAAAAAGAACCACCCCTTTCACCAGGCTGGCTACGAGCCTGAACCCAGTGCTGGTTTACAGCAACTCAGCATTTTTTTTATTTTTGCAGTGAACATCCCAGCAATCATCTAGAAGAGCCCAGAAACTTGACTAGAACATTGGGTCAACAAACACAATGTTGGGTTAATTTCTTCAATTACATTAAAAAAAAAATTCTCCCAAAGGTTGGGTTCATCTATATTTGACCCGACCCAGCATTTTTTAGAGTGTTATTGCTTTTCATTATAGTGACAGTTGGGTTTTGGGGTGGAATCAGGAAAGGGGATAATTTTCATTGCATGGTTTAGAAACACCCACAATGTTTGAAAACACACACTGAGTCACAAATGCCCACTTTTGCACTGCGGAGATCTTATTCTTGCAAGGGCATTTAATGGTAGTTTTTACAGTTGTTTTGTACTGGTCCAAGACAAAAACTTTGATTATCTTTAAATGTGGCTCTAGGATATAAAATTTTATTTAGAATTTAAATTTGTATTATCAGCCAAGTGAATTTCTTAAAAGTCCTGTGAAGTGCTTTGAAATGTGCTGCTCGTTGTGTGGTCCTTCGCTTCCACGTCGTGCATTAAAATCCTTTAAAGCAGGGCAATCCGTTGATTACACCTTACTTATTCCATGGTCTGTTGAAATTCTTGATTCTGATTGGTTGGAGGGTGTGCATTATTTTCTTTTAAACGCACAGGTAGTTACAGTCAGTTTTGATCACAGGTCAAAATAAATGCGCTTCTCCCAAACGTTTGTAGTTAACATAGCAACTCAAATGCGCTGCACAGGAAACCGAAGAGTTAATGGCAGACAGGAAATCCGCAAAATTTGAAAAATACTCATTAATTATGCCACAAAATCAAGTTTTAAGAGTCTTTTGTCGATATTTGACATTCTCAACATAAACATGAAGAGAGGGTGGGACATAGAATAGCTCCTCCCCAATAGCATTTTGTTTGTATCACAGCTCTGCCAGTGAGAATGGCTGAGCTCAAGCGCATCAAATGAAAGGCTAATGACAAGCATCTTGAAGGGATGGGGCATGATACTAGAGAGCATTTGATTGTGAAGATTTGATGACAAACTGAAGTATGAGGTGATGTGACAAAAATTGTTGACAAACTGCAAGCTTTAAATGTTTATATCAGGCTTATATCTTCAAAACGCATCTTTTGTCACTGTTTTGGATCACACTAGCTTATTGATATTCTTAAAACTGACATACTGAAACTGACGTCTAAAAAAACTTTATTTTAATTTCACAGGACCTTTACATTTACCTTTAAGTGCAGTCACTTAGAAAAGTAATAGCACACTTTTTTTTAACAAACCACATGATTCAAAGAACCATTCACGTCGAAGTAGAAAAACTTTGAAGTTTAATAAGTTTTGTGTGTGTACAATCAAATAAAATAGCTAATGATGTCTTAAAGGGGTGGTCCACTACGATATCATATTTTAAACTTTAGTTGATGTGTAATGTAGCTGTGTGAACATAAACAACATCTCTGAATGTAATACGCTCAAAGATCAATGCAAAGAGAGACATTGGCTTTTACAGAGTTAGCTTAGCAAAACCTACAGCGAACGAAGTTTGGGAACTTCAAAAAAATACATCCGGGCTAGTGAGATCACAGGGGCTTCCGGTTAATCGCATTCACCATGCGCACACACCCTGCGCATCGAAGGGGCGTGGCCAGAGGCGCTGTAATGTTATAGCAGAGAAAGCTAAAATGCCATCAAAATGCTGCTATTTCCACAGAGCTTGTTCGGTTTCTGTATTTGGGCTTCCAAAGGACACGACACAAAGACAGAAGTGCTTACACTTTCATTTTAATTATGTTCCAGAGAATTATGAAAAATATATAGCTAGCATTTGACAAAGGAGAGCTTCCAGAATCTCTCCCAGTTCAGTGCTGGATTTGGCTAAAAACTCCTCCAACCGACGAAGCTGTGGATTGTAAGCCACAACCTGTTAGTATTTTTATTTGTTAAAATTGATCAATTACATGCACAGTTTCTAGAGTTAACGGTATGTTGTAGCGAGGACGTAAACAAGGATGTAAACAATGGGAAATGCCGTTTGGCATCGTTAACAAATTAGCTACAAATTCATATTTATCAGTCAAACCGCTTTAAACACCCACAATCTTCAGCAGTGAAGTGTCTCTCTATGCTG
This sequence comes from Danio jaintianensis, assembly GCA_903798115.1. Lineage (NCBI taxonomy): Eukaryota > Metazoa > Chordata > Actinopteri > Cypriniformes > Danionidae > Danio > Danio jaintianensis. The sequence goes on along the minus strand of CAIGQV010016645.1, from coordinate 24,485,871 downwards.
ACGCTTTCAGTGTCTCTCTATGCGGCTGCTTTCCCTGCATTCTACATCTCAAATAACAAACTCGCAAAAGATATGAGAATATTTCATATTACTTGCACATGCCTATTCCGAAAATATGTGAAAGACACTTGTCCGATTTTATTTTAGAGAGCAGGCGTGAGGTTCACTGTTTACACAGCGCAAAAGCGTGTGCTTGAAGGGGCGTGACGTGGAGCCAATCCGCAAATCACAGCACATTATGTTAGCTGACCAATCAGAGCCTTTAGAGGGTGGGCCTTTCGGAGGAACTAGGAAATATGATAGTCGTTTTCGTGTTAGCTGAGTAGCCGTACTGTATATAATCAAAGTAAGATATATGAAAAAATAACATGATTTTCTACAAATGAAGCATGAGCACACGTTGCTTTGCATCTTATAAACACAACCAAGCCTTAAAAATGCACTGTGGACCACCCCTTTAAAAAAACTGAACACTTTTTTTTTAGCCAATGAATGTAAAATGTTACATCTAATTTAACAGCAGCTGTGACCTAGTGGTCAGTTTTGCGTCAAAGTGAATAATTTCCCATCACTCTCTATTTTAAGCCACACAAAGCAAAATGACATTAAAGTCATGCTCATGTGTTCCTGAATAGCATAAAAGACAGGGTCTGGACTGACAGCTGAGGCCTGCTGTCCTTTAACAAACACATAACAGCAATTTAACCCAAAGACCAGAAATGTGTTCTGACCACAGCTTTATCTTTACTGCACAAATCAAAATGGCACGCTGCCCTGCTATTTGTCAGTGGATTTGTTAACACTGACAAGCACAACCTTTTATTGATACGGCCATGAGGACAACCACTGAGCAAGACGTGTTATAACCTTTGGAAATATCACACGGACCGTCATATTTTCTGCTAACGGCATTTTTCAAATAGCACAAAGACTGCTCTCTTCAGCAGATTATTATTTCAAGCAGATCACGGAGTTAATAATTGATTACAGCATTGTAAGAATGCATATTATCATATGCATTTGGTTATATTGCTAAACCAACATAGGCTCATTGTGAAAACGTAGCCCTATATACATTTCTGGACATCGCGAATTATGTAGCAAGAAGTATGTATGGCTGCATTTTGTTTTTAAAACTAATGATGCGGGGTGGTATGATGCCGTTCCTTTTCGCGCTTACCAGCTGATCGCTTACCTCCGTATGGATGGCTTTCCCGCTGTTACCAGTTTGTCCAGTTAGCTCGCCGTGTACATCGACGGAGTTTAGATGCAGAGAGGAGTTGACCACAACGACAGGGTTTGAGTCCGGCAAAGAACGGTTCCAGAAAGCAAGTAAGACAAAAACAAAAGCCAAAAAATAAAATAAACAAGTAAATAACAGGTTGAGAATGTGGTAAAATCTGAAAACGTGGTGCCGTGAGGACTTTTCTTTTTCTGGATTGCTTTTTAAAACTGTCGGTTGGGTTTAAGGAAGTGGGTGGGCGGGTCATTGGTGCTTACACTATTGGTTGGGTTTAGGGAAGGAGGAGGGTGGGTCAGTCAGTCATTCAGTCGACAGCGGCGTCTGGTGAATTTACACAAGAACAGCAGGCGCGAATGGCACTCACGATCTGAAAAAGAGTACACAGCGGCCTCTGGCGGATTCACAAAAACAAAAACTGCAAATAACATACCCCCTTTGGTACTCTCCAGAAATGTATATAGCGGTACGTTTTCAGAATGAGCCTGGGTTGTGCAAAACATGTCTTTTTCACCAAGAAGGTCCATACAGATTCCAAAGGCAGATACTGATAAGACCAGGGCATGGCTAAGATGTGTGTGTACCTTGGGGGTTTTACAGTGTGGTTACATGTTGATTGGCCAGTTTGTATGTCTCAGTATTCGGGCTTTGGTCACATGGTCAAGGAAGATATATAGAAAATAGGTTGTAAACTTTGCTCTTTCTCTTCTCCTGCTCTGCTCTTTCCTGCCTTTCTTCACTGGCTACTGCTATCTGGCTCTCTCTTTGGGCCTTACTCTCTGCTCACCCTCTCTCTTTCTCAGGTAACATTTAATCACATTTAAGCTGGATACAAATAATATTTTATATATATATTTATGTTATTATTTTATACAGTTATTTTGTAACTAATTCAGTTAATACCAAAGCAAGTTAATGTCATTATCATTTAATTTTCAAGTATTTGTGAATTACTTTTGATTCAACTCAACACTTAATTGCTCCATATTGCAATACAATACAATCACATAATAGCAACGCTCTACCACATTTTTAGCTATTATAACTGCCTTTATTTACAGTTTTAATATAAGAATGCAGAAGGATGGTTTGACTAGAAATGTACAGTTTTTCACCATCATACTGATAAACTTTTTAGTCATTCGGCAGAACTACAGTTCGAACCGCTGTAGTTAAAATCCCATTCTTACTGCATTTTGCAACAATTTAAAGATCTTTTTTTCTTTCTTCTCCTCTCCACGTTAGTTCTGTTCAGTGTGCAAATTATACATTGATCAGGGGGGTCAACTTTTTCGCTAATGTTAGTTTGTGTAATGCATTCTTCAGTGAATCGAATGTATGTATTTATTTAAATTACATCTGATTTATTAATAAAATGTATTTAAGTTTACAGTGTTTTGTGGGACCTACAGTATCCTCTGATTAGCTATGCATCTAATTTGACTTCACTTTTAGGCTATATGTAGAAACAAACCTATTTTATGAGAAAACAGCCTTGTGAACTCTTACAGTGTCTTACAGTGTTAATCTCTCTGATGATAAAGCTGAACAAAGCTTTCAGCGGTGGCCATCTTTAATTCAAAAGCACAATATGAGCACGATTGCTTTGTTTACCTCCATCGCTTCCTCAACATCTTTTTGAAAACAGGCGAGCCGTATATATGTACACAAGAGCTGTGAATTTCACGCTGTTGCATCATATCCAGCGCTGGCAGGATTTCTTTGTGTTGTATGGAGATTGTTCCCCATAAGGTCTTGATATACAGTAGTCAGAAATGTGTGTCAATCTCGTCTCAGGAGCATCAGTGACCGTGTTTCGGGGTTTATGGGATAGCGGTTGGGTAACAGCGGTTGTTTGTCACTGTAAGCTGTATTCAGGTTATGAAAAGATGATCAGATCGGTTTGTTTGTTTTTCTAGTCAGTTGAATTATTATTTATTTTAAGGATTCTTTCTCGAAGAGCTGTAACTAAATAAATAAATTCTAGATGAAAAAATACATTGAAACATTTTGTAAAAATTTAGGTGTATCAAAATAAACTACAAAATACAGCAGCCAAAACATGTATCAAAATAAAATACTTTATTTAAAAAATACTGCAAAATACTTTTCCAAGGGAGGACGCAAGCCTTCCGTCAATATGCCTATTCAGTCAATCCCTTCACCATTAAACTGACTTAGTGAAGTAAACAATGTTTGACAGCAACAGCTTTTCTCTGACCAAGTTTTAGCAGATTCTCTGCCACCTTGTTCACCTCTACTCCTACTGTACATGTCAGTAGATATCTATAATTTTTTTTACTTGTTTCTTTTTTTATTTATTTAGTATAAGTTTTGGACCAGGCGGCGCGGTGGTGCAGTGGGTAGCACTGTTGCCTCACAGCAAGAAGATCGCTCGTTCGAGCCTCTGCTGGGTCAGTTGGCATTTCTGTGTGGAGTTTGCATGTTCTCCCCGTGTTGGCATGGGTTTCCTCTGGGTGCTCCGGTTTCCCCCACAGTCCAAAGACATGCACTATAGGTGAATTGGGTAAGTTAAATTGTCCGTAGTGTACGTGTGTGTGAATGAGTGTATGGGTGTTTCCCAGTACTGGGTTGCAGCTGGAAGGGCATCCGTTGCATAAAACATAAGTTGGCAGTTCATTCTGCTGTGGTGACCCCTGATTAATAAAGGGACTAAGCCACAAAGAAAATGAATGAATGGAGTGGAGTTTTGGACCAATTTCATACAGAAAGTCTTGTTTAATGCAGATAATGAGTCGGAACATGGTACTATATCAGTTGATTATGTTTCCACCCATTGTGTGGCCAGTAACATTGACATAATCTCTGTACAATGACAATTCAACCTCTTAACAGTCTTATATTTTTAAAAGGGTGAAATATAATGTCACTCATTCTATTCTTTGGCTTAGTCCCTGATTTATCAGGGGTTGCCACAGCGGAATGAACCGCCAATTACTCTGGCATATGTTTTATGTCAAACTAGCGACCTACTTGCTGTGAGGCTAACCACTGATATGAAGTGTAATTAATTTTCTTTTTGTTCACAGAATTTTTCATAATTTTGCAAGCGAACACTTCAAATCTCAGTAAACCTGATTTCTGAAAAGTAAAATCTCCAGATTTAGTCAACTTCATATATAATTGCTTCAATGCACAACATAAAAATGATATTTTAAAATTACTAAAAATTGAGATATCGTTTTTCAAATAAACTCTTCATATATATCCTGCTGATGCTGTATAACCTCAGTATATTTTAATCTATTTAAATATATTATTAAATATCTGTTTCATAGACTGTCCCACTTTGAAATCTTTAGGCAGACATCTTTTCTCTTCATCAAGACTTTGATTAAAAAATACAGTAAAAATGGTAACAATGTATTTGTTTGTCACTGCATGCGTTCATGCTGTGAAAAGATGATTAGGTCGTATTTTGTTTTCATGACTTGTCATTTTATTATTAATAATTATTAGTAAAATAAATTGTAATAAATGAGTATAACTAGAAATATCTAGCACTGGTCCGAAGTTCGGAAAAATTACATTTGTTTTTTTGTTGTTTTTGATTGAAGTGCTCAAAGACTTTATTGATAAGCAAATACAGTAATAATTGTCACATTTTGACATGTTATTACAATTAAAAATAGGTGATTTCTTTTTTAATATACAGCATAAAATGTATTTTATACCCATCATATCAAAACCGAATTTTCAGCATCATTTAGTCTTCAGTGTCACATTATTGATCAAATCTAATAAATATGCAGATTTGTATTCTTGTTATTATCAATATTGAAAACAGTTGTGCTGCTAAATGCTACCATTCAAAAGGATTGGGGTAAGAATATTTGTTTCCAAAAACAACAACATCAAAAATTACACTTTCTTTCATTTTCTTTTCGGCTTAGTCCCTTCATTTATCAGGGGTCGCCACAGCGGAATGAACCGCCAAATTATCCAGCATATGTTTTACGCAGCAGATGCCCTTCCAGCTGCAACCTAGTACTGGGAAACACCCATACACTCAGTCATTCACACACATACATTATGGCCAATTTATTTTACCCAATTCACCTATACCGCATGTATTTGGACTGTGGGGGAAACCGCAGCACCCGGAGGAAACCCACGCGAACACGGGGAGAACATGCAAACTTCACACAGAAATGCCAACTGACCCAGCCAAGGCTCGAACCAGCGACCTGCTGTGAGGCGATCGTGCTACCTACTGCGCCACCGTGCAGCCCCTTTCCTGATGTTTATTATTAAAGTTTTTAACGAAAAAATATGTAGATAGGCCAACAAATCCCATTTATCAGTGTTTCCAGATATAGTCATTGTTTTTTAAATGAATGATGGAACCCTGAATATGTAAATGAATATATATTTAGTAGTCCACCATATGAAAATATACATGTATTATTAGCCATTGGTCAGAAATAATTAATTCTATGAATGGCTTATAAAAAAACAATACACTGTAGTGAATAAATATTTTAATGTATTGATAATTGGATAAGTGATGCGACATAAGATCTTGTTCAGTCCTTTTTTATGTTTATTGCAACTATCAGGAATAGCAGAAACGAATGCATTAACTGTACAATTATATGAAAAGACTTGAACAAATGCTTTTTTGTGTGTCGTAAAGTCTCAATTTAACTACATGAAAAGGTTTCCTTAATTGAATTAGGCTTTTTTTATTGAGAGAAAAGAGAGTGAAAGACATAGATACTGTGCGCAAATCCACACAAGCACATCCCTGACTGATACACAATGCAGTAAATGAGATGCAAATGCTACACTGTTGCATTTGCATGCGTTCAGTTTACAGAAAAGCTTTTTTTTCTCCATCTGACGGCATCCGGCAGAGACGTCTTTGTGGCTTGCAAAAAATAAGAACAATCCCCCTGCTTGCAGACTTGGCTGAAGTTGACATTTTGTCTGTTTCGAAATCAGATTTCATGTAAAGCAGAAACAAAACGCATTGCAACAAAGAGACTGGCAGCGGAGACACTATACATAATTCAGCAGAGTGTATGTGTGTGTGTTTCTGGAAGAAAAAAAGTCACTTGCTTTGAAAAGCATTTATCAATTCACTCACAAATGCTTCAGCAGAGCAACAGGGGAGCTTAATTTGCTCTGTGGTGCTGGTGTGCCGGTGATCTGATTCAGTTCTCACCGGGGCTCCACAAACAGTCCCTGCCCATGTCCTCCTTGACCTTCCCATCAGTCTGTTTGAGAAAGACTGAGGCATGGTGGGCGCCTGGTGTCTGCGTTCTGGCACTTTTGCATTCAGAGCATGTGCTTTGGAAACGCTGGGACAGCGAAAACACAAAGTGTCGAGAAAAACAAGAGCGCTGAGGTTTAGCGCTAATTGAGAAAGGCAAAGCAAGTAAACATGCCAGCAAATCGATGTCAAAACAGAGAGCTCAAAAGCTTTATAAATTCATTGCGATATTTACAGCTCCTTTCTTGTTTCTTTCTTTCAAAGTTTGGCTCGTTTCACTGTTTGTCCATGCAGTGTTCATTCAGCTCTCTGTTTGAATCATTAATACAGTCAAAAAAAGATTTCTGCTGCTTGTTCAAACTACTTATAGAAAATGAGCTGAAACAACACAATTCTTGAGGATCTTGTTCAATCCACTTAAATTTGTAAGAAAACGTGTTGTGGTGTTTGTTTTGGGACAACATGAAGGAATTTTGTTGAACCCAGCATTTTTTACAGTGCACATTTCATGCACTATATACAACCAAACCCCTGCTGTTTGAGCTGAATCATAGTTGTGTGTCATGTATAATAATGGGATCGAGTTTGGTTTCTTACAGGAATTCAGATGTGTCTGAAGTTTTTAGATTCATGTTACTAAAACTGCCAGTAGGTGGCAATATGTCTTAAAGGGGTAGTTCGCCCTATTTACTCACCCTCAAGTGGTTTCAAACCTTTCCACAAAGCTCATTCTGTTTCTGTATTTGGGCTTCCAAAGGACACGACAGAAAGAGAGAAGTGCTTACAATTCACTTTTAATTATGTTCCAGAGAATTATAAAAAATATATAGCTAGCATTTGACAAAGGAGAACTTCTAGAATCTCTCCCAGTTCAGTGCTGGATTCGACTAAAAATTCCTCCAACCGACGAAGCTGTGGATTGTAAGCCACAACCTGTTAGTATTTTTATTTGTTAAAATTGATCAATTACATGCACAGTTTCTAGAGTTAATGGTATGTTGTAGCGAGGATGTAAACAACAGGAAATGCTGTTTGGCTTCGCTAACAATTTAGCTACAAATTCATATTTATCAGTCAAACCGCCGTAAACACCCACAACCTTTAGCAGCGCTGCAGTGTCTCTCTATGCAGACGCTTTCAGTGTCTCTCTATGCGGCTGCTTTCCCTGCGTTGTACATCTAAAATAATCAACTCTCAAAAGACATGATAATGTTTCATATTACTTACACATGCTTATTCCGAATATATGTGAAAGACACTTGTCAGATTTTATTTTAGAAAGCAGGCGTGAGGTTCAGCTGTGTGCTCTTCATTTTCTGTCAGATTCAAGCACAAACTGCTGCGGCTAACAGGTTCTCTGAATGACTGTTTACACAGTGCAAAAGCGGGTGATTCTCAAGAGATGAGTAGCTGTATATAATCAAAGTAAGAGATATGAAAAAAAATAACAGGATTTTCTACAAATGAAGCATGAGCACACGTTGCTTTGCATCTTATAAACACAACCAAGCCTTAAAAATGCACTGTGGACCACCCCTTTAAGTGATTCATTCAAAAAAGCTGATTCATTTAGAAACAAAGTAGGTGACACTTTATGCTTGAATTATTCAACCATTGACTCATGATTCATTCAAAAACAAATGGTATTAGTATGGGTGGTTGCTAGGTAGTTTACTAAGTGGTTGTTAGGGCTGCTGTTCTGTTGGTAAAAGATTGTTGGTTGTTCCTCAGTGAATGTTAGGCAGTTTTGGTCTTTTTTTTTTTTAGGGTCATTGTTATAGTTTATTATATAGTTTATTCGGTATCTAGATGCATTATCTAGATGCATTATAATTGTTGATTCTCATTTATTTATTTATCTACATGCAAAATTAGTGTCTTTTGATTTTGGGGTGAAATATGACCCCGTTTTGGCCATTCATTTACATGACAAAAACATTTGGGGGATTTTCAAATGGGAGAATGTTTCATTTTGATGCCACAACAAAACAGCTAAAGATCCGAATGAATGCCAAATCATCGAAACAACTCTGAGTCTACTCTTTTTTTTTTTTTTGAGAGACAATAGCACACCGCATTTAAGGTTATTTTCAAAAACCTACAATTGGGGTGTCAAGTTTCTCATTTTGTTTCTTACCCAATTTCCTCTACATTTAATTCCAGAGCCCAATGTTTTTAAAGGTGGAAACGAGGCATTAGGTCCTGTTGTCCATCAATGTTATTTGTGCTGTCAAGAGCTCACACACTTATAGACTGAGAGCTTAGTATTAGCATGACATCATGAAAAGTCATGCGTTTCAGTCCCTTCAAGATTTAACAGGACACTTTTCTGATTTTGGCATCCTAAAATGACTGAGTTTGTGGCTGCTTTTCTCTAAATATGTGACAATATTTGTAGCATTTCTTATGTTTTTTTTGCTGTGTATATTTAAGCTAATAAAACTTTACTTGTTAAATCGCTGAATGCCTCCTCAATTGTAAGTCACTTTAAACAAAAGTCTGCAAAATGACTGAACGTAAATGTATGTATGGTATGTATGTATGTATGTATGTAAATGATAACAAATTATATTTTATTTTATTTATTGGGCTCTATAAATAATGTAAAGGAAACTGGACAAAAAAAAAACATACTGCTCTGTGTAAACGGGCCTAAAGTGTGCTGCTGTGTAGTGTTTCTTTGCAAAGTTTTCACAGATTTTTGTGAATAATAATAATAATAATAATAATAATAATAATAATGTATCTTTAACCTGATTAATAATGGTATTCTTTTCCGTCAATACAGGAGGTTATGCTGTGATTTGGGTGGCCGGTTTGGATGTGGAGGTTAAGTATCCATTTAGGCAGTCGCGGGTGAAAGCAGAGATGGAGGAGAAAAAGGTAAATTACAGCCTGCAGCCGTACATAAGTGTAATGAAAGTCTACAGTGCAGGTTAAATAGATGGGTTAGAATAAAGATGACACGAGCTTTCATCTTTGATTATAATCATAATACTGACTTAATGCTTCAGGATGATACTCCCCTCAAGAGCTTCAACCAAATGAGCTCTGTTAATTGAAATGGCATATTCAAACTTCAATACTGTATTCTAGACAGCACAAAACAAACATACACTGCAAAAAAACAAAAACATAATTTAATTTACACAGTAAAACATACACTCAAAAAAATGGCGTTTGCTTTTTGTATAAACTACCCATTTAAAATGAGCTGAATCAACACAATTCTTGAGTTTTAAGAAACAACTTAATTGTTTTATGTTCAATCCACCTAAATTTGTAAAAACTAATAAGTTAACTTAATTCCGTCATGTTGTCGCAACACAAATCAATTGTGTATAACCCAGCATTTTTTGCAGTGTAACAGTGAAAATCACTAAATGAAATAAGTTAAACTTACAATTTTTAAAAAAGTTACTTTGACTCAATGAAAAAGAGTTATGGTTACACTCATAAACGGATATTAAAGAGCCCCTATTATGCATTAAAAAGAGTCATATTGTGGTTTTGGGGGTCTCCAACAACAGGCTGATATGCATGCAAGGTCAAAAAACACTTTCATTGTCTTATGATATGCATTTATTTTTACCTAATTTTCCCAGCGACTCCCATATGATTCGTTCAGCGATTAATTTGTTCCCAAACCCCTCCTTAGCGCGATGCTGATTTAAACACTGCTCACTTTCAGATTTAAGCCTTAGCTGGATATTTCACTTCACTTAGAGCTGTTCCGCACTACATGGAAGGTCATTTTCAAAAACCCATAATAGGGGCTCTTTAAGCAGAAATCAAATTGAATGAGTTATGAATTAATTAGTTATATATATTTGTTTGTGTTAACTTAACTCTAAAGCAATACCAAACCATACTCAAAAAATATTTTTGCTGCTTGTTCAAACTAATTATTTAAAATGAACGGAATCAACACAAGTTTCTTTTGGGACAACTTAATTGTTTTATGTTCAATACATTTAAATTTGTAAATTCAGTTAAGTTAACTTAATCGATTTGTGTTTGGACAACATGAAGGAATTTTGTGGAACCCATTATTTTTACCATGCATTTGAGTAACTGTATACTTGTTTGGACTTAATTCGTTTAAGTTAACTGAACTCATAACAATTTTATAACTGAACTTAAAATGTTTAAGTTACTAATACACTAAATGTTTGATGATATCAACACAAGTAATATGTGTATATGTCTCTCTTTCTCTCTCTCTCTCTATATATATATATATATATAAAGTTTACAGTACTCAAACCGTTTTTTCAAATTTTAAATTGGTTTCCACAAACAGTTTGAGTTAACTTTTCGGGTTTTGCAGTGTAGAGTTTTTGTCTTGTTTCTAGTCCAAATATCTACAAATTCTTAAACTTGTCTTAAAGTTCTTAAAAGTCTTGTTTTCAGAAATAATATATCAAAATTAAGTGAGTTTTTCCTTAAAACAAGCAAAATAATCTGCCAGTGGGGTTAATGAAATGATCTTGTTTTTGCTTTGAAATTAGATTGTTTTGCCAACCCACATTTTGGACCTGACATAAGATGGCACCTCAGTCTAGAAACTATAAAACATATAAAAGCAGATTAGAGCTGGTTGTCTTGCTTTGTGAATATAATATTGCTATATATTATTTCTGTACATGCATACCTTGAATATATTAAAATGTCATTAGCGATTTCAATGGTAACTAACTATTGAAATGTGTTCATTGAGATAAAGCTGAAATAAAATATAAATATTAGATGAGAACATTGAACACAACAAAACTTAATGTCAGTTTACTTATTAAAATTACTTATGCTACGTTCACACTGTCCGCAAATGTGGCCCAAATCTGATTTTTTTTTTTGCCCACATGTGACTCAGATCTGTTTTTGTCATGACAGTGTGAACAGCCCAAACCGCATGGAATCTGATATTTTCAATTACGATTTGTGCCACTTTCATATGTGGTAATAAATCAGATACAGATCTGATGTCTTGCAATCCGACCGCAGTGTGACTGGTTATGTAGGAATTTATGTGACTTTCACATAGATTTTGATACACACACGTCATTATTCTGTGCTTGTTCATGCTGCAAACATCCTCTACTCCTCAGTGGCATAGCAGAACAGCACACAGAGCAAATACTCTACTCAAAATGAACAACCTTCAATTTTTGGGATTTTGTTTGAATGACAACTGGCGCTCATGAACGAAACATTAATAATTACCCTGTAACCCCCCCAAAACAAAGATTCAGTTAGATGTAAAATACCACCATAGTAAAATTGCATATATAAAAATAATAAAATACATATAGGCCTACATGAAATAGCTATATTTCACTTAAATAATTAATACATTAATAAAACCAAATCTGAAAGAAAAACTGCGTGACAAGTCTTGCAACAGGTTAATGCTTTATTTATTTATTTATTTATTTATTTATTTATTTATTATTATTATTTTTTTAAACATTTCAGTTTAATTTTGATTAGTTTTGACTGGATACAGCCTATGTTGTTTATTCATTCATTTTCTTTTCGGCTTAGTCCCTTTATTAATCTGGGGTCGCCACATCGGAATGAACCGCCAACTTATCCAGCGTATGTTTTACGCAGCGGATGCCCTTCCAGCTGCAACCCATCACTGGGAAACATCCATACACACTCATTCACACACATACACTACGGACAATTTAGCCTACCCAATTCACCTATACCACATGTTTTTGGACTTGTGGGGGAAACCGGAGCACCCGGAGGAAACCCACGCGAACACGGGGAGAACATGCAAACTCCACACAGAAATGCCAACTGACCCAGCCGAGGCTCGAACCAGTGACCTTCTTGGTGTGAGGCGAACGTGCTACCCACTGCGCTACCGTGATGCCCTATGTTGTTTATAACAAATCAAAATGAATTAACAGTAGGCTAGGATATCAGACTGTGCAAACAATATCATTTTCAACACAGATGAACCATGCGTGAGCCCTGCCTTCACAGTTCAGTCTGCGGCTGCTCATTAACCCTTGATGTGTTCACCACACCAGCGCTTGTCATAAATGACAAATTATCAGTGTTTTCGATCCCAAAATCCTTATTTTAGGTTTCAAACACTAAAATACACATTAGAACCAGCAAAACAACCATTTACCGTTCATAAAAAAAACACAGCGGTTGTCTGTGAAAATGGCAATAATCATATTAAACATAATCTGACAACATGCTTTATTCACTTCATACAGTACACACATTTATGTGCAGTGTGTAGTTGTACTTTTGTGCATATGGGTCAGTTTAGGACCATGATCTGTTCACACTGGAAAGCTGATATTGGCCACGTTTATAACAACAATGTGAACAGTTACTGTATGCAAAAAAAATCTGATCTGAGAAAAAATCTTTTGAAAAAATACGATTTGAGCAGTAAGCCTTGCAGTGTGAACGTAGCCTTAGATTGAGCTTTGAGATTTGTTTTTGCAAATAAACCCTTGAACCCTTATATCTTTAATAATATATATATATATAAGCCATGAACCAAACCATCCAGCTAGAGGTGCATGACAAGGTTACATATTTTCTCTGCAAATTCTACTATTTTATAAAACTGTTTTAAAAATAAGTGGAACAAATGCTTTTTTTAAATTTGTGCATTAAACAGCTCTTTGGAATACTTGTTTTTGATTGGTAAACTGAAGCACTCTACAACTGACTAATAACTCAATCAATTAATTCCCTACATAAATGTAATTTTTTTTTTTGTTCTCCTGCCACTCCGCTGTCTGTTTCATTTTCTTATATAATCGAATCATTTCAACTCTATATTTAATGTCCATTTATTTGCTAAGTAGCTGTGTAATAAGTGGGATGATGTGCAGTCAGATTGTCATTATCTGAAAATAAACCTTTTTCAGGGTGATTGAGGTTTGCTTCACGACGGGGCCCTGATCACCCTGTCGGGTTTATTTAACGATAATGACCTGCTGACTGCACATTAACTCTCATTTAGCCTTCAAGAGATCATGCTGGTGCCAACTCCAAAATATATGACACAGGGAGACTCGGCAAAACATGTAAACATGCAAAATAAACCCCCATGCACATCTAAACAAAGACAAATGCCTCTGCTTTCTCATTTGCTAAATGAGCTTTATGAATGAATGCGGTTTGATGGCGTTTGGCAGCTTCTCTCTCTTATTTTGTTTCGGGTCGGTCGACTTTGGTCACCATCCAATTGAAAGCCTGTGGAGAGAGTGCGAGGAAAGGCATTATTCATCTTCTCTTTGTGCTTAACACATTAGTGTGATGATTATAGCTCATTTTCAGTCACGCAGACACAACATACAGCATCATTCTGGCAGCCAAAAGCTGTTTTTTTTCCGCTTCTTTTGTGCTTATTTTAGGATATCGCATAAAAAAACAACAACACTAGAGCTGTGGTGAATTTTTTTTGAGAAATCAATTCTGATATTTTTTAATGGCATCAATGTTCTATAATAAATAAATAAATAAATAAATAAATAAATGACTGAAGAAAAACTAAATGAACACTTTGGAGTGGCGTAGTCAAAGTCCTGACCTGAATCTAATTGAGATGCTGTGGATCATGCTTGAAAACCCTCCGATGTGGCTGAATGACAACAATTCTGCAAAGATGAATGGCCAAAATTCGTTTCAAGAAATCGATACTTCATCAATTCTGAAATGCTCCAAATCCATCGCTATTCTCTCTTGAATTGATTGTATAATGTGTGTATGTGTAGCATCTGTGTATTCTATACCAGTAGGGAAAAAAAAAGGAGATTACAGTACTATTTGTGCTAAAGGAGATGGATTTATTAAAGATTTTGCCAACTCGTTCCAGCTTAAAAGCCTTCCTCAGGTCATAAAATCACTTCACACAAAGACATTTTTAAAATGTAAAAAAAAAAAAAGCATCTCCATCTAGCTCATCCATTGACAAATTGACACCGCTAACAAACCATACTCAAGTCATCACCCTAATTAATCAACAGGAATTACCTGCATAATTATTATATACCATAGAGTACATCTAGAAAATGAACTACTTGGTTCTTTATTTTGCTATATAATATGCTCATATAGGGGGTGGCACGGTGGCTCAGTGGTTAGCACTTTCACCTCACAGCAAGAAGGTCGCTGGTTCGAGTCTCGAGTTCGAGGGCTGGGCCAGTTGGCATTTCTTTGTGGAGTTTGCATGTTCTCCCTGTGTTGGCGTGGGTTTCCTCCAGGTGCTCCGGTTTCCCCCACAGTCCAAAGACATGCGCTATAGGTGAATTGGGTAAAATAAATTGGCCATAGTGTATGAGTGTGTGTGTATGGGTGTTTCCCAGTACTGGGTTGTGACTGGAAGGGCATCCGCTGTGTAAAACATATGCTGGAATAGTTGGCGGTTCATTCTGCTGTGGCGACCCATGATAAATAAGGGACTAAGCCGAAGTAAAATGAATGAATATACTCATATATTCATAGCCGAAAATATTCTGAGGGCCGGCAAATTCAGGTCAAAATAATAAAAAATGTTGTCATGGAAAGAGTTAATGGAACCATATGGCTAATGAAATGTAGCTTTAAAACAAAAGCAAAACGTATGCTTTAGAAAGTATGCTTTAATTTTTGGTTCATTCTTATTTCGCAGGACTTTAACTTGAGGCTGCTTCCGCTGACATCCATCATACTTGGAAAGCAACACAAATCGAGACATTATCATAACCTTAATATTGTTGAGCGAGGTGAAGCTTTATATTTGGCTCGACTGGAGATAACCTCGCCTTTAGCTAGTCTCTCCCGCTGTGCTTATGCATATGCTGGCTTTCTTTGCTCTCATACATCATGCATTAGGTGCAGCAGCAGCAAGGTGAGGAGAGCAGGAGAGCTGGGTGAATCTCTTGTCATTACGGATGAAATTAAATTTAATGGCAGTTTAAACCGCAGTAGACTTCATCTAGCAGATATTACCGTCGAAAGCTGACTTAGAAGTACTATGGAACATGCAGTGTTTGTATTTAAAATGTATGTCTTTCTTTCTTTCTTTATTAAAAATATATTTAATTTCATAAAATTACTGGTCACCTTTGAATTACTAAGGAACATGCAGTATTTGTATTTAAAATATCTGTGTACTTTCTTTCTTTCTTTCTTTTTTCTTAATTTTTTTTGTTTCTTTCTTTCTTTATAAAAAATATATTTAATTTCAGAAAATTACTGGTCAAAAGCTGACTTAGAATTACTATGGAACATGCAGTATTTGTATTTAAAATATCTGTGTTCTATCTATCGTTCGTGCTTGCTTGCTTGCTTTATTAAAAATATATTTAATTTCAGAAAATTGCTGGAATTTCTTTCTTTCTATAAAAATATTTAATTATTAGAAAATGACTGGTTTTGTAACATTTGATGTACAGGTTGGTTTTGTGGTAGGTAGAAAATGTTAATTAATTTAAACAATACATGAAACAACCACTTTAATATTCAATGTGCTTTAGTATTGTTGGCAAGCTATTGTAGTTTTTATTATTATTTAGAATTTCTTTTTCAAGTTTTAATAATTTAGCAAATTTTTGTAGTATTTTCCTCCCTTTGTTCTTTTTTTTTCAAAAGTGAAAATAAGAAACATTTCCTTGAAACTGATGTAAAAAAAAAAAAAAAAAGCTTATTCGGCATAATAATAAAAATAATAATAATAATAATAATAGTAATAAAAAAATAAAAAAATATCATAATACAAATAATAATCATAATAACCATAATAGTTTTATTTAATAGTTTAATAACTTATTATATATTAATATATTTTTTTCCCCGTTTAAGGTGATATAAAAAAATATATAAATATAATATAAATATATAAATTTAATTTTTTTCTATTTTGAAATAAATATAGAAATATGTAATATATTATTATAAAGTAATATATAAAAAATAATACAATTTGTCATGTGCATGAAATAAGGTAAATCGTGTTCATTATTATTTTTTAAATGGTAATGTTTATTTTAAATATTGAAGTGTACACCAACATTTATCAACATAGTTGAAATATGAATATTTGAATATCCCATGTACATCAACAAAGGATTCATAAACAGTTCCCATGTCTTTGAAGCTTTAAATGCATTCATAAAGAGTATATTTTAGAAAGTGTGAACAGGATGTTGTTTTATTAATATATTACTGCCATTTTTTTTTTACAGCGCTGTGCAAGGGCCACACTTTACATGCAAATTTGTTAATGAGATCGCGTTGCGTCATTAGACTTTAGCTGTTGTCTGCTCATACAAAAAAAATAATACAATTAAATAAATAAATAAATGGATGGAGGATGAGGAACTTATTGGACAGGATGCTTTTTTTAAGTGTCCTCCTCTAGAGAAAGAAAGTGAAGTCTCACTCCATTCTCACATCATTACAAGCTGAGATGGTTTTTCATCTTAAATTCATTCTCATAAGAATAAATGTGTGTAAGAGAGATGCCAGTTTTCTGCAATGTGGCGTTTGTGCTCTCACACCTTCAGAGGGTAGTAATTACATGCTGCGTCGAGTATGGGAGGGGGGAATAAGTGCAAATCTGTCTTCTGTGAATAGCTTATGCTCCAGAGATGTCCTGACACCATAAACTTGATCACAGCCAAAGTGAGAGAGCATTCCTGTAATATCTCGAGATTTGGGTAATAATTAGTAGAGCTTACCAAGTCAAGCATCGCTGATAGGACCTCTCCAATTTAGGATTATGGATTTGTTCAAATCACTAACCCCGAGTATTAAACGTGTAGCTTGTCCTTCATCGTTTTATTATATTTTATGAATTCAACTTTAGTCATGTGGCTTGTTGAAGAAAGTCATGTGTGTGTGT
>CAIGQV010016645.1:24442179-24466909 GCA_903798115.1 Danio jaintianensis | reverse complement strand
CAGTTGATTCGCTCTGACCAAATCATTTGAATTATTGTGTTTTTAGGTAGAAAGTCAGTCTGAACTAATCAACTGAATCAGTGAATTATTAGCTGGAGACTCAATCTGACCTGATCATTTGAATAAAAGATTTGTTAACTTGATCTGAGCGAGTTTTTAGTTGACAAATCTTTTATTCAAATGATCTGGTCAGATTGAGTCTCCAGCTAATGATTCACTGATTCGGTCAGAGTAAGTTTCTAGTTTAAAAAACACTGATTCAAATGATTTGCTTGGAGTGAATCTCCAGTTAACAAATCTTTTATTCAAATTCAAATGATCTGGACAGATTATGTCTACAGCTAAAGAGCCACTAATTCAGTGTGTTTTAAACAAGAAATGTACTCTGACTTAAATCAACTGATTCAAATGATTTGGCCAGAACGAGTCTCCAGTTAAAAAGTCACATCAGATCGGGTCAGATTATGTCTCCAGTTAATGATTTGAATTCAAATGATGTGGTCACTCTCCAGTTAATGATTCAAGTGATCTGGTTAGAGTGAGTGTTCTGTTAATGATGCACTGATTCAGTTGATATATTCAAAGTCTTCAGTTAATGGCCTGCTGATTCAAAAACCCATTCAGAGGGAGTCTCCAGTTAACATTTTACTGATTCAAATGATCTCATTAGAGCTAGTCTTCAGTTAGGGATTCACTAATCTTGTTCCGACCAGATAATTTGAGTCAAAGTTAATGGTTCACTGAATCAAATAATCTGGGTCTTCAGATTATGATGCACTGATTCAAATGATCTAGTCAGATTCACTAAGATCACATCTGACCCAAAATAGTAAGTCTAGCCGTTTAAACCCACTGTATGAAACGCTTGAATGTGTCCACACTGTTGTCTCATTATACTCATTAATGATATATTATAAAAGGAAAATATATTTATTATTATTATTATTATTATTATTATTATATATCATTATTTTGTGTTATTCACTGTAAAGTGACAATTGTTGTTTTTTTTCTCCCAATTGTGCTTAAAGGGATAATTCACTCAAAAATGAAAATTTACTCACTCTCAAGTGTTTCCAAATCTTTATTTTTATTTTTAAGTTTCTTTATTCTGCAGAACACAAAAGACAATATATTGAAGAAAGAATTCTTCAAAATATTTTCTTTTGTGTTTAACAGAATAAAGAAGCTCAAACAGGTTTGGAACAAGTGAGTCAGTAAATGATGACAGAATTTTCAATTTTGGGTGAACTATCCCTTTAAATCACATTTTTTTTTGTGCAGGAACTTGACTAACATGTCAAGTGAGCGTCACGAAAATGTCTACAGAAATATAGAAGATAGCAGATAAGTGGTCAGAATGATGGCTAACAAACTTCCTCCAAAAAAACTGTTTTTGCCCCTGATGAGTCATCGGTTTCAAGCGGTTGCATGGGTCTCATTTGGAGAAGTGATGATGTACTTCTCCCTCATTGTCTCTGGTTATCTGGAGGTGGACAAAGCTGTACTTGTCCATATGTAAAAAAATGAGAGAGAGAGAGATAATTTGTATTTTACAAGACATTATTGCTGCGTCTTGATTCGCATACTCTTAAAAGTACTGTACTTTTTTTGTGAATGAAAAAAATACTTTTGAGTGTGTAACAGAAGAGTATGCAAGCGTTGGGACATACTACTTCCTCATTAACAGATCGTTATGTTGCTTAGTTATGAGCCCTGTCAATCATCTACATTTCTTTCATATTTAATTACCTACCTTATTGGAGAAGCAGCAGCAGGTTAATCTCCCATTCATGAGTCTTTCATGCAGAGAAATCTCCTCAGGTCTTTGGATAATTATGCATTCAGACGTTAATGTCCAAACACGTCTTTATGTAAGTTCAGTATTGTTGTTGATGAAATATTCATTCATTCATTCATTTTCTTTTTGGTTTAGTCCCTTTATTAATCTAGGGTCGCCACAGCGGAATGACCGCCAATTTATCCAGCATATGTTTTACGCAGCGGATGCCCTTCCAGCTGCAACCCATCACTGGGAAACACCCATACACTCCCATTCACACACATACACTACAGACAATTTAGTTTACCCAGTTCACCTATAGCGCATGTCTTTGGACTTGTGGGGGAAACAGGAGCACCCGGAGGAAACCCACGCGAACACGGGGAGAACATGCACACAAAAATGTCAACTGACCCAGCCGATGCTCGAACCAGCAACCTTCTTGCTGTGAGGCAACAGCGCTACCCACTGTGCCACCGCGCTGCCCCCATCTTAACATAACATTTATTATTATTTATATTTTGCATGTATATTTTATATATACTGTGTACATTTACAGTTGAAGTCAAAATGATTTGCGCTCCTGTGATTTTTAAATTTTAATTTTTCCAAATATTTCTCAAATGATGTTTAACAGAGCAAGAAATTTTTCACAGTATTTCCTATAATATTTTTTCTTCTGGAGAAAGCCTTATTTGTTTTATTTCGGCTAAAATAAAAGCAGTTTTACATTTTTTTAAAACCATTTTAAGGTCAATATTATTAGCCCTTTCTAAGCTATATATTTTTTCGATTGTCTACAGAACAAACCATCGTTATACAATGACTTGCCAGATTACCCTAACTTGCCTAATTATCCTAGTTAAGCCTTTAAATTGCACTTTAAGCTGAATACTAGTGAAATGTTATGTACTGTCATCATGGCAAAGATAAAAGAAATCAGTTATTAGAAATGAGTTATTAAAACTTATGTTTAGAAATGTGTTGAAAAAACCTTTCTTTTATACAGAAATTGGGGAAAAAATATACAGGGGGGCTAATAATTCGGACTTTAATTGTATATAATCTATTTTTCTTTTTTTTTTGTGAGCAGTGTATATATTGCTAATATTTTATTATATTGTGGCAAATGTTTTACCAGTTTCCCACTATTATTTGGAGTGCTCTTTAAAGCGTGAAATTGGCCCATCACACAGTTTTTTTTTTTTATCTGCCTCTTTGTAATTTGTTTTACTATATATTCTGCTCGTGTCTTTAAGCATCATGAGTCTTGGAAAGGCAGGATTGTTTAAGTAGAGATTGCGGTGTGGGATTCTGGACTTTTCCCCGCAGTAATTTCATCCCAGGAGATGGAGGCCGCCGAGAGACGGATGTTTTCCTCTCCAGAGATTATAGAGAGCGAGCTCCAACTCTCTAACTCCTCCATTTCATCTTTCTAGGTCACACCGATAAGCCCAATATGCTGCTAATACATCTCATTAAAGAGATGGGGATTTGTCAGAGACAAGAGTGCCTGCGCTAAATGTTTTCTGCCACTTCTGGCAGAAAATGTTGACATTTTCACTTTAATGACATGCAAATGTGTGGCTTAGATTGTATCAGTAATTGTTTGCTCACTATTTATTTATTTATTTTAAAGTTTTACTCACTGTACAGTTGAAGTCAGAGTTATTAGCCCTCCTGAATTATTAGCCTCCCTGTATATTTTCCCCCAATTTCTGTTTAACGGAGAGAAGATTTTTTTTCAACACATTTCTAAACATAATAGTTTTAATAACTCATTTCTAATAACGGATTTCTTTTATCTTTGCCCTGATGACAGTAAATAATATTTTACTAGATATTTTTCAAGACAATTGTATTCAGCTTAAAGTGACATTTAAAGGCTTAACTAGGTTAATTAGGTTAACTAGGCAAGTCATTGTATAACGATGGTTTGTTCTGTAGACAATCGAAATAAAATATTGCTTAAGGAGGCTAATAATATTGACCTTAAAATGGTTTTATTCTAGCTGAAATAAAGCAAGACTTTCTCCAGAAGAAAAAACATTATAGGAAATACTGTGAAAAATTCCTTGCTCTGTTAAATATAATTTGGGAAATATTTGAAAAAGAAAACAAAATTCACAGGAGGGCGAATAATTCAACTGTATATGTTGGTTTGATTTTCAACTAGACACTTTTTTTGTAGAGACGTGTCAGCCAAGACAGCCCAGCAATATCTACAATATCGCATGGAGGTCGGGGACAGTACCTCTGGACTGGGCAACTGGGGTGGTGGTTCCCATTTTTAAGAAGGGGGACCGGAGGGTGTGCTCCAACTATAGGGGGATCACACTCCTCAGCCTCCCTGGGAAAGTCTATGCCAGGGTATTGGAGAGGAGGATCCGGCCGGTGGTTGAACCTGGGATTCAGGAGGAACAATGTGGTTTTCGTCCGGGCCGTGGTACACTGGACCAGCTCTATACCCTCACCAGGGTGCTCGAGGGTTCATGGGAGTATGCCCAACCAGTCCACATGTGTTTTGTGGACCTGGAGAAGGCATTCGACCGTGTCCCTCGTGGCATTCTGTGGGGGGTGCTCTGGGAGTATGGGGTCAGAGGCGCTCTGTTAAGGGCTGTCTCGTCCCTGTATGAACAGAGTAGGAGTTTGGTTCGCATTGCCGGCAATAAGTCAAACTTGTTTCCAGTGCATGTTGGACTCTGGCAGGGCTGCCCTTTGTCACCAATTCTGTTCATAATTTTTATGGACAGAATTTCAAGGCGCAGCCTTGGGCTGGAGGGGGTCTGGTTCGGGGACCACAGGATCTCATCTCTGTTATTTGCAGACGATGTTGTTCTGTTGGCTTCATCGAACATGGACCTTCAGCATGCACTGGGGCGGTTTGCTACCGAGTGTGACGCGGCTGGGATGAGAATCAGCACCTCCAAGTCCGAGGCCATGGTGCTCCACCGGAAAAAGGTGGTTTGCCATCTCCAGGTTGGATGAAAGTCCTTACCCCAGGTGGAGGAGTTCAAGTATCTTGGGGTTTTGTTCACGAGTGAGGGAAGGATGGAACGTGAGATTGACAGGCGGATTGGTGCAGCGGCAGCAGTAATGCGGTCGATGTACCGGTCCGTTGTGGTGAAGAAAGAGCTGAGCCGAAAGGCAAAGCTCTCGATTTACCGGTCTGTCTACGTTCCTACTCTCACCTATGGTCATGAGCTTTGGGTCATGACCGAAAGGACAAGATCTCGGATACAAGCGACCGAAATGAGTTTCCTTCGCAGGGTGGCAGGGCACACCCTTATAGATAGGGTGAGGAGCTCTGTCACCCGGGAGGAGCTTGGAGTAGAGCCGCTGCTCCTCCACATCGAGAGAAGTCAGCTGAGGTGGCTCGGGCATCTGTTTCGGATGCCTCCTGGACGCCTACCTAGGGAGGTGTTCCAGGCATGTCCCACCGGGAGGAGGCCTCGGGGAAGACCCAGGACACGCTGGAGGGACTATGTCTCTCGGCTGGCCTGGGAACGCCTCGGGATCCCCCCGGAGGAGCTGGAGGAAGTGTCTGGGGAGAGGGAAGTCTGGGGTTCTCTCCTAAGACTGCTGCCCCCGCGACCCGGCCCCGGAAAAGCGGATGAAAATGAATGAATGAATGAATGAACACTTTTTTTTTTTTTTTACCAATTAATGCCAATATTTTATTCAGTATAAATATTATTTGCTCATATTTATTGTTTTAAAGAAATGGAAATAGGCTCATCTTCCTCAGCTAGATAATTAGGTAACAGTGATGTGTTATGTCATTGCGCCTGCATGCAGCCATGGTACGGCATCAAAGATTCTTGATTATTACGCCAGAATGAGAGCATAGTTCCTAGCCATATCAACCTAGAAAGTAGCAACTTTTAATTTCCTGTCAGTTTTAGTACACAATGACTACGTTTACATGGACATCAGTAATCAAATTATTTGACTTAATCTGATTAAGACAATAATATGATTAAGGTGTTTACATGAGTTGCTTTTTGAATGTTCCTTTCATGATCCCGTTTTACATGTTACAGCACATAGATCGATTAACGTCACTGCGTCACCGCGCTATCCACGTTTCCTCCGGTGTTTCATGTAATTTCGGGTGTTTCATTTTTAATTTGTTGACTTTAACTGCAGTTTGGCACTTTCACTTTCATTCAGAAACATTTCATTCATGCCCTCGCAACAAACTGAGGTATTGGATGCGAGTATGAAGTAAGGACTGCTGGAAGAGTGTAGTTTTAATGGAATTTGATACCGCATGACGAATGGGAGAAAAAAAAAACTCCACATTTCGAGGTGTGTCTGTCTGTGGTCCTTTACTGACTAGGTAGGTGCAGAGAATAGTGTCAAACAGCCGTGTGTTTATGGACCGTCCAGTCACAAAATGCAGCAAAGTTCTACACGATGGTAATAGTTAGATTAAGGCGTTCACATGTACTGCACTTCAATAATGCGACTAAAATCGGCATACTCCACACGTCTTAATTCAATTTCTGTTTAGTTCGATTATGATCTTTAATGGAATAAATGAATACAAAATTGCTGTTTACATGGTCGACTCTTAATCAGAGTATTGTCTTAATCGTATTAAAATCCATTTAAACGTACTCAATGTAACCTCAAATAATCAAGCCTTAAATAGGAAAATTATCAAAACTTTTTTTTTTTTTTAACTGCTAATGGTCTAATCCGATTCAATGATTTATGCTAAGTTAAGCTAAAAGTGCTACCTGAAAATCTGCTAAATGGATTCAAAATAGTATAACTCGACTCTTGGGACTTGTAAAATGAAAATATTTCCTAAAAAATGGTGTGTTTCTTTAAACCCATACGACCCATATAAAAAAACAACAACTTCAATATCCTTTAACATAAATGCTACTTCAAATGGCAACACAAACATATTTATTTTGTGAGAAAGTTTTTGAGTTGAAGAGCCACTGCGGAACTGCATCTCATTTTGATTGACTACCTTTTCCCTCTAAATGTAGACGGACCAGTTGGAAATCAATCCTTCGTACGCACGCAATGTAATTCCCATCCAACGATCGGCATGCAATTGATAGCCTAGTTCATTCCGACTATTGATTACTCATCGAAACCTATTCTTCTGGATAATGGCAAGTGTTTCGTGCACCGTCTTCATACGTCTGTGCTCTTGTTCTCTATTCAACAGATGGCAAATTAATGTGCATCAGCACAATTAAGCTGACAGCTAGTTGATTATGATACATGTGGCTGAACTAATTCAGACAGTAATTGTGTCTGAATTAAAACAAGTGCATGCACTCCACTCACGCTGTCATTCAAAACAAGTGAGAGTGGCTTTGTTTAAAAGAGGCCTGTTATGCTCTTTTATTTTCAAGATGTATTAGAAGTCTCTGGTGTGCCCAAAATGTGTATTTAAAGTTTCAGCTCAAAATAATTTGACAGATGATTTAATTATAATATCAAATTTTTAATGCCCCTTTTTTGTGTGGAAGTTTTGTGTGTGTGTGTGTGTGTGTGTGTGTGTGTGTGTGTGTGTGTGTGTCACTTTAAATGCAAATTAACTGCTTCTTAACAGTCAAAAGAGGGTGGAGCCTTTACAGCTTGCGTAAAACCATACATTTTTAATTTTAACATATTAATATTAAAAGCACAAGCACAGCATTTTGTGTGTGTGTCTCTTTAAATGCAAATGAACTGCTTCTTCACACCCTCTTTCCAAACGAGGGTGGAGCCTTTACAGCTTGCAAAACAAAACATCTGCATGAAACCATACATTTTCAGTTGCAACATTATATTAATTACAATTAATAAAGAGCACAAGCAAGCTTTGTGTGTCTTTTTAGATGCAAATTAACTACTTCACACCCTCTTCACGTGGCTCAGTGGTAGCACTGTCGCCTCACAGCAAGAAGGTCGCTTGTTCGAGTCCCGGCTGGGCCAGTTGGCATTTCTGTGTGGAGTTTGCATGTTCTCCCCGTGTTGGCGTGGGTTTCCTCCGGGTGCTCCGGTTTCCCCCACAGTCCAAAGACATGCGCTATGGGTAATTTGGATGAACTAAATTGGCCGTATTGTATGAGTGTGTGTGTGAATGTAAAAGTGTATGGGCGTTTCCCAGTACTGGGTTGTGGCTGGAAGGGCATCCGCTGTGTAAAACATATGCTGGAATAGTTGGCGGTTCATTCTGCTGTGGTAACCCCTGATAAGTAAGGGACTAAGCTGAAGGAAAATTAATGAATGAACGAGTTTAGTTATATTTTATTGTCCTTTTTATGAAATTTGACTTGGACTCAAACAGCACATTTGTCGTGGACTCAATACACATATAAATTAAAAAAAGACAACACATTACATTTACCAACAACAGTCACATTTAAAAGACCCTTCAAGCTAGTTTACCATATAAAATGCAAATGGACGTAACATTTATAGATGACTTCTCGTAATGGTTACTTTTACATAAAAGAACTCTTTATCGCTTCTCAGATGGCAGTACTTCATATATATCCTTTAATTAATTCCTTAGTGGATATAGATGTCCACATTGTATATACAGCGTTTAAATTAAGTATTGAACACGTCACCATTTTTCTCAGAAAACATAAGGTGCCGTTGACTTGAAATTTTCCCCAGATATTGGTAACAACCAAAGAAATCCATATATGCAAAGAAAACAAATCTAATTCTTTTACAAATTAGGTTATGTGTAATAAAGTGAAACAACGCAGGTAAGAAGTTTTGAACACATGAAGAAAGGGAGGTGTAGAAAGGCAGTGAAAGCCCAGACAGCAGCTGAAATCTCTGTAGTTCTTCAGCAACTCTCTGCCCTTCATCATTGTTAATAAATATTAGCTGCTTCAGTCCAACATCTACATTACCAGGATGATGATGATGAAACCAGGGTGGACATTTCAGCAAGACAATGATCCAAAACACAGCCAATGAAATTCTCAAATGCTTTCAGAGAAAGAAAATCAAGCTGTAGAATGGCCCAGCCAATCACCTGACCTGAATTCAATAGAAAATACAAATTAAAGATCCGATTTGATAGATGAGACCCACAGAACCATCAAGATTTTTACACTCTGTTGAAGTCTGTGAAAAACTCACACCTGAGCAATGCAGGCGACTTTATTCTCCATATGACATACGTCTTTAAGCTGCCATCACCAAAAAAGCCTTTTATATAAAGTATTAAATATGTTTCAGTAGTTCAGGACTTTGGGCGTCACGGTGGCGCAGTGGGTAGCACGTTCGCCTCACAGCAAGAAGGTCGCTGGTTCGAGCCTCGGCTGGGTCAGTTGGCGTTTCTGTGTGGAGTTTGCATGTTCTCCCCGTGTTCGCGTGGGTTTCCTCCGGGTGCTCCGGTTTCCCCCACAAGTCCAAAGACATGCACTATAGGTGAATTGGCTAGGCTAAATTGTCCGTAGTGTATGAGTGTGAATGAGTCTGTATGGAAGTTTCCCAGTGATGGGTCCCAATAAAGGGACTAAGCAGAAAAGAAAATGAATGAATGAATGAGTTCAGGACTTTCTCCTTGTGTCATTCCATTGTTATTACACATACACAATTTTTTTTGTTTTATTTTTATGTTTGTATTGTTTGGGTTTTTACCAAAATCTGGTTCAATTCCAAGTCAACAGCTCCTTTAGAAATGTTATTCCCAGGAAAAAACATGACATATATATATTTTCCCCGCTGTATGTGAGCTCAAAGCGAATAATGTCCTCAGGAATAAATCATCATTATTTAAGATTCTGCTTTTATTGATGCGCAGTAATTACGTTTATAACCCAGATGTTTGGATTTAAATCTTTTGTAATTAAAATTCTTGTCACATCTGCTGCACTTTACACTATTTACATCAGATTTAGTGTTCGTGAACCAAAATCAAGCATTTTGTAGTATAAAGAAGCCCATGAATCGGATGTCTTTTATTAAGTGTTCTTCGTGCTCAGAACTGCTCCGACCCCAAATGCTTTCAAGCTTTTAACCAAAGCAGCGTAAGGAGCTTAACGCAATGTTCACTTAAGTTCTCTTAAAGTTTTGTTTTTTTTACTCCACACTGATTGCTTTGCTCCCCCGTTGTAATCTTTCTTTTGCCAGATTCATTCAAGTGGGATTTAAGAGCTGCTTCTGCAAAATCTGGAACCAGTGATGCCATGTTGCTTCATGATGTCACATGTTGAAGACGTCTGATTCTGATCCGCTCTGATCCAGCCCGTCTTATTACATTCCTTCATTTCCAGACACCGTCATCTCGCTTTTATTAAAATCTCATCACACAGTTGGAAAGTTCAAATCAGCAGCAGCGGCATTAAATGTACTGTAAACATACTGATTTTTTTTTTTTACATCCCTACATCGTGCTTTTTAAGAAAACAACCTTTTTGTGCAGTATAAAGAATAAGTGTTAAAGTACTTATGTTAGACCTTTTAATACCATTTCCATATTTGTTTCAGATATGACATAGTTGCTGATGTTGTCATTTGAGTTTTTTGACGATATATTGTTTAATTCTACATATATTCTACATACAAAACTACAATTAAGATATTATTATGTTGTTAATGTATAACGGCAGTACTAATTGGAAATAAAACAAGTGTATACTGTATATGTACAGTACACAGCATTAATTAGTGCACACCTCATTGAAAATGAATTTTTATACATTCATTCATTTTATTTTCGGCTTAGTCCCTTTATTAATCAGGGGTCGCCACAGCGGAATGAACCGCCAACTTATCCAGCATATGTTTTACGCAGCGGATGCCCTTCCAGCTGCAACCCATCACTGGGAAACACCCATACACTCCCATTCACACTCATACACTACGGCCAATTTAGTTTATTCAATTCACCTATAGCGCATGTGTTTAGACTGTGGGGGAAACCGGAGCACCTGGAGGAAACCCACGCGAACACGGGGAGAACACAACTTATCCAGCATATGTTTTATGCAGCGGACGCCCTTCCTGCTGCAACCCATCATTGGGAAACACCCATACACTCCCATTCACACACATACACTATGGATGATTTAGCTTAACCAGTTCACCTATAGCGCATGTCTTTGGACTGTGGGGGAAACCGGAGCACCCGGAGGAAACCCACGCGAACACGGAGAACATGTGTGATTGTTGTATTGGTTTTAGTTTTACATTTCCTATGCAATACATGTGAATTTAGTGTTGAGAGTTTTATTTTGATTGCTCGCGCTCCTCTCGCCAGTTCACTTTGCACACTCTGCGGAGAGGTAGGTGTTTTTCTGAGTTCCTCATTTCCTTAGAAAATTAAGTTTCTAAAGTGCATTAAGTGTTTCCATTTAATGCTGTTGGTAATGTTTAGATGAAATGCAATGTTCTGTTGTATGATTTATGCGTGGATGAATCAGCAATGTGTAGATATATCGTGTGGATGTACTGCTTTTGTATTAGTGTGAATCGGTGAGTCCAGCGACTAATAGACATTATGTTGAACAGGAATATACTGTCATTAAACGCCCACAAGTGATTTATCTACTTTATTGATGCCAATCCACAGTTCAGTTTGCACACATTGAAGAGCGATGGTGGCCAGTTCATGCTGGGCTTGACCGCGAATAAACCTGCTCTGGTGAATGAAGTGACACGTTTCCTTGTCTTCTTTACACACAACGCAGAGGCTAGTAACAGCGGGCGAAATCAGACCGGTTACATACACAGTTAACGATTTTTGTCATTAACACAGTATTTAACTGTAACACGAACCGTATTTTACTGCAGGACAGTTATGCAGAATGCTAGTGTACTTTAAAGTTGCATTGTGAAAATGACTTTATTTTACAGTAAAGACATACAATACTGGACATACTGTACATATGCAGCAAGATAAATGGTGCTGTAAATACAGTATTTTTGCTGTAATTGATTACTGTATTTTCTACAGGAAACTGTTAACAGTGTACAAGTAAAATTCAACACCAAGAAGCCCTTCAACACCACAGCAAATGCAGACCAAACTAACTCAGCTCTTTGTGCGTATGATGTTATGCATGCTTGACAACGATTGGCCATCTGGCAAAAAGCGAGGTCTCCAATCACAAGTGTGACGCCGGCACGAGCTGAACATTTCAACCAAGTTTGACTGGTTTCCCGCAGAGCAGATCGAAACAATGATCTCCAGCTGTGCGAGACAAATTGGTTCGACTCCTGCCGAGTTTAAGGAGGAGACCTGATTATGTGCTGTGCTGGAGAAACTGAGTCGCCCCGCGCCGCAGCAGCCGCAGGAATTAGATGGCTTACAAAAGTGGTCTTTCCCACTGACAGCAGCAGTTAATGAAAGAGAGAGCGAGAGAGAGAGGAAGACTGACATGGGACAGTGGTCTGAAGAGAAACAGGCTGGAAGCTCATGTATTAGTGCTCTCGCGAGTGTCACACCCTAACAATAAACTGCCACAGGGAGAAAGCACAGAAATTCTCAGAGCATCTGGGTAATCGATACTGTCGCGAAGGCTTTCAAGCATATACACACAAAAGCACATTTACAGCTTCTCAAGTTTGTCTTGAAGGTGTTCTTTGGAGAATTAGCTTGCTAGAAAATGAAAAATCACCCTTGAGGCTTTTAAAACCTGGTCTGACTTTCTTCTTAGGAACACAGTGGCTGTTTAGTTCAACCCAAACTGAGAAAGTAATTTATACCAGGATGTTTCATTGAACATGGTGGCTCCCTGGTTAGCACTGTCACCTCACGGCAAGAAGGTCACTGGTTCGAGTCCTGTGTTCGGATGAGTTTCCTCTGGGTGCTCTGGTTTCCCCCACAGTCCAAAGACATGCACTATAGGTGAATTGGGTAAATATTCTATAAAACTGAGCATAGTGTCTGAGTGTGTTTGTGAATGAGAGAGTGTATGGGTGTTTTCCAGTGCTGGGTTGTGGTTGGAAGGGCATCCACCTCATATAACACATGCTAGAGTAATTAGAGGTTTGAACTTTGAGAGTGTTTAAACAAGAAAGAAAAGTGAGAAAATTTTAATGCCTGTCTGAGAAAAGTGTATAAAGTGTGTAGTGAGGGGTTTTACAGCCTTAAAACATCTATAATAATTATAAAAAATAAAGCTGACTACTTCGCGGATTTCGCCTAGTGTGGGTTATTTTTAGAACATAACTCCCGCGAATAACGACCACTGTATTGTTTACCACCCTACTTTGAATATTCGGTCTGAAATCGCACATAAGTATGACTTCAAAACAACATTTGCCCCATTTAATTAACTGTGAACAATAGTCATAAAGTCATTGGCTGCAAATATGATTTCCCTAGTTACAATTTTCAAATAATGTTTTTCTGAAATTATATTATTAAGGAGAAAGTGCGACTGTGCGAATATAAAACCAACTTTTAAGTTTTTGATTGTCAGTGTCAGTCATCGGTTTTACAAAAACTTAAGTTCGATCAATTTGAACAAGTATAGCACAAAAATTCAAATGAGCCTGAAGGTCACAGAGATGCGTTCATAACATCCATTTGAAGTCAAAATTATTCGCCCTCCTGTGAATTTTGTTTTCTTTTTTTATGAATATTTTCAGAGCGAGGATTTTTTCACAGTATTTGTATAATGTTTTTTCTTCTGGAGAAAGTCTTATTTGTTTTATTTCGGCTAGAATAAAAGCAGTTTTTAATTTCTTTAAAACCATTTTAAGGTCAATATTATTAGCCCCCTTAAGCAATATTTTGTTCGATTTCGTTCCCAATTAACCTAGTTAAGCCTTTAAATTGCTAATTTAAGCTGAATATTGTCAGGTGTCTGTTCCATGTTGTCGTCATTTGATCCCTTTGTTCTGTTTCCCGCCGTTTTCTAATGTTGATTATTTTCACCTGTGTTTCATTATTCCTCATGTGTATATATACCCCTTAGTTTAGTTCCTCCTTTGTCAAGTATTGTATTGCCGTGGTGTGTTGTCCATGTTCCTGTGTCTCTGTCTTCCCGTGTCTCCATCTGCCAGTGAGTGTTTGTTAATAAATCTTCGTGTTTGATAACTCCCGTGTTTCGTGCCTTTGTGTGCAGAGCACACCGTGACAGAATACTGGACCAAGGACAGTTTGCGGCGTACTTTCCCTCGTTTTCCTTTTTAGTCTTTTTTTCCCCCAGTGTTTTCTTTTCCTCTCCCTTGTGTTCCCATCGACGGCCCCTTATTTCTTCCCCTCCTGCTGGAGCAGGGGGAAAGCAGCCTCGAGGACCATACAAGACGGTACTTGTTTGTAGCTAATCTCACCAGCTATCCGGACGACGTGCTCTGCGTGTTCTGCAACAACAGCTCTAACACCACTTGCAGACCACGGTCGTCCGAAGATGGTCCTCGGGGCAATATCGCCGCTTATGTGGAGTGGACTCTGGCGAGGAATGGAGCAACATTCACTGTCTGTGTGGAGGAAGAGCTCGCCAGCGCCACTCCCGACCCAGTGACCAGCCAAACACCACCCACCTGCAGGGAGCGTTTGCCAGAGCCCACCGCAGACGGAGAGCCACCCGCGGTGTACGAGCCATCGCCATCTAGAGCGACAGAGCGGTGTTACACCGAGCAGGAGGAGCTCAACAGACCGTCTGACCAGGTGTGTGAGCCGGCAACATCGCCGAAAGGGGGAGTCCTGGTGGACCTCAGCGGCTCATACGAGAGTCCCGTCCACCCCCCCTCTGCAGATGTGCAACCGCTGGACACTGGGAAGTTGCTCACCGACTTCTGGAGCGAAGTCAAGCCCCTTCCGCTGTTTCCAGACAGCAAAGACGTATCTCCGCATCAACTGTTTCCACACAGTTTTTTAGTTCCTGAATATTCCGATGCCCCAAGCTCCAGAGTCGTGAGTGACTTCCTACCCATCCCACCCTCTTCACCTCTACTCACACCTATGACTGCAGCCAGTCAACCAGCTCCAGTGCTGCTGCAGTCAGCCAGCCCCCCAGCTCGCCCTCAAGCTCCAGAGGTGGAGCTCGCTCTGAGGTGCTGTCTGCCAGCATCGCCCTCTGGAGGGTGTCGCCCAGCGTCAGCTCCTCCAGCCTCCGAGCTACGGACTCCACCTCAGCCCTTCGACCCTTGTGCTCCGCCTTGGCTCCCTCCTCCCTCATCTCCGCCGTGGACCGTCAGTCCACCAGCTTCACCAGGCTCCCTCGTTCCTCCGGCTCCGCCTTGGTCAGTCGTCGCCGTTCCTACACCTCTGGACTCCACTCCTCTGGCTGCGCCTCGTCGCTCCGTCCTGCCAGCTGCGTTGAGCTCCTCCTTCCCTCCAGCTACGCCTTGGTCCTCTGTCGCTCTGGCTCCGCCGCGGGCTTCCGGACCCCCGCCGTCGCCTCGCTCGGGTGAGCCGTCTGCTCCACCCGGG
Organism: Danio jaintianensis; assembly: GCA_903798115.1. Taxonomy (NCBI): domain Eukaryota; kingdom Metazoa; phylum Chordata; class Actinopteri; order Cypriniformes; family Danionidae; genus Danio; species Danio jaintianensis. Next base: position 24,451,763 of record CAIGQV010016645.1, on the reverse strand, counting down.
ACCTCGGCGTCACCTTAACCCTACGGCTCTCCGTCTCCTCCTTGGGCTCCACCGCCATCAGCGGCGTCTCCCTCAGTCGGCCCCCTGGAGTCGGCAGCCACTCCTCCTCCATGGTCCCTTCCTTCCTCGACTCCGCCCTGGGCCGTCCTTCTGGCTGTGTCCTGGGTCTTCCTGCTCCAGCTCCCTTCCTGGTTCCTCCCTCCTGAAACTCCTCCCTGGCCCCTCCCCTCCCATCCTCCCTCATATTACGTTATGTTGAAGGCGCGAGGTCGCGCCTTCAAATGGGGGGGGGGGTAATGTCAGGTGTCTGTTCCATGTTGTCGTCATGTGATCCCTTTGTTCTGTTTCCCGCCGTTTTCTAATGTTGATTATTTTCACCTGTGTTTCATTATCCCTCATGTGTGTGTATATATACCCCTTAGTTTAGTTCCTCCTTTGTCGAGTATTGTATTGCCATGGTGTGTTGTCCATGTTCCTGTGTCTCCGTCTTCCAGTGTCTCCATCTGCCAGTAAGTGTTTGTTAATAAATCTTCGTGTTTGATAACTCCCGTGTTTCGTGCCTTTGTGTGCAGAGCACACAGTGACAAATATAGTATCTTGAAAAATATCTAGTCAAATATTATGTACTGTCAGCATGGCAAAGATAAAATAAATCAGTTATTAGAAATTAATTATTAAAACTATTATGTTTAGAAATGTGTTGAGAAAAATCTTCTTTCCATTAAACAGAAATTGGTTGAAAAAATATAAAGGGGGGCTAATAATTCTGACTTCAACTGTATACCATCCAAGTTTAACAGAAAATGTCAATAATTTCTTGAAATGCTCTTTCACCAAGTTCAATAATAATACATACTGTATAAGAGACCTGAAAAGAAAAGCATTGAAAGGTCACTTCATCGATTCATTATTGTTTTCTTAGGTCCGAGATCTGAACTCTTCCAACCTAAGCATCCATGCATTCAGAATCAGCAAATTCATCTTAAACCTGCCTGAAAGAAGCCATCCTGCTCCTCTCTCCCTCAGGTAGGAGCTGTCACAGGTTGATCATACTTTGTTTTAAGGACCAAACAGGCGGCGGCTTCAGATCTATACTGAAGTCTAAAGTGTGGGTGAGATAAAGCAAACGGAGCCACTACAGAGAGCGATAGAGATAACCGGCCCTGGGGAGAAATGGCTGCTGCTCGCATGACATTTTTGGGGCATCCGCTAGAGTTATGGATGAATTGTATATAGCATTGCTCAATGGAAAGATTGCCGCAAAAACACACCTTAAAACCTACACAATGTTAATGCAGAATCACAGTGCCAGGAGCTTTTGTTTTGAAATTGACACTAAAAGTTAATAGAAAGTGTGTAGTCTGCGAGCTGCAGGAACAAAGCCTGAAATGAAGAGAAGGAGTGATGAATCAGTAAAATAATTGAGGTCTTTTAGTGGGATCGTTGTTTGCCAACAGCTTCCGAGTTATATGAAGATACTTCATTCAATACTTTCCACTCCTGGCTGAATATCTTACTCGTAGTTTTGAGTGCTCAGTGTTTCCTTGAAGTAATATATCAGTGAGTATTAAAGGTGCAGTATGTAAGTTTAACACCCAGTGGTTGAACTAGGTATTGCATTCCTGGATCAAAACAAACGCAAGCGCAGGTTGCCAGATTGAGGAGTGAGTCTGATGATCGAGCCTAAAGGCTGACTTAAGTCGTGTTCTAAATTAAAGCAACGGCACACGATAGAAGGAATATTTTCCATATTAAAAGGAGTTTTTGTCCTAACCAACACCTCGAATTGATATTTTAGAAACGGCTTCTATTTCTCACAGCTGAACAACAGGATAAACTGTGATCACCTCAGGTACAACTCATGTGCTTTACTCAGTGTTCAATGCTAACAATGTGAGTTTGAATGCCATTTTACATGACATTTATTGCCATAATACTGAAAGCAGCACCAGACAGTTCACCTCAGATCTTGAAAATAAAATAAACCGTTTAAAATTGAACTTTAGAACTGTGAAATAATGCAAACCAACACATACTGTATCAGTGATTCAGCATCTACATAATAATAATGTTAAAGAGGTTTAATATGTATTAATTAGATATTATTCATTAGATTAGAAAACCTTACCATTTCGTGAGTGAGTGCATATTCTGTGCTTCTGAATGGCTGTATTTACATTTCTGTCGTGTTTCGTCTGGTGCAAACAGCCAAATTGCTTATCACTGCAAATCTCGTCACGTGGCATGTTGTTAGGACACGCGGTTACAATGTAACCTGCTCACCTAATGTTTACGCTGGTAATATTTATATTATTCGCTAATTAATAACCTCATGTGGAGTCTGCGTCTCATTTCGGAGTCTGCTACTGTCCACCGGAGGTCGCATTTCGGTCACGGACGAATGCTTTGAGAGCCTTTCTGAATGAATGAATGAAATATGCGGTTTTCCACCAAGGCTGGAAGGGCATCTGCTGCTGGAATAGTTGGTGGTTCATTCCGCTTTTGAGACCCCTAATAAATAAGGGACTAAGCCAAAGGAAAATGAATTAATGAATGACAGGTAAGTCAGTGTTTGGAGTGTTCTGATTGGAATATGTGATCCAACAGTATGGATTACGTGCCAGCTGCAGCGCATGCTCTCTCTCTCTCTCCTCGCAAAAAATAAAAGAAAAAAATATCAAATGATTAGTTTTGTAGGAAAAGTCAAAATGGCAATTTATATAACAAAAAAATATAGATGTGTTGAAGTTTTTAAAGTAGTTGATTTTCATATTTTATAAAAATATCAAGATTATTGAAGAATTTGAAAATGTTTGGATATAAAAAGATATTTTGTGCTCTCTCTCTCAATTCAATTCAAAAATTGCTTTATTGGCATGACAAATGTTACAAATGTATTGCCAAAGCATTTATAAAGTTTACATAAAAAAGAACATATGTATATAGACTGCTCAACAAAATAAAGGGAACACTAAAATAACACATCCTAGCTCTGAATGAATGAAATATTCTTATGAAATACTTTGTTGTTTACATAGTTGAATGTACTGACAACAAAATCACACAACAATTATCATTGGAAATCAAATGTATTAACCTATGGAGGTCTGGATTTGGAGTCACACTCAAAATTGAAGTGGAAAAACACACTACAGGCTGATCCAACTTTCTTAAAACAAGTCAAAATGAGGCTCAGTAGTGTGTGTGGCATTCATGTGCCTGTATGACCTCTCTACAATGCCGATGGTCTCCTCAGGGATCTCCTCCCAGGCCTGGACTAAAGCATCCGCCAACTCCTGGACAGTATTTTGTGCAACGTGAAGTTGGTGGATGGAGCTAGACATGATGTCCCAGATGTGCTCAATTGAATTTAGGTCTGGGGAATGGGCGGGCCAGTCCATAGCATCAATGCCTTCTTCTTGCAGGAGCTGCTGACACACTCTGACCACATGAAGTCAAGCATTGTTTTGCATTAGGAGGAACCCAGGGCCAACCACACCGGCATATGGTCTCACAAGGGGTCTGAGGATACTGAAGTTTTGAAACAAAGCATGTGTTTAGTGGTTTCGCATCTTTCTGCTCTGTTGGAATGAATAAAACATATTACACAGTTTCAAAAAATTCTATAATTGTCTTGAAAATGAATTATTAAACCTCATCTACTGTTCCGTGATGCTTTCACACAGCTTTTTTTTTTTACATTGTTCTGTAGAATAATTTCAGTTTTTCTCCACTATTTGGTCGTGTTTGTCTTTGAGTGCTTTGAAACACGAGGGGAACATTTGATTGTCTGTGTTTACATAACCCACGCAGCCGGTAGTGTCACAGCCGTGATTATAAATGTCCCTCATCCTTTTTTATCCCATTTTCCCAGATCTAAGTGTTTTGACAGATTATTTCTCAGTCTGCTCATTGAATGTGTATCTTTAAAACCTCTGATGGTACGACTGAGACTATAGGTGTGCCTGTGTGTTTTTTCTTATGTATGCCAAATGTTGTTGACTAATAACTTTTTCCTATGAGAGAAAAAAAGGGGAAATTTTAGCTCTGGAAGTCAGATCTTCCGCTGTGCTACTTTAAAAAAAAAATCTAGCTATATTTGGTTGTAGTGGAGATTTGTGGATACTAGAAAGTTTAATTGTATTATTTTCTCCTGATCGTATTTCTGTGAAGTATAAGTTTGTACTACAGAGTGCATTTTTTGTAGATTTGTATGTCCTGTTAAAAAAAAGTTATTTTATATATACTTACTTTATATAAAAAAAAAGGATTATTATATAATTAATGGAGGATAGAATCTTCATAATTTTCAAATATTCATAACTCACATTACAATTTGGTTAGGACTAAAATTAATTGCTTGTTTATAACTATATTATAAATATTCAGAATATTAAAATATTTATAATACATTTTGTTTTTTATTATCCTACTTCTCATATCTAAAGCCTTAGTTTATTTATTGTTATTTTAATATTATGAACATTTATGATCATGGTCATATTTCATCATTTAAGATATCAGTCAAAGTGACAAATTTTTATGTAATTATTATTCAATTTAATATTATTCAAAGGTATTGTAATTCATGCGTTTTTTAAATAATATTTTATTTATAACTCATACAGCCTCTTCACCCTTGTGTATTACTCCGCCCACACAAGTTGCAAGCAAATATTGCAGCTGTTGGACAACGTAATGTACTTTTGAGGCTTTTTTTTTAGGTGAGAATGAAGTTGTTTAGATTGCAACTATGCAGTTTTATAAGGATAGTGCCTATTTTAAATATTCATAATTTCGGAGATTCAGCATGTTGGCGGCTATCAGCCTGTCATGCTGAGCAGAGCAAAGACGGTTGACGTTCCGCCACAAGATGGTGACAGAGACGGCAAAATAAGTCCTTAGGGGAGAAAAACAGCATTTTTTCAGCGTACGTTTCAAACTACAGCTAAACAAATCATTACAGAACAGGTAAGTGACATACTAAGTCGATCTCTCTCTTTTATATTCATACCATAGTAATCTGGTAGTGTTTGCTTTGCTTTGGCTTTTTCGGGGTTAATTATTGTGAAATCCCAATTGCAACAGAGTAATACTGGGAAATCTCTGTAGACTGATGGCATTTCATGCCGTTCAGCCTTATAATCTTAAAATGTGAACAAAATCACCTGTTTTGTCATCACCCAAGATATTACGCTAGAGAATCATTCAAATACTTGCTCTAAAGTGATGTTTGTGAAGTAGCAACGGTTTCTGCTGTTCTGACGTCAGCTGCAAATGTGAATGAATGGCGGAAGAAAGTAGTTCCTCATACAAAAGGGATTTTGAGACTCTCCGTGTTTGATTTTTTTTTTTTATACACACGATTATGCTGTCGAACTGTTGTATAAATGTAATATCACACTCGTAGCAGTGCGATATCATCACTGGTGGGACACTAAGGCACTCGGCCTGTGGCCTCGAGCCAACGCATGCCTCCCACCAGTGCCGATATACAGCCATGTCACACTGCTACTCGTTTGATATTGCTCATATATATACATTTAATGTGCGTGTGTATGTTTGTGTTACAGTTAATTCACAATAATTGATATTATTTTCATTTATGGATATTATCATGGACATTCATAATACTAAACCATTCATACCTCATATAGTCTGTAGTTGTATAATAGTTGAATAATGATTAGTCAGCATCTGGCCCTTACTTAAGGTCCCAGTCTTTTACAAAGCCTCAGTTTTGGGATAATTGCCACTTCAGCTTTTTTCCCATGCAGTTTTTTGAATTTCTTTTCTTTTCTTTTTTCTCATCTATTCCTCCAGCCAGCGTCCGCTCTCAGACTCCAGAGGCAGATGAGCAGACAGCTGTGCAATATCCTCTCTCATCCTTCCTCTGACCCGCGTCTCTCTTTACACCTCCTCCATCATTCACTCCCTTGAGCATGTAGACGTGACTATCAAGAGGATGGACAGTTTTAATACCGTGCTTGTGCCCCCCCAGGGATCGGTTACCCCTGAAGATATTACAAGCTCCAAAATGAATCACATCCATTTCTCAGCGTGCGTGAGATGACAGGACTGAGACCCAGTTTGAGGGCCAAGTCTCTTTGCAACCATTCGCAAAGTAGAAGCGAAGGATCACAGAGCCATGTCCACTCCTGTGACCCATAGTTAAAAAAGCGAGAGCCTCCCTATTGATACAAACGATATTACAAGAGCCTTAAAGGTCAGTCGTGACATTCTCTTTTTGCCTGCTTTTTAATGTTTTATCATTCATGTTTGCACTGCTGCAGAATCCTGGATTTGAGTCATTAATATGGTTGGTTCACACTCATTTTGGCTATTGGTGGAAGTGATAACTGCATTCTGTAACTCTGATTACTGTCATAAAATCACCTTGGAATCAAAATATATATATATATATATTTTTTTTAATGTCAATATCAACATGTTAGTCTATAACTAACTTTAACTGTAAGCTACAGTGTAAAAATAATTATGTACAATGTATGGTTAAAAAAAGCCAGAATTTTACTCTAAAAAATATGGTAGAAACAGTAAAATCTATTTCAAAATTTTACGGTAAACTACTGTATTTCATTAATTTATAGGACTTTATTCATTCATTCATTCATTCATTTTCCTTCGGCTTAGTCCCTGATTTATCAGGGGTCGCCACACCGGAACGAACCGCCAACTATTCCAGCATATGTTTTACACAGTGGATGCCCTTCCAGCCGCAACCCAGTACTGGGAAACACCCATACACTCTCACATTCACACACACACTCATTAATGAACCTAACACTAGTTTTTAACTCGACCATTGTAAATGTCGACTGTCAGCATGTTATTTACCCACAGAAATGAGTCTACTTGTTTGGCTTTCAAACACAACAACACTGGTTCCAGCCATTTTTATGACCGTATGATTATCCCATTAGGCTACACTGCTGACATTACTGGAAAATTGGCTGGCAATAATGATTAATTGACTCTTGATGGTCTAGTAGAGGATTTGGCAACAGACAACGTTGGATACACATAAACATTATTACCTCACCTGGCATTTGTTCTAAGTGGCGTCAACTGTTTATTTGTATCTGCCTCAAATTCAACATAAAATCCAGTTTAGAAGGAAGTAAAACCCAAGGCCTTTTTTAACAATGAGCAAAATAAATCTCTCATTGGATCCCATGCTCTTCGTTTTAAGTATGAAAACGTTTGAGAAAGCAAGCCGTTTCCCTTAGCATGAGTCCAGCGCCATTCATCTCTGTGGTCCTGCTGCATAAAAGTCCATTTCTGATCTATGTCCTGTTATAAAGAGAAAAGTATTTTAGGTCCAAGTGCTGTCAAGCTTTATGCTTTTTGACATGTTTATCATATATATATTCTATATATATATATATATATATATATACACACAACAGTTCTGTCTGGTTCTTGATTCTGATTGGCTGATAGCCGTGCGATATTCTGCAAATAACTCGTCCAGCCTCTTAACCCTTCACCCTTCTGTATTACTCCGCCCACATACAGCGACAAGCAGAGGACACTCTACAGTTTGACAAATATTGCTGCTGTTGGACAAAATAATGTACTTTTGAGGCTTTTTTAGTCGAGAATGTAGTTGTTTAGATTGCAACTATGCAGTTTATTTATAAGGATAGTGCCTATTTTAAAATATTCATGATTTCTGAGAGACAGCGCGTCAGCAGCCATTAGCCTGTCTTTGAACAAAGACGGTTGACGATGTTCATCCACAAGATAGCAACAGAGACGCATAATAAGCCCTAAGAGAAAACAGCGTAATTTCAAACTACTGCTGATCAAATCATTATTAAACAGGTAAATGACTTTCTAAGTCGATCTCTCTCTTTTGTATGTTGTAGTGCTGTATTTATACCATAGTAATATTGTGATCTCCCGATTGCAACAGAGAAATACTGGGAGATATCTCTGTAGACCGATGGCATTTCATGTATCTTATAATCTTAAAATGTGAGCAAAAAATCACCTGTTTTGTCATCACTTTAGACATTACGCTAGAGAATCATTCAAATACTAGCTCTAAAATGATGTTAGTGAATGAGCAATGGTTTCTGCTGTTCTGACATCAGCTGCAGATGTGAAGGAATGGCAGAAGAAAGTAGTTCCTCTTACAAAAGGGTTTTAAGACTCTCCGTGTTTATCTTTTTTATACACACGATTATGTCATCTGTTGTATTTGAACTGTTGTATAAACTCAATATCACACTTGTAGCAGTGCAATGTGGCTTGTCACTGGTGGGACACTAAGGCACTCGGCCTGCTACTCGTATGATATTGCTCATGTATACATAAAAATTACGTAATTTTGTTGTAAAAAGTACGTTCAGCAAAGACATTGAATTAATAAAAAGAAAGACACAGAACAACTTCATAATCATTAAAGAATAAAAAAAAAATCACATTTTAGCACAGCACTAATATTAATTCTAATACATATTTCTTAAGCAGCAAATCAGCATATTAGAAGGATTTTCTAGGCATTGTGTGACTGAATATTGGAGTAATTGGGTTGAAACTTAACCAAAATTATTTCTCAATTTAAATATTCAAATATGGAAATTAAATATTCAAATTGAAATCAGTTGTTTTATAACTATTTCATTATATTAGTGTTTTTTTTATTACTGTTATTCCTGTAAAACTGTTAAGGCATAATTTGTGACAAAAAAAACGTAACATAAAAAGCATTACTGAGCCCAGACTTTTAAATTCAGCTGTAAAATGTATTTTTCTTTGAGCGCACATTAATGTATTGAAGCCTCATCAACTGATATAACAGTTACACTCAATACACTCAGTTTGCATCTATATTTGGACAGTGGAGAGAATCACACCCACACAATGCAGAGAAATTGTTTCATCATACACACTCAGGGAGAGGCAACGTACTTATTCTGTTTTATTTTCTGGATTTATGATTGTTCTTGGTCTATTTTACACAAGAGTACAGATGTCATAAAACACTTAATCAAAGGTTTTAGTGAAACTGTCATATTTTTTCTCCCACGGAGATTAGAAAGTCACATTGTTTATTTATTTATTTATTTATTTATTTTTTATTTTTTAGAAATGTCTGTTTGGTCCCCATAAAATCAAAACGTTTTAGTGACATTTTAGTGAAACTGTCATCTTTGTTTCCCCCACAGAGATTAGAAGGTCACATATGTGAGTAAATGATGGCAAAATGTTCATTTTTGGGTGAATAAAGTAAATGCAATAAAATTGTGAAATTTTTTTATAAAAAAAATATATATATATATATTAATTTATTCCTGCTATGCAAAGCACTTTCAGCATTATTCATCTTCATGTTAACATGATCCTTCAGAAATCGTTTTTATATGCAAATTTGCCACTCATGTATGATCAATTAGTATTTATGCTCAATAACTAATAAAAGCACTTTTTCAGTTGTACTACTTCTGGAATCTGAAAATATAAGAAAAAGTTTTGTAGTATTATATAGGTCACTTTAGATTAACTTAATGCACCCCTTAAACATTATATATATATATATATATATATATATATAT
>CAIGQV010016645.1:24419035-24433828 GCA_903798115.1 Danio jaintianensis | reverse complement strand
CTATAGCTGGACATACTATCTTTGTACGCAATTCTAAAGACCTCTAATTTAGTTTTTTTCCACTTACGTTCCAGGGCACGGGTTGCTGTTTTGAGAGCGCGAGTATGACTGTTATACCATGGTGTAGTTTTATTCTCTCTAACCTTTTTTAATTTGATGGGTGCCACAGTATTTAGTGTGTTAGTAAAGATAGCATCCATACTGCTGATTACTACATCAAGGTCATTTGCGTTTGCGGGTGCATTTAGAAATAGAGAAAGATCAGGTAAGTTATTTGTGAATTCATCTTTAGTGGACGGGACGATAGTTCTACCATCTTCTTGACACTGTGGCTCAGCATGCTTCTGTGGTCCAGCGACATGAACATGCCCTACTGCAGCAAGAGACTCTGATGGGCAAACATTCACAGGTACTCTCTGACATTATGACTTCTATTCGTCAGCTTTTCGACAGGTTACCTCCCAGCCCCACTCCCGCCTCTTCTGCAGCCTCAGTACCCCATTCAGAGACTCGAGTGATCTCCCCTCTGACGGGACCTCGTCTACCACCACCGCAACACTTTTCAGGTGATCCTAGTATATGTGATGGATTCCTAACCCAATGCGCTCTCACTTTTGAGTTACAGCCATCTACCTTCCCTTCAGATCGGGCCAAAATTGCTTATGTAATTACCCTGCTGTCCGGTAAGGCTCTCTCATGGGCCACTGCAGTTTGGAAAGCTAAGTCCCCCTTCTGTTCCAGTTATATGACCTTCGAACAGGAGTTTAAGCGGGTCTTTGATCACCCACTCAGCGGACGGCAAGCCTCTAAGAGACTCCTCAATCTTCAACAAGGTAGTGATAGTGTGGCCGAATACGCCATCCACTTCTGTACTGTTGCAGCAGGGAGCGGCTGGAATAATGAGGTCCTTATGGTCTGCTTCCAAAATAGGTTATTGGAGGTAATTAAAGACGACCTGGCTACCAGAGAACCTGCTCTGGATCTCGAGACTTTGATGGACCAAGCCATTCGTCTTGATAATCGTCTGAGGGAGAGAAAGCTGAACCACTCTTCAGTCCCCACACACTTTCTCACTCCAACGTTCCCTCAAAAGTTACAAGTTCCCCAAGAAGTTTCAGAACCCATGCAATTGGGTAGAACTCGCCTCTCTCCTACTGAAAGAGACCGCCGCATGAGAGAGAGATGTTGCCTGTATTGTGGTTTGTCTGGTCATTTTCGATCTACCTGCCCTCAGCTCTCGGGAAACGCTCAGCCCTGTGCAGGCAAGGAAGGACTGTAACAGGAGCTTCAGAGAGTACCTCACCTTCCAAATGTGGGTTGTTTCTTCCCATCACACTCACTTGGGCAGACCAGAAAAGCCAACTTCAGGCCTTTGTAGATTCTGGGGCTGCTGGAAACTTCATGGATCTCACTTTAGCCAGGAGCTTCAAAATCCCTAACGATCTCCTTCCTGACCCACTATCTGTCACTGCTCTGGATGGTAGACCGGTAGGTCCAGGAGAAGTCACCCACCTCACCTCCCACCTTTGTCTCTCAATCTCCCAACACCAAGAGAATATTTGTTTCCACCTGATACAGTCACCAGAGTTTCCGGTCATCCTTGGACACCCCTGGCTTCTGCAGCATAACCCTCATATTGAATGGTCCACTGGTACAGTTTTGAGTTGGAGTCCCACATGCCAAACCACCTGCCTAAGGAAAAAAAACCCTTAAACCCATTCTCGAGTCTCAACAACCCCTAGATCTGTCTCTAGTCCCGGCTCCATACCATCACCTTAAGGCTGTCTTCAGCAAAAAGAGAGCTACCTCCTTGCCCCCCCACCGCCCTTATTACTGCGCCATTGAGTTGCTCCCAGATTCCTGCCCCCCTAGAGGCAGTATTTTTTCACTGTGTCTACCCGAACGAACTGCCATGGACAATTATATAAAGGAAGCTCTCGCATCGGGACTCATCCGGTCATCCACCTCTCCTGCAGGTGCAGGCTTCTTCTTTGTGGAAAAAAAAGATGGTGGACTTCGCCCCCGTATTGATTACAGGGGTCTCAATAAAATCACTGTCCGTAATCGTTATCCCTTGCCTCTTATTTTCACTGCGTTTGAAATTCTTCAAGAAGCCCCCATCTTCACCAAACTTGACCTGCACAATGCCTACCATCTTGTGCGCATAAAACAAGGAGACGAGTGGAAGACCGCTTTTAACACGCCCACAGGGCACTACGAATATCTGGTCATGCCCTTCGGTCTTACTAATGCCCCAGCAGTGTTCCAAGCCCTCATTAATGACGTCCTCCGAGACATGCTTAACAAGTTTGTGTTCGTCTACTTAGACGACATCCTCATTTTTTCGAGTTCCCTCCAAGAGCATGTGCAGCATGTCAGTAAAGTTCTCAGGTGCCTCCTCGATAACAACTTGTACGTCAAACCTGAAAAATGTCAATTCCATGTTTCTCAAGTCAAGTTCCTGGGGTTTGTCATCAGACCTGGACAAATTCAGATGGATCCACAAAAGGTCCAGGCAGTTAAAGACTGGCCTTCCCCCTCATCAATAAAGGAGGTACAGCCCTTTCTTGGCTTTGCCAATTTTTACAGGAAATTCATCTTGAACTTTAGTACTGTGGCGGCTCCATTATCTGCTCTCACCAAGGGTAATCCAGCAGGTTTTCAATAGGGACCAGAGGCTAAATTGGCCTTCAACAACCTCAATAGTCGCTTCACGTCTGCACCTATCCTTCTCCTTCCCAACCCAGACAGACTTTTCACGGTGGAAGTTGATGCCTCTGATGTAGGTGTTGGAGCAGCATTGTCCCAAAGAGGAGATGAGAACAAGTTACATCCATGTGCGTTTCTCTCCCACCGCCTCACTCCTACCGAAAGGAACTAGAATTACTAGCTGGTAAGCTAGCCCTTGAGGAGTGGAGACACTGGCTAGAGGGTGCCAAACATCCCTTCCAAGTGCTTACTGATCACAAGAATCTCGAGTACATCCAACAAGCAAAGCGACTCAATCCCTGCCAAGCACGTTGGTCTCTATTTTTCAACCGTTTTCATTTTACCCTTACTTACCGACCAGGCTCCAAAAACCTGAAACCTTACGCTCTCTCCAGAGTTTATGGAAAAACTCCTCAAGATGATGGCATTACCTCTATCATTCCCAGTGCTAAGATAATTGCCCCTATCAGTTGGGACATGGAGAGCATGGTAAGGAAACCCCAAAACCAAGAACCTGACCCTGGAGGAGGACCAAACAATTGTCTGTTTGTCCCTAAAGCTGTCCGCCCTAAGATCCTTATATTGGCACATTCCTCTTAACTTCCGTGTCACCCTGGGTCCTCCCGCACTCTCGAGTTCCTCCTGAGACGGTTTTGGTGGCCCACCATCAAAATGAATGTTGCAACTTTCATCAAAGCTTGCCCCACCTGCAATCAGAGTAAAGGACCCCACAGTTCACCTCAAGTTCTTCTACACCCACTCCCTTTACCTCACAGACCATGGTCACATATCTCTTTGGATTTTATCACTGGACTCCCTTTATCCCATGGGAACACTACCATATTAGTCGTTGTAGATAGATTCTCCAAGGCCGCACGATTCATTCCCCTATCCAAACTTTCCTCTGCTAAAGAGACTGCTGAACTGATCATGAATCATGTATTCCGGGTTTTTGGTGTTCCACAGGATATCATCTCGGATCGAGGACCTCAGTTCTCTTCCCGATTCTGGCAAGCCTTCTGTCAATCCCTGGGTGCTACTGTGAGTCTTTCTTCGGGGTTCCACCCTGAATCGAATGGTCAGACAGAGAGACTCAATCAGGACCTGGAGACTACCTTAAGGTGCATGACAGCAAACAACCCTACTTCTTGGTCCCTCTTCATCATGTGGGCAGAATATGCGCACAACACCCTTTGTTCATCTGCAACGGGCATGTCTCTATTCAAGTGCCAGTTTGGATATTCTCCGCCACTATTCCCTGAGCAGGAAGTGGAAGCGGCAGTTCCCTCGTCTCTCCAGTTCGCTAAACGTTGCCGTCAGACTTGGAAAAAGGTCCGTCCCAAGCTTCTCAAGGTCTCCCATCAGTACCAACGTCAGGCCAACCGAAGGCGCAGATCGGCTCCCACCTTGCGTCCTGGGCAAAGAGTCTGGCTCTCTACAAAAAAATATCCCCCTACGTTTGGAGTCGAGGAAACTCTCCCAGAAGTACATTTGCCCCTTCAAGATTGCCAGGAAAATCAACCCTGTTACTTACCATTTATACTTACCCAAATCATTAAAAATAAACCTCACTTTCCATGTTTCTCTGTTAAAACCTGTTTCGTCTTCTCCCGTTTTTGGCAGACAAACCTCCACCTCCTCCTCGCTACTTTGGGGGCCAACCAGCCTACACAGTCCGCCGAATACTGGATGCCCGTCGAGTGCGTAGATCCCGGCAGTATCTCGTGGACTGGGAAGGCTATGGTCCTGAGGAGCGCTCCTGGGTTCCTGCCAAAGATATTTTGGATCCCAATCTTATTTGAGACTTTCACTTGCTCAAGTCCGTCAATAAGAACTTCAGGAGCCGTTCCTAGAGGAGGGGGTCCTGTCAGGATCTGCCATTTTTAGGATTTTAGTTTTACATGTTATGATTTTGTTTCACCACTAGATGTCCTCATTTCTCCCTATCTTTTCTTTTGAGCTCTGTAATCTATGTGATTGTTACCACCTGTGTCCTGTTATGTTGGGTGTATTTAAGTTGACTCATTTTCCCTGTTTCTTTGCTCTGTTATTGTTGATGCTAGCCCTTGGTTATCGTGAGTCTTACCCTGCTTTTCCAAAGTCTAGTCAATTCAGAGTTTTATGCTACATTGCCCTGTTCCTTGTTTTGTTTTTGGATGTGTTTCTCCTGCTCTAGTTGTTCCAGAGATATTTTGCCTGTTGGCCTTTTTGTTCCTCCGTTAACTAAGTTCCTTTTGTTATCTCTGCATTTTTTTTTGCTCCAAGTCTGGATTTTTTACTTTTGTAAATAAATCTCTCACAGTGCAAATACCGTCCTGCTGTTGAATTCATTATCTACCTGTGGCTCAGTGGTTAAGCATTCAGACTCTGACACTGCAGACCCAGGTTCAAACCCCATCTCTGACACCTGTCCTTTTTTTTTCTTTTTCAAATATTTCCCTAAATAATGTTTCAAGAGTTCACACTTAGCTGATGATTGATTTTTAAATTATAATGCTGTCCCGGGAGAGAGCCCTAAGCTCATAAGATCCTCAAGCTCGGGGCTCCCTCCCGTTTGCAGGACGAGAGGGGAGTTTGAGCTCAGGTAGATCTCGAGAACTCCCCTGCTGTTTGAAGCTAGTGAGCAGATAGGGATTGATATTAAGATATAACTACTTACTAGGAGCACGTCTATAGTGCCGATTTGGATTAGTCAATTAACTTAAGTTGCATGTTTTTGGATGGTAGGCGGAAACCGGGGGAAACCTACCCGAGCACAGGGAGAACATGTGAACTCCGCACAGAAACGTCGACTGGCTTGGTAAGGACTAAAACAAGTGACGTTCTTGCTGTGGGGCAACAGTGTTAATTACTAGTCCGCCGTGACGCCCATCTAGGAAAGGAGGAGGAGTATGGGAGGAAGGGGGGATTCTTAAAAAATGAAGATGACTATGGTATGGAACTTCGGTTATTTATGAAGACTTGGGAATCGAATCGTCTGATTGGTGAATCATAAATTGGATAATGCGGGATCAGCCGTGATCAACCATAAGCACGTGATCATCTCAAAATTGGTTTAGAAATAAACTTCACTTAACAGTGCAAGGAAATTTTCACAGTATTTCCTATAATATTTTTTCTTATTATTATTTTTTTAATATGGTTAGAATAAAAGCAGTTTTTAATATATTTTTAAACCATTTTAAGGCCAATATTATTTGCCCCCTTAAGCAATATTTATTTTTGATTGTCTACAGAACAAACCATCTTTGTACAATGACTTGCCTAATTCACCTAATTAACCTTATGACTAGGGGTGACTTTCTTGCTGTGAGGCGACAGCACTACCCACTGCGCCACCACGCTGTCGCCTCACAGCAAGAAGGTCGCTGGTTTGAACCTCGGCTGGGCCAGTTGGCATTTCTGTATGGAGTTTGCATGTTTTCCCTGTGTTGGTGTGGGTTTCCTCCGGGTGCTCCGGTTTCCCCCACAGTCCAAAGACATGCGCTAAAGGTGAATTGGGTAAGCTAAATTGTCCGTAGTGTATGAGTGTGAATGGGAGTGTATGGGTGTTTCCCAGTGATAGGTGGAAGGGCATCCCCTGCATAAAACATATGCTGGATAAGTTGGAGGTTCATTCCGCTGTGGCGACCCCAGATTAATAAAGGGACTAAGCTGAAAAGAAAATGAATGAATGAATGAACCTTAAGACTTTAAATGTCACTTTAAGATGAATACTAGTATCTTGTAAAATATGTAGTAAAATATTATGCACTGTCATCATGGCAAAGATAAAATAAATCCGCTATTAGAAATTAGGTATTAGAACTATTATGTCTAGAAATGTGTTGAAAAAAAATCTTCTTTCCATTAAACAGAAATTGAGGGGGAAAATGATTCATTGCTCACCTAAAGAATAACAACGTGCTCTACCAAAATAAACATTGCCGATTTTGATTTCACACAGACTTTAAAGAGCAGAATACAATAAATATTCGAACTATCCTGTAGATTTTTGCCTTTGACCTCATATATTTTTCCTCTCTGTTGTAATTGCAGATGTTGCACATGCTGTTTTGATCAGTCAATTGAACTGTCCTGCATGACTCAAGAGGAAACACTCACTGAAGACTCATCCATCCCGGAGTCCAGGAATCGTGACATTGAGGAACAGAACAAAATGAACATCGTGTCTCTGCAGGTTTTATTTACTGTGTTCCACTCCCTGTTCATTTCTGTAATGAGATGGGATATGAGAAAGCAGAAAACCTTAATTAATTGCTTTGAACAGTGTTACTCTATTACAGATCCAAACAGTCATAACAAAATACTACTATTAATATTAATCCTGACCTACCCCAATGAAATAAAATAATCAAGCGCATACTCATTAGCTGGCATGATGTGCTTATTAATTAGTGGTTCGCCATTACTACTTCTCGTTCTTTGGTTTAGTGATACAAACAAACCCATAACCCAAAGTATGAGCTGTTTACTTCACAAACAAGATTGATGCTTGAAATTGTGCAGCTTGGCAAGTGGAGATGTGCTATTCATTTTCTAAACACTTGCAGATGCCCATGACAGCTGCCAAGGAACCACCAGATAGAAATACCACAGTAACTGCCTAGCAACACCGTAGCAAACACGCAGAACACCCTACAAGCTTTGACAGTCAACAATAATACAACTGCGTATCAGTTCTTTGGCAACTGCACAGAATAATTTAGCATCCGTCTAGCAACCAGTGGTGCTTAAAAAACATAATAACGCCATTCTACTTGACTAGTAACCAACCAGAATGCTTGGATTTTAAAGAAAACGTGATAGCAACCATCTCGTAACCAACCAGATTGTTTGAAATCCGTCATATGTGTCTTCTTAGAATCCATCCAAAATATAGCAACCATTTAGGAATCATCCGGAATGTTTACCATAAAATCCATCGCAACAACCACCTAGCAACCAGTCTGAATGTTTAGAATTCTTCAGAACACTTAAGCAACCACCTGGCAACCAGCCTGAATGTTTAGAATTCTTCAGAACATCTAAGCAACGACCTAGCAACCAGTCTGAATGTTTACAATTCTTCAGAACACCTTAGTAACCAGCTAGAATGCTTGAAATTCATTGGAACACCACGTTTACCACCTAGCAACCAGACAAAATGTTTAGAATGCTTCAGACCACCTTAGCAACCATCTAGCAACTAGCCAGAATGGTTGAAATCCACCAGAACACCTAAGCAATCACCTAGCAACCAGTTATAATGCTTGAAATCCATCTGAACACCACAGAAACCACCTACCAACCAGCCAAAACGTTTAGAATCCACCAGAACACCTAAGCAACCCCCTAACAACTAGCTATAATGCTTGGAATTCATCTAAACACCACAGTAACCACCTAGCATCCAGACAAAATGTTTAAAATGCTTCAGAACGCCTTAGCAATCATCTAGCAACTAGCTAGAATGGTTGAAATCCACTTAAACACCATAGCAACCGCCTAGCAACTAGCCCGAATGTTAAGAATCTTTCAGATCACCATAGAAATCAGCTTGAAATCTGAACATAATATAAACCACCTAACAACCAGCCAGAATGTTTAGAATCATTCAGAACACTTAAGCAACCACATAGGAACCAGTCTGAATGTTTAGGGTATTTCAGAACACCTTAGCAACCAGCTAGAATGCTTGAAATTCATCTGAGCACAACAGTAACCACCTAGCAACCAGACAAAATGTTTAGAATCCTTCAGAACACCTTAGCAACCATCTAAAAACTTGCCAGAATGGTTTAAATCCATCAGAACACCACAGAAACCACCTAGCAACCAGCTAGAATGCTTGAAATTAATCTGAACACCACGGTAGCCACCTAACTACCAGAAAAAAATTGTTTAGAATGCTTCAGAATACCTTAGCAACCATCTAACAACTTGCCAGAATGGTTTAAATCCCTCAGAACACCACAAAAACCACCTAGCAACCAGCCAGGATGTTTTAGAATCCACCAGAACACATTAGCAACCAGCTAGCAACCAGCTAGAATGCTTGAAATTCATCTGAACACCATAGCAACCACCTAGCAACCAGACAAAATGTTTATAATCCTTCAGAACACCTTAGCAACCATCTAGCAACTAGCTAGAATGGTTGAAATCCATCTGAACACCTTGGCAACACCACAAAGATGTCATAGCAAAGTGGCGGTTTAAAAAACCAAGCCAGACTCTATAATATTCTTCCAAAAATGTAGAAGTCAAGTTTTCATAGCTGTCCACAATATATAATAGCACATGTGTAACTCTTTGCTCTTGACTTACAAGAAAGGAGACCCCTGGAGTCTCCCACTCATGCAGAAAACACACTGGCTGAGCTGTCAAGAGAAGCCAGCGGGGTGAAACCCATCGCTCCTCAACACGTCCACATGTTCAACATAAATTGATTGTTTTCTGTCCCCTTTTATCATCACTAAAGTCCTCTTGTCTTTCTGTCAAGGGCGGCCCATTGTTTAAAACAGAACTGACGTCTCTGCGCCCCCCCCCCACCCCCCCCCCCCCCCCCCTTTTTTTTCTTTCTTTTTTTCTTCCTGGATTCGAGACATCTGTGCTATGGGGCTGTTGTCAGAAGTGTAAGCCACCTGCAGCTCAGGTTGGAGAGATGATTTCTTGGATTTCTCTCTCTCCACCCTTCCGCACCTGTCATTTGGAAATTCTCCACCCCCTGCTCGCTTTTAATGGTGTCGTTCTCCCGAGCTATTTCTGGACATCTATGATACACTCCAAGTGTCCACTGTATAGCAGCACTGTCATTCAGTCAGACAAAAAATAAAGAAAAAAGTATGAGCTGTGTGCCATGTGCCTGTGCAGAATACCAAACAGAGTGGTGGAGTTTTAGGGCACATTTTCAAAATAGGCTGCCAAATGTGGCTTGTATTTAACCAAGGATTAGCAGGAAAATATGACATTGTTTACTGGCCGTAATTGGACAATGTGTGGGGCAAATGTGTGAGTGCTGTGACTAGGAGTGTTCAAGTGTATACCGGTACTCATGATTATGTTGATATTTAAAAAATATATATATGATAGTGAATTGTTTAGGAATGAAAAGGTAACCAAAATTTCTGAATGCACTTGACTGAAAACCATTATAATTATTTAATATTTTATTAAATAATATAAAGTAATTTTGTAAGACTTTTTACATTAAATTATAGAGATTGAAACAAACAAAAACAAAACAATAAAATAATCACAATTTATTGAAATAAAAATTTAATTGACAGTAAGTGATTGTCCAGTGTTGTCATGACAGCACAGTAGCTGTATTGAATGCAACAGGAACAAGTATACTACATAGGATTTAATACATACACTACCTGACAAAAGTCTTGTCAATCCCAGTTATAAGAGCAACAAATAATAACTTGACTTCTAGTTGATCATTTGGAAAAGTGGCAGAAGGTAGATTTTTCTGATGAATCATCTGTTGAACTGCATCCCAATCATCACAAATACTGCAGAAGACATATTGGAACCCGCATGGACCCAAGATTCTCACAGAAATCAGTTAAGAGATCTGCAGAGTGGATGGAAACATCAACAGCCTGAGGTATCAAGACATTTGTGCTGCCCATTACATTACAAACCACAGGAGAGGACAAATTCTTCAGCAGGATAGCGCTCCTTCCCATACTTCAGCCTCCACATCAAAGTTCCTGAAAGCAAAGAAGGTCAAGGTGCTCAAGGATTGGCCAGCCCAGTCACCAGACATGAACATTATTGATTATTATATAGTATATATATAATCTTATTATATATAATAAGATTATTATAAGATGAAGGAGGAGGCATTGAAGATGAATCCAAAGAATCTTGATGAACTCTGGGAGTCCTCCAGGAACGCTTTCTTTGCCATTCCAGATGACTTTATTAATAAGTTATTTGAGTCATTGCAGAGATGTATGGATGCAGTCCTCCAAGCTCATGGGAGTCATACATAATATTAATTCTTTATCCACTACACCATGACTTTATATTCTATACTGTACATTATTTCTGTTAAGTGACTTTTGTCTAAGCAAAGTCAGACCTTACTGTCCTAATTAAATAATTACAAATCAAGTCATGATCATATTTTATTTTAGTAGAATAGGCGTAATCTAGAGGCCTTTGCCTTTCATATAAGCCACTTTTGATGCCAAATGATCAACTAGAAGTCAAGTTATTATTAGTTGTTCCTAAAACTTGGATAGGCGACAAGACTTTTGTCAGGTAGTGTATAAGTCATTACTATTAAATAGTTCATTTTAAAAGAACTAAACTGAGTTCATTTAAAGTGAACCAGCCGAAAATGATCTCAATCCTTTTGGTGTTCACAATATTGTGGACTCAAAAGAGAACCCTGTCCCTTTTCAGGAATGAAGTAATCTTTGACCCTTTCTTGTTCACACCACAACTTCATAAGAACTCTCTCTGTGCAGCAGTGGATTTGAAGACATTATACAGTGAATTAAAATATATGTACGTTTATTAGGCTATTGCTGCACATTTCTTTGTGAAATTGAAATATAACAAAACTTGATTGAAATTTCAAAACAAAGCCCAAATCAAATAAGTGACACAAATAAAATAAATATCTTCAAATAAACTAAGTTAGGCTTTGTCTGTGCTCTTGCTATTAAATTAGAGACAATCACAGCATTTCAATCAGGATCCAAAGATGCAGCACACATGAAGCAGGAAGAGTTTTCAATCCAAATTAGACTGTATGATTTAAAAACATGAAGCAAAAACAGAATGCTCTCTGGCTTAGATTTGTGAAAATTTTGTCATAAAACATCTGAAGGAAACAGCAGATGAGCTGATTGAGCTGCAGATTCACTGTCTGCCAGCAGGTGGTGCTTATGAACAGCAGTGATACTGTGTTTTCAGGGTTACGCTGTAAACAAAGAAGATGTACAAAATGAAAGGCAAAGTGGATTGGGATCCAATTGTATGGGATCAAAATCCCACCAAATGTATTGCCGTCACGGATCAAAAAATAATATGCGCAAAATCGTGTAAAATTAAAACACGCAAAAGCGAAAACTAAACACACAAGACACAACGAGGCTGCTTACCAAAAGATGCGTGAATGTCATAAAAGTATATTATATAAAATATTTATATGAAACCCCTGCGATCACAGACAGTTGTCTGATGTTACAGTATAAATGTTTATATTGATATGAATTTCCTGGAATCATGGACAGGTGTCTGAAGTTACAGTATATAATATTTATATGAATCCCCTGCGATCACTGACAGGTGTCTATATTACCTTGGAGTGACTATACATTGGAGTGACGTCAACTCCCAATTCGTCTGATTGGCTAGAGGAGCAACTGTCAATCTTGACTAGTGGACCAATGTTGACGCTGAAGCCCGCCCGTGATTTAAATGAAACTCGAATTGTATCTTTTGGAAACGCAAGCAGAAAAACTGTTTTTGTCTAAATGCGTTTTCTTTTTTGATTCACGCTCATTGTCTTTCGGTACGCAACCTCGTTGTTTCTTATTCTGTGTTTAGTTTTCGCTTTTGCACTTTATAATTTTACACATGATGTCAATTTTTTGATTTACACTTATTATTTTTTGATCCGCGACAGTGATACATTTGGCGGGATTTTGATCCCATATCATTGCTTTCACATATCATGAAGATATCAAATCACAAATGGAACTGCAAACTAACCCTACTCAAACCACCTTCAGAGATGGTGTGACTACAGTTTGCTTTTGGGTCCATTTAAGGGGTCTGAAGTCAGCTCTTGTTCACATATATACACTGAACCGTTTCAAGAGCGTTTAAAGGGGTTAAATGTGCTAGATGAAAAATTAGGTTTGCTGTTTGTTCAAACTACTTATGTAAAATGAGCTGAAACAACACAATTCTTGAGTTTTTTGGAGGGGACAACTTAATTGTTTTATGTGTTTTATCTACTTAAATGAGTTAAAAGGAATTCCTTGAAATTCACAGGAATTCACATGGGAATTCCCCTGAAAATATTCTGTTATTTTCATAAGCTAGCTAGTCGTGATGCTAAGCTAAAAACAGTTGTACAGTCATCTATTATGTGACATTTTTATTTTGAATGTAGTTCATTGGCCAAAAAGACTAATAAATTGAAAAATATTAATTTAACTGATAGTATTGCTTACATTTGATGCTTCATTACACTAAAAAAATATATCTAATAATTAACAGAGTCCGTATTTTGTGTTTTCCGTTTATTTACAGTTGTGAATTGCATTATGGGATGTTGATCTCTGCTCAGTTGACTTTTGATGTAAAAAATTCAACTCTGCAGTTTAACAAAGTGACATTTTTTTGACATTTTAATAGTTTGAAATAATGTAATGTATAAGAAATAATATATAGAGAAATAAGTCTGTATAATAACAGAAAATGTACTGGAAGTTTATTACAGGGTTTTTGTAGCGTAATATACAACACCAACCCAGACAATATATCACTTTAAACTATTAAAAAAATGAAATATGAATAAATGAATAAAAGTCACTTTGTCAAACTTTTCAAGGTTAAAAGTTGTTGGAAGAAAGATTAATGTCCCATAATGCAATTCAAAGACATAAATAAACGAGGAGCAATAAAAAAATAAAAACATGAATCACAAAATACGGAAAACTGAAAATTTACGGATATTTTTTTTACAGTGTAGCATGTACAAAAATACAAAAAGCTCATTATTAATGTTAGTATTTTCACAAGTTATTGTAGTGAAGTAAATAATTATGTTTTGATTTAATTTACAGATTTAAAAGTCCAGAAAGACACTAGAAAACAATAATAAGCTAGCTAGTCGTAATGCTAAGCTAAAAACAGTTTGTACAGTCATCTATTATGTGACTTTGTGTTTTAAATGTAGTTTATTGGCCAAAAAGACTAATAAATGGAAATATATGAATTTAACTGATAGTATTGCTTACATTTGATGCTTCAGTATTCTCTAAAAAATATCTGTTAATTAATAGTTTCCATATTTTGTGATTGACAATTGTTTTCTGTTTATTTACGGTTGTGAATTGCATTATGGGATGTTGATCTCTGCTCTGTCGACGTTTGATGTTGAAAATTCAACTCTACAGTTTAACATAGTGACTTTTATTAAAATTTTAGTAGTTTGAAATAATGTAATGTATTACAAATAATATATAGAAAAATAAGTCTGTATAATAAGAAGTTGTATAATGTATAATAATTACAAGGTGTTTGTAGTGTAATATACAACACCAACCCAGACAATATATCACTTTCAACTATTAAAAACGTCAATAAAAGTCACTTTTTGCAACTTTTCAAGGTTAAAAGTTGTTGGAAGAAAGATCAAGGTGTCATAATGCAATTCAAAAGCATAAATAAACGGAAAAATTAAAACATGAATCAGAAAATACAGAAACCTGCTAATTTACGGATATTTTTTACAGTGTAGCATGAGCAAAAAGCTAGCTTGTCATCAGTAATGTTAGTATTTTCACAAGTTATTATAGTGAAGTAAATAATTATGTTTCGATTTAATTTAATTTACAGATTTAAAAGTCCAGAAATACACAAATCCATAGAAAACTGGGTCTGTTTGTCTCAAGACTCAACAACAACATGTGGGTGAGTAAATGGAATTTTTATCTTTCATGTGATTTTCTTTTTTCCTTTAAACTTTACACAAAAGCGTCTGCTCATGAATCCAGAAACAGGCCCAACACAAGAACCCGTTTAACCCTGATTAATAATTCAAATTGTTCCCACAGCTTGACTCAATAAGACAAATTGGGCTGAATTAGAAACAGCAGTTTTTTCATGTCTTCTGCGAGCAGCTATTGGCTTTCGGAGAACTTTCAAACAGTTTGCTTAAAGAGGAGCGCAAATGAAAAGGATGGCGATCGATAATTGAGAGAAGGCTTTGTAGGGCCGATTGATGAAATGAGCTTGGAGAAGAACGCAGCCTGACCGTCTCTCTTAACGTCAGACTGACCAGCTCAGAATCTAATTGTGTTGATGCTGTTGTGAGTCTTTGTACTCCCTTTTCTTTCATAAAAA
>CAIGQV010016645.1:24395278-24407224 GCA_903798115.1 Danio jaintianensis | reverse complement strand
TGTGTGTGTGTGTGTGTGTGTGTGTGTGTGTGTGTGTGTGTGTGTGTACTGCGAACTTTGCAATGGCATTTGTGTGACTCATCGTTGCAGGAAAGCTTGAATAACCTCCAAAACAAATACGTCAAATAAACGTACTTGGTATTTTGACTCATAAACAGGATCTCTGCTTCATCCGTGTCCGTCTCTGTCACTGACTGCTGTTTATCTGACATAACGCAGGAGAAGCAGACATGCACGTGAGAACGATGGGCGGGGAGAACCAGCTCATTTGCATTTAAAGGCACAGGCAACAAAAACAGCTATAATGTTGTCTAACCTCAAAAGTCACATATTCAGGAGAAAAATATCTGATGGGAATTTACAGACACATTCTGGAGACACCAAAGACTTATTATACATCTTGTATAAGGGGTAAAATAGGAGCCCTTTAAAGTCCAAATTTACAATGTTTATTTTGCCAGTGCACATTGTTAATCTTTAGGTGAATGATTAATAAATAAACGATAAAAAAATCATTTTGATAATCTTTAATCAAATTCTGACCGTTTGCTTCTGTGTTTGGAGTGACGGTCCTTCTTTGTTGATGTTAGTTTGATGCTTCAGCAACAATATTCTTAACCACGTCCCTCTTACCATTAGTTTGCTATGAGGCAATGATGCACAAAAAGAAAGCCCCACCCCCTACTCAATATTCCCTTTCAGTTGGAAGTACATCAACATACTGAAATAAAAGTCCCATATACAGTTATATAGATATTATATTCAAAAGTCAGTGATCAGTTATTAGTCAGTTAGCTTTTTATACAACAGTTCTGTCTGGTTCTTGAATCTGTCTGGCTGATAGCCGTGCGATATTCTGTAAATAACAGCACTCGTCCAGCCTCTTAACCCTTCACCCTTGTGTATTACTCCGCCCACATACAGCAACAAGCAGAGGACACTCTACAGTTTGAGAAATATTGCAGCTGTTGGACAACATAATGTTCTTTTGAGGCTTTTTTAGTCTAGAATGTAGTTGTTTAGATTGCAACTATGCAGTTTATTTATAAGGATAGTGCCTATTTTAAAATATTTATAATTTCTGAAAGACAGCGCGTCAGCAGCCATTAGCCTGTCTTTGAGCAAAAACGGTTGATGATGTTCATCCACAAGATGACGACAGAGATCGCATAATAAGCCCTGAGAGAAAACAGCGTAATTTCAAACTACTGCTGATCAAATCATTTACTCAAAATTATTTTATTAAATGTTAAAAAATATATATATTTATTGTTTTAGTTTAGCTAACTATAACAACAATGCAGAAAAGTTTTTAAAGTGATTCTCATCAGATCAGGCTGACCCTGTGTTTTGGATAGCAGGTCAAAAAAAAAAAGATAAGCTAAATATTAATAATCAAATGCAGCTAGACGTATATTGTGACAGTGTGGTCAGAAATGCAAAAAAAAAAGTATATATATTTATATGGCGTGGCACGGCTCAGTGGTTAGCACTGTCGCCTCACAACAAGAAGGTCTGTGGTTCGTGTCCCAGCTGGGCCAGTTGACATTTCTGTGTGGCGTTTGCATGTTCTACCTTTGTTGGCGTGGGTTTCCTCCGTGTGCTCCGATTTCCCCCACAGTCCAAAGACATCTGCTATAGGTGAATTGAATAAACTAAATTGACCGTAGTGTATGTGTGTGTATGAATATTTCCCAGTGATGGGTTGCAGCTGGAAGGGCATCCGCTGCATAAAAGATATGCTGGATAAGTTGGCGGTTCATTCCGCTGTGGCGACCCCTGATAAATCAGAGACTAAGCAGAAGGAAAATGAATGAATGAATGAAAGTGATATGGATATTAGTATAAAAAAAAACTTTTATATGACAAAATTTCTAATAATAAAATGTCAAACAAACAAACAAATAATAAATAAATCAATAAATCAATAAATCAACAAATAAAAAAAATAAAAAAATACATATATAAAACCATTCTAAGTATCATTAAAAAAATACTAGAGTACTATTATGCTAAAATCAACACTGCTGTTCTTGCTTACTATAAAATCAGGGCACCAAAATCTTGACTCTTTAACCCCTGCAGACCTTTTTAGTTTACATTTATCTCATTCAGCGTATTTGTGCATTGCTTTTTCACAGCACATACAGTACTGTTCATCCCTTTAGGACCGCAACGAGCAGCCAAATGCAACAATGACATGAAAACCTCTTTCCACTTGTGAAATTAGCAGAGAAAAACGAAGCTGCAGAGAAAAAGAGCATGTCCCTGAGTAGGCGGTAGGTCCTTGAATGCTTAGCAAAACCAGTATTTAAAGCAGCAGATGGAGCTCACAGAGAAACACATGATGCCTTTGGCCACTTACAGCTCTGGTTCATCCCGTGTGGCCTTTATGAGACCCAAGCAGAAGGGTTTGCTCATGTGTTTGTTTCCTGTATATTCAACTGAGATGCAATTGAAGTCAGAATTATTAGCCCTCCTGAATATATTTTTCCCCAATTTCTGTTTAATGGAGAGAAGATTTTTTTAAAACACATTTCTAAACATAATAGTTTTAATAACTCATTTCTAATAATTGATTTTTATTTATCTTTGCCATGATGACAGTACATAATATTTTACTAGATATTTTTCATTATACTGGTATTCAGCTTAAAGTGACATTTTAAAGGCTTAACTAGGTTAATTTTGTTAAGTAAGCGAGTTAAAGTAATTAGGCAAATCATTGTATAATGATGGTTTGTTCTGTAGACAATTGAAAAAAAAATTGCTTAAGGGGGCTAATAATATTGACCTTAAAATGTTTTTAAAAATTTCAAACTGCTTTTATTCTAGCCAAAACAAAACAAGTAAGACTTTCTCCAGAAGAACAAATATTATCAGAAATACTGTGGACAATTCCTTGCTCTGTTAAACATCAAGAAAAGTAGGATAGTTCAATTGAAAGTGTATTCATTTTTTTAAATTTCATTTGTTTTAATAGAATTAGCCCCTATATTGAAACACACCCAAACACACACAGATCTGAGCTGAGGTGAAAAGAGAGTCATGCATGGTCTTTAATCCAAAATGTTTTTTTACGTGTGATTTTTCTGAGATCACACGTAAAACTGCTATAAATAACTATAAAAATGATTCCATTCGAATTAATGAACTCGCTTCTGAGTTTGTACTCACCAGTGTTGAGTATAGTTACTTTTAAAAGTAATATATTACAATCTTAAGCTTATCTTAATCTTTAAAAACGATTTAAGAAAATGCAAAAAACATAACTAGATAATTTCAAATGGCAGCAGTAACAAAAGAGATGCAACACACACCTGCAGCCTTTCTCTGTGAAAAGAGCAAAATAATGGGAAAATGTACCATAATGTTTTGTCCGTTTGCAAAGGCAAGTTGTTTTGTTTTTGAGAGAGTAGGTTATACACAAATTAATGTAAACCCTTTACAGTTTTGAATGATGTCTTATATGTATCATCTGTATGACAAAAATAGATGTTTCGTTCATCCCGAATGTGCTGTAAAAAATCCAACTCACAAATTGTTAACTCAGGTTAAAATTGTAAATTAGGAGGACATTTTTTTGAGCTCAGTGTTGAGTTTACTCATCATAACTATTTAACTGCATGCTTAGAGCTGTTTGTTCAATGAAAGTAAATAATTCAGTTGAGGAGACTTAAAATTTTTATTTCTTTATTTGAGCCTTTACTTCAGTAATCGTGGAGCCTGCCTTGTGCGCTTGTGATGATGTTTTACGGCCTGCATCTAAAATAATTTGTATGACAAATAAGATATATAGTATACACATTTGTACATTTATAAATAAAAAAAAGCCAGGTGTATCAGATGTTTTAGAGGTAACTTATCTTAATGACTTTTTACAAGGCAGTTTTTCTTACTTTGAACAGCAGGCATGCTTGTAGTACTCTTCAAGGTATGTTATAAATTGGTGCAGTAACTTTACAAATGCCTGCACAGAGATCCCTTTCACTGCACAGTTAAAGGGTAAAACAATATACTTTCAATAAACTAAAAGGACAGGTCATGCATATAGCGCGGGATTTGAAGATCGGAATCATATCCGTTTTATCGGAGACACATTCATGTGGTTTGTGATGTGGACGGATCTGTGGAGAATGCCACAAGCAAGGTTGAGCTTCCTAATCAGGGCAACATATGACACTCTCCCAAGCCCCAAGAATCTGCATCTCTGGTATGGCGCAGAGGAAAGCAGCCAGCTCTGTGGCCATCCGAATCCTAGTTTACAACATATCCTGGCCAGGCAGCATTGAGTCAAGGACGATACAGATGGTGTCACGACCAGGTCCTGTGGAAACTAGCAGAAGTCATTGAGGCTCACAGACTGGAAGCCAACAGGGCCACAACAGTAACATCTCACAGTCTTTTCCAGTTTGTGAGGAAAGGGGGTGAGGCGCTTAGCAGCACCACAAAGATGTGGTCGCTGCTGTCACCTGGAAGTGACTGGGAGCTGAGAGCAGATCTTGATCATCAGCTGAAGTTCCCACAGCAAATTGCTGTAACCTCCCTTCGTCCAGATACTTTGCTCTGGTGCACCATCGCAAAAACCGTCATCATGGTCGAACTAACAGTGCCATGGGAAGACGGGCTGGAGGCTGCATTTGAGAGGAAGAAGGAGAGATATGCAGACCTTGCAGACACATGTAATGAAGCAGGGTGGCACGCGTTCACTTATCCAGTCGAAATTGGCTGCCGAGGCTTCCCTGGAACCTCCATCCAACGGCTCCTGAAGTCTATTGGGGTCAGAGGCACCAAATTATCAAGGGCACTAAAAGAGCTGGCAGAGGAGGCAGGGAAAGGGAGCTTCTGGCTATGGCTTCAGAGGAAAGACAAGTCATGGGGGAGAGAAGGATCCTAGGGTTGGCTGCAGGGGGCGGTAGGGAGACGTCCCTACCGTTGCTCCACCACCCAGAGATGCTCCGGGATTAAAGGGGCGAAACGTCAATGATGGGTGGCTCCCGGCTGATGACCCTGCAGCCAGCCTAAATGGCACCGGCGAAGGTGCGTCAGGCAGAAATGCCTTGCAGGTAGTTCTACCTGTGCTTACATCTGGTCAAATGTAAATAGAAAAGTTTTCAGAAATCAGATAGCTATCCAGTCAGAAACAAATACATGAAGTGACCAGGTGTAAACAGGCTCATAGAGTGAAATGACTTCGTGAACCAGGAAAAAAACTGAAATGTTGGGCGGGACTTAATTGTGTCCCTGAGGAAATGATTGGATGGTTCAAGTATGCTATTGGTGGATGTCATGTGACTGACAGGTTGATCTGTCCTCGCACCAATAAAAAAAAACAATGCTTAATAAATAAACAAAAATAAATTAAGTCCCTTTATTAATCAGGGGTCGCCACAGCGGAATGAACCGCCAACTTATCCAGCATATGTTTTAAACAGCAGATGCCCTTCCAGCCGCAACCCAACACTGGGAATCACCCATACACACTCTTTCACACACATTTATTACTGCCAATTTAGCTTATTCAATCATGTCTTTGGACTGTGGAGGAAACCGGAGCAAGCGGCAACTGACCCAGCCGGGGCTCGAACCAGCGACCTTCTTGCTGTGAGGCGATCGTGCTACCCACTGCGCCACCATGATGCCCAAAAATAAATTAAAATGAATTCAAATAAATGACACACACTGATCATTTATTATAACTACTAATTAAAAATATAGAACTGTCAATGTTCATGGAGACTTTAAAAGGAAGATTCTGTTATCATTTCACACAGTATTGCTCTCACTTGCACGATGTTACATGTCGTACACACTAGACCCACACTTTAGAAGAGTTTACGCTGGAGGGAAGACAAAGTGTTTGGCAGTTTTTCACTGAGTAAAAAGCAGAGATGAGAATTGCATTCTGTTAATGACTTTGGGAAAAGAAAAACCTTCCCTTGCAGTTTTTTTGTTTTCTGCATTTAATGCTCATTCATTCATTCATCCGTTTTACACAGCGGATGTCCTTCCAGCTGCAACCCAGTACTGGGAAACATCCATACACACTCATTCACACACATACACTACGGCCAATTTAGTTTATTCAATTCACCTATATATAGCGCATGTCTTTGGACAGTGGGGGAAACCGGAGCACCCGGAGGAAACCCACGCCATCACGGGAGAACATGCAAACTCCACACAGAAATGCCAACTGACCCAGCTGGGACTCGAACCAGCGACCTTCTTGCTGTGAGGTGACAGTTCTAACCACTGAGCCACAATGTTGCCCTGCATTTAATGTTTTAAAATAAAATCAGATGTCCACTGTTTTTGTTTTGTTTTGTTTTTTAATCAGGCTCACAAAAACACATACTGTTATTAGTTATTAATATCATCCACAATTTCCATATCACTGCATCCCCAATGAAATGATTTGCTTTCCATAATTAAAAACCCAGTAGGCTCATTAAGTGAAAGGTGAATAGCAGCTGTGAAGGATTGATCTGTTTTTCTTGGGAAATAAATTAATTGCCAAGAAATGGCAAGTAACACTTTAAATTGAAGTATAGAATGGCTAAAATAGATTCTGCAATTCAGTTTAAGGTTATCTGTATAAAATTGCTCCAAAGCTGCTTAACAAATAACATTACTTTCAAAATCAGAAAAAGTTAGTGTTTTGTGTACAATATGGACTCTACAGCTGTCAACCTTATAGGTAAATGCGCAGTTTACAATGTAATGTACATTTTGATATTTATGTATATAATATATTTTCAAATAAGTGATCAGGGGAGTATTTCTCAAACAATAACATAACCCGCGGCTAAACTAATGCAATGCATGGTTCAGGAAATAAACAATGTTGTTGCAAGTGTTTCCCCAACTCTGGCTGTGATCTATAGTCTAAACCATTATTATTATTATAATTTGTTTTTAATCCAATAGGAGTTATATTAGTAATAAAGCTTGTTTCTTTGCTTGTCTTTTTTTCTACAATACTTAATCGAAACTAGATATTTCCTTTCTTCTAGAAATATCACTGGGAGTATTCCATATTTTTACTATTGTATGCGAAACATAAAACCACTCACAATAACATGTAGCCTATAATCTCATATACACATCAGATATTTGGCCATACAATGACATGTAAAACATATTTTCATTTATTTGTTGTCTTTAAAATTACATTTGGTTTCAGAAAATACATTTTACAAATGTATTATGTTTTTTTATTTGAATTACTTTTAACATTTTGACATTATACTCAAAACACTAGAAATGTTGCATATATATGTACAGTTAAAATAAGCTATGTACATACCATGGTAGCACTTTACAATAAGGTTGCATTAGTTAATGTTTGTTAATATATTTATCATGAACCAAAAAATTAACAGTACATTTAATACAGTATTTATTCATCTTTGTTAATGTTCATAAAGTCATTCATTTTTAGCTCTTGTTAACTCACAGTACATTAACTAATATTAAAAAGCATGAATTTGGATTTAAAGAATGCATTAGTAAATGTTGAACTATGATTAATAAATTCTGCACAAGTATTGTTCTTTATTAGTTTATGTTAGTAAATACATTAACCTATGATACCTTGTTGTAAAGTGTAACCCATACCGTTATGTTTTGTTTTTCTAATCTTTGAAAGTGTAACATATTTTCCCTTGTAATGTAAATAATAAAAGTCACCTTTCTTCAAGCACCATGGCTGCATTCAAAATCGACTAAATGTTTTCAGAGTGCACTTAGAAGAGACCACAGTTGTCTGTTGTAAGATCGTTAAACATAATATAAACTAATTAGTTAATAAAATAAACAAATTAAATAGTTAAACTAATAAAAATAAATTTGAGAGCAAAAAATAAATAAATAAAATGCGAGCAAGGCAACTTTAATGTTTTAAAACCATTCAAAGTGGACGGTGAAGTGTGTGAAAGGAATAGGGCATAGGTAGGTTAACTCAGAATAATGCACAGGAAGTATACTTCTATCCACAGATCTAAACCACATAAACACAGTTCCAACTAAGATTGTGATGCTGTCTGTAAATGTTTAATTAAATTCAAGCGTAGCTGCTGTTCATAATGTATTTGAACAAGAGATATTAATGTCAATGCGGAAAATGAAGTGCTATAAATGAAAATAGGAGTTATATAAACAAACATGGAAACAAACATATAAACCATAGAAGTATTTCTAACAAAGTGCCTGATGTATTAAGACAGGATGAGTGTGTCCTTCGGGTGGTTTGTCAAGCCCACTCAACTGCATTGAGCACACTCACGCATCCTAGACGTTATGTGATGCTTTGTGTATATGGTTTACTAAAAAGATAGGGCTTTAATCTAGTTTTGAACTGAGAGAGTCGGTCTGAGCCTCGGGCATTATCAGATGGCTCTTCCAGAGTTTAGGAGCCATAAATGAGAAGGTTCAACCTCCTTTAGTGGACTTTGCTATTCTCATTGTTCAAAGTTCATTGGAACGATGGATTCGGGAAACACTGAATCGATGAACTATGTTTGTAACAAGGAAATTTGTGATCTTAGTTGGCTAACGATGCATTTGGAAAACGCACCCCTTATCATTACAATAATTACGAATTATTGTTTTATGTTTTGATTCGGTGTTGTCCTCAAGGTGGTTGAAGGGTTGGCATCATCTGGCATTTTTCTTGTAAAACAATGTAGCGGGTTGCAGCTGCGTAGTGTGCAGCTAGTAACACCGTGTCCTAACTACACACTACGGAGCAGCGAGACACGATAAAAGGTATCTTTTTCATGTTAAAGCAAGTTTTTTTTTTATTAACCAACTGCAACAGCGAAGCACAAATTTCTATTTTCGTGACGTCCCTGCAAAACAATGACATAGTAATATGGAAATATCACCTCAGGAACTGATTATGTGCTTTATTCAATGTTAAATGCTGCCAATGTTAGTTTGAATATCATTATATGTGACATTTATTGCTATACTACTAAAAGCAGCAGATGGGTTACCTCAGATCTTGAACATAAAATAACTATAGCAGACAGTTTGAAAATTCCAGAGTTCAGGAGCCATATATGAGAAGGTTCAACCTCTTTTAGTGGACTTTGCTATTCTCATTGTTCAATGTTCATTGGAACGATAGATTCAGGAAACACTGAATCGATGAACTATATTCGTAACGAGGGAATTTGTGATCTTAGTATGCTAAGATCATCTTAAATGCTGCCAATGTTAGTTTGAATACCATTATATGTGACATTTATCGCCATACTACTGAAAGCAGCAGCAGATATTTTACCTCAGATCTTGAACATAAAATAACTATAGCAGACAGTTTGAAAAAGAAAGTCAGAACTGTGACTCAATGCAAGTCACATCAGTCACTCAGCATATGTACTTTTAATAATGTTAAATATTTATTAATTAGATTATAACCCTTACGTTTTGTTGGGAGTGCAATATCTAGTATTTTAAGGATACATTATTTTATTGATTTTTCCACACTAGAGGCCATACAAAATCCTCCAGATGTCATTTACATTTGACCCCATATATCCCACCCCATCTCCCCACAGTGTCTAGTATTTTAATGTTTCTGTTGTGTCGTTTTGCATTTGGTGCAAAAAGCCAAATTGCTTGTCGCTGGAATCTTGTTTCGTCGCGTAGGACACAGTGTAATTATTTAAAAATTTATTTTGAGCAATAAATTGACAAGCCATGTTCAAGGACGAGACAATCAGATGGGTAATATTGTGACCCGGCTCTAACAGACACGTATGATCAATAATTCTCAACCACTTTCTCAAACACTTTCACAAGTCTTCGCACTTTCCACGTAGACGAGCTGCTGAATTATGAACATGTCATGTAGATTAAAAACTGGAAAATTAATACACTTTAGATGTATCATGTAACCTATTTTTTGCTTGGGTGAGTTAATGAAACAGAGACAAAACAATCAATTATGGTTGCATTGTTTGGCCTGCAGAGTGTCCACGTTAATGAGTTTTCACTCATGTTTATTGCTGTACGCGTGTCTTTGACCTCCAGCAGTGTAGCAGACATTATAACAGTCCAGTGAATTTCAGCATTTAAAAAAGACGTGTGTATGCTTAGTGTCATTAATTATAAATGTCATCGAGTCTTTCATTCATTCATTCATTCATTTTCTTTTTGGCTTAGTCCCTTTATTAATCCGGGGTCGCCACAGCGAGATGAACCACCAACTTATCCAGCATATGTTTTATGCAGCGGATGCATTTCCAGTTGCAACCCATCACTGGAAAACATCCATACACTGTCTCATTCACACTCATACACTACGGACAATTTAGCCTACCCAATTCAGCTGAAGGAACTGGAGGAAACCCACACAAACACGCTAGAACCTGCCAACTCCACACAGAAATGCCAACTGACCCAGCCGGGGCTCAAACCAGCGACCTTCTTGCTGTGAGGTGATCGTGCTACCCACTGCGCCACCGTGATGCCTCATCGAGTCTTTAAGGTACTAAAATAACTAAAACTAAACAAACCAACTAAAAAAGCTATGTAGACATATTTAAATAAAATATATTTAAAAAAAAACAGCAAAATAATAAAATCTTTACAAAAAAATTGAAATAGGACATTTAAAAGTAAAACATTCATTCATTCATTCATTCATTCATTTTCTTTTCGGCTTAGTCCCTTTATTAATGGGGTCGCCACAGCAGAATAAACCGCCAACTTATCCAGCATATGTTTTACGCAGCGGATACCCTTGCAGCCGCAACCCAACACTGGGAAACATCCATAGACACACATACACTACGGACAATTTAGCTTATACCACGTCTTTGGACTTGTGGGGGAAACCGGAGCATGTGAACCCACGTGAACACGGGGTTCCACACAGAAACGCCAACTGACCCAGCCGAGGCTCGAACCAGTGACCTTCTTGCTGTGAGGCGATCGTGCTACCCACTGCGCCACCGTGACGCCCCTTTAATTTATGTTTTATTATTTTTTGTTTAGCTTAAATGAAAAAGGAGATTTTTTCATTACAGTAAGTCATATTATAAAAGTTCAACGTCTTTAACTGTCATGAGTTATTTTGAGTGAAATTGAAATGCAACACCATACTTAATGATGACCAATTTGCACCAGTAAATGTTGTGCATTAAATAATTTATTGTTCTGAAATGTAATACTTTTAATTCTTCGTTTTTACCCTCTCAAATTCATTGCTAATGCAGAAGTTACTACTTTACAAGTATGTAAAACATCTATCTGTCTATCTGTCTGTCCGTCTGTCTGTCTGTCTATCCATCCATCCATCCATCTATCCATCTATTCGTCTATCCATCCATCTGTCCATCCATCCATCCATTAATCCATCCATCCATCTATCCATTCATCCATCTATCTATCTAACTGTCTATCCATCTCTCTATGTCCGTCCGTCCGTCCGTCCATCCATCCATCCATCCATCTCTCTGTCTGTCTGTCTTTCTATCCATCCATCCATCCATCCATCTATTGTCTATGTCTATCTATCTATTTATCTGTCTGTCCATCCGTCCGTCCATCCATCCATCCATCCATCCATCCATCCATCTCTGTCAGTCCGTCCACCCGCCCGTCCGTCTGTCCATCCATCCATCCATCCATCCATCCATCCATCCATCCATCCATCCATCCATCCATCCATATCCATCTGTCTGTCCGTCCATCCATTCATCCATCCATCCATCCATCTCTATCCGTCTGTCCACCCGCCCATCCGTCTGTCCATCCATCCATTCATATCCATCCATCCGTCCGTCCGTCCATCCATCCATCCATCCATCCATCCATCCATCCATCTGTCCATCCATCTCTGTCCGTCCGCCCGTCCGTCCATCCATCCATCCATATCATCCATCCGTCTATCTATCTATCTATCTATCTATCTATCTATCTATCTATCTATCT
>CAIGQV010016645.1:24363916-24379222 GCA_903798115.1 Danio jaintianensis | reverse complement strand
ATATCGCAGTGGACCACCCCTTTAAATTAGTAAAAAAAAAAAAAAAAAACTAATGAGTTAACTTAATTCCTTCATGTTGTCCCAACACAAATCGATTAACCCTTGTGCACTGTTCAAATGTACTACCTTTTGTTATGTTCGGGATGAAAACATCCACTAAATTAAACTTCTGTAG
This sequence comes from Danio jaintianensis, assembly GCA_903798115.1. NCBI lineage: Eukaryota > Metazoa > Chordata > Actinopteri > Cypriniformes > Danionidae > Danio > Danio jaintianensis. Next base: position 24,379,047 of record CAIGQV010016645.1, on the reverse strand, counting down.
AAATGCATTAGATTAATATTTTTTCAATTTTTTTTTTTATAAATCTGTTAATCAACATCAGTCCTAATCAAAGCTACTAAATGTTTAAAAAAATTACAGGACTTTAACTCTTTATTTGGCAAATTCATAAATGATGTCACTGATTTGGTGAAAAAAACGCATACAATCTCTTATTTTCAATGTAAAAAGTAATTGTGGACTGGATTTTTCTTTTATTTTTTTTCTTTTATCACAGTCTTGGACGTAAAAGATTAGTAACAACATTGCCTTTGATGCATTGTTAGTTTTTGTGCAGCATAAGATTTTAATTTGTTCTCCTTAATATACAGGTCGTGGCTGTTTTTGCCCCATTGACTTCCATTATAAGCACATTTTTTGACTGCGAAACCATGACACCATATAATCAGCAGCCCCAGGGATCAGTATTGGGCCCATTACTTTTTAGTCACACAATAGGATTTTCAATTGCATTTTCAATATGTGGATGCATAAATTGAGACATAATCCAAATGCAATTGCAAATCCTGCATTACTGTTTGCATTTCCTCTTTTGTGAACGCGCAGTGACTGCCAAATGAAAAAAGTCCATTTGCAAATGCATTCATCGTGCATGTAACCTGCCAAAACTCAAATGGAGTCGCAAATCCTTTAGCATTTGAATTTCCGACGTCTACACGGAAACCTGTCAATCAAATGACATGGGTAGGGCTATTTTATTGGGTGTGTTTGTATTGGGAAGTGACAGTAATGCGGGATTTGTAATTGCATTTGGATTATGTCACAATTTATGCATCCACATATTGAAAATGCAACTCAAAATCCAATTTGCAATTGCATTTGGAAATTGTCCGGTCTATCCTTCCATATATATCCTTCAATTCTGACCTTTTTAAAAATCTAAATCCTGATTTAAAAAATGCTAACAGAATAAAGAGGTACTGTTGAAGTCAGAATTATTAGCCCCCTGTATGTATTTTTCCACAATATCTGTTAAACGGAAAGAATATTTTTAATAACTCATTTCTAAGAACGGATTTCTTTTATCTTTTGCCATGACAGTATATAATATTTTACTAGATATTTTTCAAGATACTAGTATTCAGCTTAAAGTGACATTTAAAGGCTTAACTAGGTTAATTAGGCAAGTTAGGATAATTTTGCAAGTCATTGTATAACGATGGTTTCTTCTGTAGACAATTGAAAAAATATATATTGCTTAAGAGGGCTAATAATATATTGACCCTAAAATGTTTTTAAAAAAAATTAAACTTTTTTTATTGTAGCCAAAATCAAACAAATAAGACTTTCTCCAGAAGAAAAAATATTATAGGAAATACTGTGAAAAAATCCTTGCTCTGTTAATCATCGTTTGGGAAAAATTAAAAAAATAACAAATTATTAAAATTAAAATGTGACTTCAACTGTATATCTCTTTTACATATCTTTATTTATTAATCTTTTTTATATTGTGTCCAAAATTTCCAGACCCAAACTAAATAAAAAGGACATTAGCAATGCTGTCTCTTTAAGGCAACTGATGTTTAAATGAAAGACTCGACTGTGAGTTTTGAAAGCAGAGGACTGAAAACTGCATCTCTACATGACACAATGACAGTTCATGAGGTGAATTTCAGAAGGCAGAAACTATTAAATTAACGCCGGCATGAGAATGCTTGCCGGGGTCTCCGTAAGTGAATCATTTAGCAGCTACAAATGCCAAAAATCCAATTAGCATGAACTAATACAGAATACGCAACAGCATTATTAAAGGTTACACGTCAAATGTGTTTAAAATCTATCATAAAGCGCGCCTCCAACCACCTCAGGTGTGGTAAGTAATTTATTTGGCTCAAAAGGTTCACTGATGATAATTGGCTCTTTGTCCCAAATTTTTTTTTTCAGTTGAGTTGTGAAATTGTCTGTTATTGGTGTGCATGTGAAGTGAAAATTGAGTGGAAAATCTGCAGCTGTGTCTAGTCTGAACAGGTGCGTGTGTTATTGTACGTACTAGATGATTACCGCATATATGTCCATTAAAATAAACCTGCTTTCTGTTGTCAGGCATGTCATGCTGCATGTTCATATCTGCTAATATCTCGAATATAATTGTTTTACAGAGTAGATTTTGCTCATTTATTTAACATAACAACAACATTCATTCATTCATTTTCTTTTCGGCTTAGTCTCTTTATTAATCTGGGGTCGCCACAGCGGAATGAACCGCCAACTTATCCAGCATATGTTTTACTCAGCGGATGCCCTTCCAGCCGCAACCCATCACTGGGAAACATCCACACTCATTCACACACATACATACACTACGGACAATTTAGCTTACCCAATTCACCTATACCGCATGTCTTTGGACCTGTGGGGGAAACCGGAGCACCCGGAGGAAACCCACGCGAACACGGGGAGAACATGCAACCTCCACACAGAAATGCCAACTGACCCAGCCGAGGCTCGAACCAGCGACCTTCTTGCTGTGAGGCGATTGTGCTACCCACTGCGCCACCGCGTCGCCCCATAACAACAACAATAGGAAATAAATAAAACAATAAAATATTATAATGCTGCAGTTTATGATTAGAATTTAAATAACTGTAAAGTAGAAATTACAATATCCAACATTAAGGTGTTATGCATTTTTTTGACCAAAAACACAGTAGCAACATTAATATACTGAAGTAATATACAGATTTAAACAGGACCTATTATGCAAAAAACATTTTTATAAGGGGTTTAAACACAGTTGTTTGGCAACAGTCTGTGAATATAACCAGCTTCTAATGGTAAACATTTATTCATTGTATTTATTCTAATCACACTTGATAAAAACAGTCTGCAGAAACACTTTGATTGACGTTCTCAATTTGTACGTGTCATCAGAGGGAGAAAGCCCCTCCAATTAGTGATGATCTCTCCCTCATTAGCATAGGATATTAGTCTTGTTTTTGAATCTGCCACTATGCTGACACATAGGCATTTGTAGCTCCACCCTCTTTTGAAAAGAGCACAATCTCATTTGAATTTAAAGCGACAGTCATCAAAATGGCACAATTAGGATTAAAGCCTAAAAGGGGCAGTTTCAGAGAGTTATAAAACATTACTTGTGGGGTATTTTGAGCTGAAGCTTCACACGCACACTCTACAGACATCGGAGACTTATTTTAGATCTTGTAAAAAGGGGCGTAATATGTCTCCTTTAAAATAAATGTAATTTTTTTTTTTTATGTTTTAAAATTAAGTTATTATAATAGACAATGTTATATTGTATAAATAAAAAAGCTAAACATAAAAAACAATAATAAAAAAATACAAAACACAAGTATGTATTATATTATATTATAGTATATTATGGGCGTCACGGTGACGCAGTGGGTAGCATGATCGCCTCACAGCAAGAAGGTCGCTGCTTCGAGCCTCGGCTGGGTCAGTTGGCATTTCTGTGTGGAGTTTGCATGTTCTCCCCGTGTTCGCGTGGGTTTCCTCCGGGTGCTCCGCTTTCCCCCACAAGTCCAAAGACATGCGCTATAGGTGAATTGGGTAAGCTAAATTGGCCGTAGTGTATGTGTGTGAATGAGTGTGTATGGATGTTTTCCAGTGATGGGTTGCAGCTAGAAGGGCATCTGCTGCGTAAAACCAAAGAAAAGCAGCTTAAACTTGTTGCTGCAATTTAAATGTCTCATGATTCTCCTCTGTCTTCACCTCTCGGCTCATCCTGTGTTTCTTCCTCATTTCTCCTCCAGCTGTCAGGATCACGTTCTGGATCAGTGAGAGAGGCCAGATGGCATCAAGCGCAGGGATCAACCTCTCTCTCTCTCTCTCTCTCTCTCTCTCTCAAAATTCAAACTTGCTTTATTGGCATGACAAATGTTACAAATGTATTGCCAAAGCATTTGTGATGTTTACATTAAATAGAACATATGAAAACAAATGACATAGTGGTGATTTAAAAAAACAATAATTACCAGTATATTTAACAATCACCATTTCATGATAAAACAATTTTTAATAAATTTATTATTAAACAGTATATTTAGCAATCAACATTTTAAGATTCATTTATAACAATTTAGAATTCTATGTGTGTGTCTGTGTGTGCGTGTGGTGTTTGTAAGCGCATGCTGTTGTTATTTTTTGTTGTTGTGAGTTTTTTTTCAACCCAGGTTCATTGTGGATATGTACCCAGGTCTACATTTCTGGGACAGCGAAATAGGTATCCAGAGGTACGTCTGCTTGCAGTTTTTGTTTTCGCAAATCTGCTGATGCCGCTGTGTACACTTTTTGATGACCTCAAATTTCTCTCACACGTGCCATTTGCACGTTCTCTTCTCGTGTAAATCCACCAGAGGATGCAATATAAACTTCAACCCACCAGCTTGCTGTCAATTGACTGACCGACTGACCTACCCACCCACTTTCCTAAACCCAACCAATAGTGTTTTCAAAAGCAATCTAAAAAAACAAAATCTGTTGTGGCTCTGTGATTTTACCATGTTTTTTGACATTTTGAAAATGCGCATAAAAATGTGCATAACTGAGTAGGATAAACTTTTTATTCAAAAAGAAAAAATGCACAAACTATGATGAAAACACTTTTACTGAACAAATTCCAGTATGCGCATTAAAAAAAGTCATGTGATTTTGTTATAATGCTGTGTTCACACCAGACACGGCATGCGCAAATAAATTGCACTATTCGCACGTAAATAGACATGTGAACATTTTGAATTTACTCGCTTCATTCGCGCGTCAAATTGGCTTCATTCACGCATCAAATTCACTTCACAATGGACGCCGATTCGCGTCATGGGCGGGGCTTTTATGGATTTTATTGAGAGAGTAGCTGTGCTTTACTGTATGTGCTTTAGTAAGGCTGATAAACAGCGTATATTCGTTCGGCACCGTGTCTGAGTCCACTAAGTCCTTTCAGAGGTGCACCCAGCTCTATGAATTCATCAACTCCTCCAGAAACTATACCTGGATGATGGAAGCTTTCAGTGGTGCATCTGACTGAGCCAAGCCCAGTTTGATGAGCTGTTGTCCGGTGTCGGCAAGAGGATTTCCCTTGGGACACCAACAACGCTACGTCATAATAACGCCTCTACAAGAGCAAGCTCCTGATTGGTTAACGCGGCGCAAATGTCCTCTAAAGTTGATTTTCCAACTCAAGCGATTTGCACATCAAACGAGCAAAATGCTCAATTGCTTGCGCGAATGAGGTGGCATGAAAGATGCGATTCGCGCGAATAGCGCCGCAGGATGTCTATTTGCATCTTTGCATTGACTTAACATGTAAATCACTCATGCTTGATGCTTCATCTGAGTCTGGTGTGAACGCGCATAAGAGATCATGTGGTGATAAATGTGTGTGAATGCTGGCTGGCTGAGCACACTGTAAAACATCTAAAATGTTGTTTTCGTCATTCTAAAACGCCGTAACCATTTAACCACAATAGTGTTATTATATTGTTAATTACATCCAGAATTATCAAGAGCGTCTGTGCTCTGCGTCTCACGCCTTCAAACACCACCATGCGTTCATTGCGTGTCGGCATTGTCTTCTGAGGTGAAAGTCATTTATTAAATAAAGAAAAGATTCACGCAGCTTCTCCAACCACAGCAAATTCAGTTTTTACTTTTGATATTTGGCGCCAGTTAATCAGGAAGTGATGATTTTGTTCTTATTGCCTCATTTATTGGATGGAAACGTTGCTTTATTTGCACATCTTTTATGCCATATTCCAGTTTTGCGCATAAATTTAATTTGCATCTTTGGATGGAAACAGCCAATGAGCCTATGTTTTTTTTTTTACCTAATACATATTGAAGTTGTGTTGTATTGTCGAACTTTGTGAATTCAGGGTAAACAAGCTCATATTTGGGGTAGACTGTTGCTCTGATAGTTTGGGCAGAGGTGCTGATAGTTTGGGCAGGTTTTGGGTGAGGAAGTGTTCCTCTGTCTCCACCTCTGCATGCACAGATGTGGCTCTCTCTGGGTTGCCAGTTCTGTCTGTAACAGAATTGCATTATGGGATGTTGATCTCTGCTCAGTTGACTTTTGATGTTGAAAGTTCAACTCTACAGTTTAACAAAGTGACATTTTTTTGACATTTTAGTAGTTTGAAATAATGTAATGTATAAGAAATAATATATAGAGAAATAAGTCTGTATAATAACAGAAAATGTACCGGAAGTTTATTACAGGTTTTTTGTAGCGTAATATACAACACCAACCCAGACAATATATCACTTTAAACTATTAAACAATGTTAATAAAAGTCACTTTGTCAAACTTTTCAAGGTTAAAAGTTGTTGGAAGAAAGATTAAGGTCCCATAATGCAATTCAAAGACATAAATAAACGAGAAACAATAAAAAAATAAAAACATGAATCACAAAATACGGAAAACTGAAAATTCACGGATATTTTTTTACAGTGTAGCATGTACAAAAATACAAAAAGCTCATTATTAATGTTAGTATTTTCACAAGTTATTGTAGTGAAGTAAATAATTATGTCTTGATTTAATTTACAGATTTAAAAGTCCAGAAAGACACTAGAAAACAATAATAAGCTAGCTAGTCGTGATGCTAAGCTAAAAACAGTTTGTACAGTCATCTATTGTGTGACTTTGTGTTTTGTAGTAGTAGTAGTAAAAAAAAAAAAATAATAAAAAAATAAAAATAATAATAAAAAATACAAATAACAAAATAATAATAAATCAGAATAAACCGTACATTTACTGTAACAATCAACATTTATGGATTAAACCGCAATAATAAAAAGTAATAATCAGTATATTTACAATGATTCATTTGTAATAATCTAGATGCGTGTGCGTGTGCGTGCGCGCGTGCGTGCGTGTGTGTGTGTGTGTGAGTGTGTGTGTGTGTGTGTGTGTGTGTGTGTGCGTGCGTGTGTTTGCAAGCGCATCTCTCTCTCAGTCTTCTAAACGATAAGCTTGCTGAAGGGAAATATTTTCATAAAATGACTGTAAAGGTTTTGAATAAAGACAAGCTGATAACTCGCTCAGATACTCCTTGGAGAAATCAGTTGTGTATTGACTCAAATTTTAAACCAAAGTGGGATATGTTGAACAAGCCACCATTCACAAAATATAATGGAGATTTGCAGTGGAAGATCCCGCACGGAATTATTTCAGTTGATGCGTAAAAGATAGTTGTATTTTTTTGTGAGCAGAGAAAAACTGTTTTTCATTATTGTTGTTGTTTTTTTGTTTTTTTTTTACATGAATTTCGTTTGTGGGCAGGCAAAAAATGTATAGTTACTTAAGTTATTTAAGAAAATATAAATAGAGTGTTAATTTGGAAATAACCTTTTAAATTTCTGCAAAAATATAGGACATAATAATTTGTTAATTATATTAAAAGAATGTTAAAGGTGCTGTAAGTTTTTGACTCTTCTAAAGCATAAAAATACCATAATATGTTTGCAGATATTTAAGAAAGTTGCTAAGTGAACATTCTTGTTTATCTGAAAAACAATGCTAAAGTCAGATATTATGCTTTGAAAATGTCTGTTATGTGCCAGAACGTCTGTCTTTGTTTAGGTTCTTTTAACCAATTATATGCAACCTCCGGTGGACAGTAACAGCCCCGAAATGAGACGCAGATTCAGAGTTCCACACGAGGTGGTTATTAATTAGCAAATAATATAAATATTACAAACGTAAACATTAGGTGAGCAGGTTATATTGTAACCCTGTGTCCTAACAACACACTACATTACGAGATTTGCAGTGATAAGCAATTTGAAATTTAAAAACAGCCATTCAGAAGCACAGAATATGCACTCACTCATGAAATTGTAAGGTTTATAATCGAATTAATACATATTAAACCTCTTTAACATTATTATATGTACATGCTGAATGATTCATATTTGTTAACTTGGCTTGCACTGAGTCACAGTTCTAAAGTTCAATTTCAGACGGTTTATTTTATTTTCAAGATCTGAGGTGAACTATCTGCTGCTGTTTTCAGTAGTATGGCAATAAATGTCAGGTAAAATAGCATTCAAACTCACATTGTTAGCATTTAACACTGAATAAAGCACATGAGGTGTACCTGAGGTGATCATAGTTTATCCTGATGTTCACCTGTGAGAAGCCATTTCTAAAATAGAAATTTCAGGTGTTGGTTAGGACAAAAACTCCTTTTATTATGAAAAATATTTCTTGTATTGTGCCGTTGCTTTTAGTTAGAATAGTCTTTAGGCTCAATAGTCAGGCACACTCACGTCAATCTGGCAACTTACGCTTGCGTGGACTCGTCAGAGTAGGAGCCAAGTGAAAAGTTGTTTTGATCCAGGAGTGCAATACTTAGTTCAACCACTGGGTGTCAAACTTACATACTGCACCTTTAAGTAAGGGATAAAACAGGCCAGGTGGTTGTTATTACAAATTATTACGGGCCTGTCTGCAATACTCTATTCTGATTGGTCAGTCGCACCATTTTAAGGTATGTTATTCTTTTTTTTTTTTCCTTCGGCTTATCAGGGGTCACCACATTGGAATGAACCGCCAACTTGTCCAGCAAATGTTTTACACAGCGGATGCCCTTCCAGCTGCAACACAGTACTGAGAAACACCCATACACCCATATCGCATTCACACACACACTATGGTAAATTTAGTTTACTCAATTCACTTATAGCGCATGTCTTTGGATTGTGGAGGAAACCAGAGCACCCGGAGGAAACCCACGCCAACACGGGGAGAACATGCAAACCACAGATATGCCAATTGGCCCAGTCGGGACTCAAACCAGCGACCTTCTTGCTGTGAGGCGACAGTGCTAACCACTGAGCCACTGTGCCGCCCTATGGTATGCTATTCCCAGATAGATATTTCTCTCCCTCTCTTTTGCTCTCAGTCCTCTGTCTTTCTATTTCTCTAACTCACTCTCTCTCATTCTCTCACTCTCAGTCTTCTCTCTCTCTCTCTCTCTCTCTCTCTCTCTCTCTCTCTCTCTCTCTCTCTCTCTCTCTGCCCTGAGCTGAACTATACTGGACTGTCAGTTCATTTTTCTGTGCAGGCCAGCTGAGTTCCCCCTTGGTCTCCTTTGGCGAAGTGAAAACCCTTGCCCTCTTATCATTCCGCTCGCTCCTCAGTCCAGTTGCTTTTCAATGGCTCTTCTCTTCTCCCTCATAGTGAGCTCTGTCTCTGCCTCCTACAGAGAGATCATTGACTCTGGACAGTGGTAACGCGAGCTGCTCCGGCATCCGCACATGCTGATTAATGAACCGCTGCGCTTGGAGGCGCTGATATGCTCAAATCAGGGGAGAATTAAAGTACAGCACAGCTTCTGTCAATAATGAGAAGAACTAAATGCATCCACAAATGTTTACAGCAGTGGAAAGGCATGAGTTTCTCGACCCGGGGGTTGACATGTATACTTGATTTTTAGAGAAATGACTATGATTTAAGAAACACACATACCAAACATGTTTCTTCTGTTTATTTTTCTTTTATGTGTTTCTTTCTTCTGTTGAACACAAAAGAAGGTATTTTGTCGAAGTGGAAGTCAATGGGTGCCAACAACCAACATTCTTCAAAATATCTTCTTTTGTGTTTTGGGCAAGTGAAGGGTGAGTAAATGATGACAGAATATTCATTTTTGGGTGAACTATCCCTTTAAGAACTAGCTGAGAAATGTTTTAAGGAGTTTACAACTTTACTTTTTACTTTTTTTATTTTACCACCTCACATTTCTGTACACTAAGAATTAACTGTATGTAGCTTACAATCTACTAGATGCAAATTGCATTAAAAATCATATTGTTTGGTGTTTCTAAAGAACAATTTATTTTATAGAGTTTACAAAGTAATACAATTAGCTATTTTTTATTGCTACTTTTCAACCATTCACAGCCTATGACAACTAATTATAATTTTTATAAATTTCATCACCTACCAGCTATAGCTGTAATTCGCAAGAAATAAGTAGTGTTAACTGGATAGTTCACCCCAGAATGAAAAATGTTATTTTCTTGCAGTTGCAGCAAGCTCTCTGCAACTCTCACATGAAGCTAAGCAGGGCTGCACCCGTTCAGTACCTGGATGAGAGACCACATGGGAAAGCTAGGTTGCTGCCGGAAGTGGTGTTAGTAAGACCAGCAGGGGGCGCTCAACCTGCGGCCTGTGTTGGTCCTAACGCCCCAGTATATTGATGGGGACTCTATACTGCTCAGTGAGCCCCGTCTTTCGGATGAAATGTTAAACCGAGGTCCTGACTCTGGTCGTAAAGTGAAAAAAGGTAGTGTAATATTAAATATTCTTTCCATTACTTTATGTAAATCCACCCAGAAATGTTTTATCACTGGACACTGCCAGAATATATGCCAGTGGCATATATTTATTGTCTACTCCTGAAGTATATGTTTTTAGTTTTGGTGTAATGAAAAATCTGATGAGGCATTTCCACCCAAACTCCCGCCACATATATGAATTAGTGCATTTTGAAGTGAATTCACATACGTCTAACCAATCTTCATTCGAAGAAATATTTTTTATATTGTTTTCAAAGTGGCTATTATGGATATTTTTTACAGTGTAGCCATTTGTTAACTATACTTTTTTTTTTTTGGATGGCGCAGATAATGTAAATCATGAGCATACAGTCATTTTAACACAAGTTTGTATAATGAATCAGTAATTGAGAGAGCACATCTGCAGAGTCTGGGCACTCAGAGATCACCGCATGCATACAAACACACATCTAGAAGTAGAAAAATGATGTGATTAAGTTGATGGAGCAAGGCCGGGCTTTGAAAGAACCATTGGCCAGAACAGCAGGGTGAGCAGCCTGATTCTTTATGAGAAATATCAGACGTCTCAACTAAAGAACATCACCTTTTGATGAACTCTTCAGTGCAGCTGTACATCACAACACAGAGGGATGGGACGCTGCCAAACTGCAGCTTCTCTCCGAAAAAAAAAAGTCTCGATCCAAGGGAAGATCAGCCATATGCTTGGTCTGAGTGATTCTCCAAATTGCACCTTGGTTATTGTCACACACACACACAATGGAAAAAAATAAACAGTTTCCATTTAGATTCCAACATTTCCCCTGCTGACTCAACTTTTGTTCACTGTAGTATTTTCCAGTTGAGTGGATGCATTTAGTTTCTTAAGGCAATTCAGAGAGCTGTTCATGTATTAATTTGTTTTTGTTCTATTTTTTTTCCCCAGCTCTCATCAAAAATAACATAGTTGTTCCTGTTACATAAAACTATTTAAAAAAATGTTTTGTTAATGAACATAATAAAATAATTTAAACTACTTAAAAAAAAAGAAAAAAAAAAAAGAAAATGTACTAAAATGTAAAACTGGCGACACAGTGGCTCAGTGGTTAGCACTGTCGCCTCACAGCAAGAAGGTCGCTGGTTTGAGTCTCGGCTGGGTCAGTTGGCATTTCTGTGTGGAGTTTGCATGTTCTCCCCGTGTTGGTGTGGGTTTTCTTCGAGTCCTCCAGTTTCCCCCACAGTCCAAAGACATGGGGTACAGGTGAAAAAAACTAAATTGGCAGTAGTGTATGTGTGTGAATGAGTGTGTATGGATGTTTCCCAGTACTGGGTTGCAGCTGGAAGCAGGGTGCGAATTACAGGGGGGTTTGGGGGGGATTGACCCCCCATTTAACGCTTGATCCCCCCTGAAGGAGGTCAAAACAAGATTTATGGGGGGGTCAGTTCTTTAATACTGAGAAATATTTCACTCTGTATTTTAAATAGCAATGTTAATAATTAAAATATGGGCTGCACGGTGGCACAGTGGGTAGCACGTTCGCCTCACAGCAAGAAGGTCGCTGGTTCGATTTCTGGTTTCCCCCACAAGTCCAAAAACATGTGGTATAGGTGAATTGGGTAAGCTAAAATTGTCCGTAGTGTATGTGTGTGAATGAGTGTGTATGGATGTTTCCCAGTGATGGGTTGCAGCTGGAAGGGCATCCGCTGTGTAAAACATATGCTGGATAAGTTGGCGGTTCATTCCGCTGTGGCGACCCCAGATTAATAAAGGGACTAAGCCGAAAAGAAAATGAATGAATGAATAATTAAAATATTAGATAATATAAATATACATTTGACCACCCCTATAACGGTTCAAACCATTGTTAATGCATAATTGCACCAATCAGTCTATTCGAGAAAAAGTCTGAAAGCGGCAGATCTAGAGCACCAATAGACATTCTGTTCACAAGACTTTGTTTTCACGTAAAATAGGTGTTTGTATCTATATTTAGCCTGAAAATAAAATCAAATTAGACTCATAGTTTGTAGTTTAACCTACAGTAACATCTGAAATAGCTAATCAGAGAATACTGTAGGTCAGAATACACTAAATATCCCTCAAAACGCTGAAAACTTAAATACATTTTATTAATAAACTAGATGTAATAAAAAATAAATACATAAATGACTGAAGCAAATAACCGAAAAAGTTGACCCCCCGATCGTCAATATATAATTCGCTGGCTGGAACGGCATCCGCTGTGTTAAACATTTCGCTGATTCCGTTCATTCCGCTGTGGCGACCTCTGATTAATAAAGGGACTAAGCCAAAGGAAAATGAATGATTAAAAAATGTAAAACTGTAAAAACAAAAAAAGTCATAAATAGGGCTGCGGGTACAGATTAATCCAACACAGGCTCATTGTGAAAACGTACCCACGTATACATTTTTGGAGAGCTCAAATTATATTCCGCTGTTACCAGTTTGCCCAGTGGCTCACCATGTATGTCGGCGGACTTGAGACGCAGAGAAGAGTTGACCGCGACGACGAAGTCCGGCGAAGAACGGTTCCAGAAAGCAGGTAAAACAAAAACAAAAGGCAAAAAATAAAAGAAACAAGTAAATAACAGGGTGAGAACTTGGTAAGATCTGAAAACGTGGTAAAAATCAGGGGTGGGCTTTTCTTTTTCTGGATTGCTTTTGAAAACACTGTCGGTTAGGTTTAGGGAAGTGGGTGGGCGGGTCAATCGGTGCTTTTGAAAACACTGTCGGTTGGGTTTAGGGGAGGGGGTGGGTGGGGAAATCGGTCGGTAGGTCAGTCAGTCAGTCGACAGCGTCCTCTGGTGGATTTACGCGAGAACAGCAGGTGCGAATGGCACTCGCAAGAGAAATCTGAGATCTGAAAAAGCATACACAGCGGCCTCTGGTGGATTTGTGATAACAAAAACTACAAAAGAAAGCTCCTGGAACGTATTTAGCGATCTCCGGAAATGTATATGGGGTACGTATTAACAATGAGCCTGGGTTGGATTAATCGCATCTGTAATAAAAGCTTGTTTTTACATAAGATATGTCTGTGTTTTACAAAGAAACAACTTTTTTGCATAGATATTGAAATTTCTGTGTATAATTTGGATCTTATACATATATATTTTATATCTAAATATAAATACACATTTTCTCAAATATACGCATGCATGTGTGTATTTAGATATACATAATAAATATACACAGTACACACTCTTATATTATGTCAAAACAAACTTTTATTTTGGATGCGATTAAAAATATGCTTTCAAAATATTGATAGTGAAAATGGAGAATGCTAAGCTAATTCAAATATTTTAAAAAGAACACTATAACACATAAGTAATACAAATATTCATTCATTCATTCATTTTCTTTTCGGCTTAGTCCCTTTATTAATCTGGGGTCGCCACAGCGGAGTAAACCGCCAACTTATCCAGCATATGTTTTTTGCAGCGGATGCCCTTCCAGCTGCAACCCATCACTGGAAAACACCCATACACACTAATTTACACACATACACTACGGACAATTTAGCTTACCTAATTCACCTATAGCGCATGTCTTTGGACTTGTGGGGGAAAGCGGAGCACCCAGAGGAAACCCACGCCAACACGGGGAGAACATGCAAACTCCACACAAATATAACGTTGAAAAATAATAATAAAAATATGTATGCAGAGCTGAAACCATTGCCCTGAAATTGTGTTTTTATTGTGAGTGCCCACCTCTCTGTGATCTGTTTGAACTGCACTGTATTAGATCACGGTGAAGCACTTGGGAAGCAACACTTTATCAAAAAACAATGAAACTGTTTATATTGCATATCAAAACAACTTATTTTTCTCTCCTCTCTCATATGCATTGTTCTCTGATGTCCTCAGATTCCCCACAGTTTTCATATGGAGCTTCCTGAAGTGTGTCAAATGGATGCCGGCTGAAAAAGTCCAGCATTTAGATATCTCTAGGGCAATCTTGTCATGGTGTTTTTTTATTTTGAAATCTTTGTCCCGGCGACACGGTGGCTCATTGGTTAGCACTGTCACTGTCTGTTGTCATTTCTGTGTGGAGTTTGCATGTTCTCCCAGTGTTGGCGTGGGTTTCCTTCTGGTGCTCCAGTTTCCTCCACAGTCCAAACACATGCGCTATAGGTGAATTGAATAAACTAAATTGGCTTTCAAGAGTTCACACTTAGCTGATGATTGATTATAAAGCTTGTTTGGCATGCTGTCCCGGGAGAGAGCCCTGAGCTCATAAGATCCTCGAGCCCGGGGCTGCCTCCCGTTTGCAAGGCGATAGGAAACTTTGAGCTCAGGTAGATCTCGAGAACTCCCCTGCTGTAGTAGCTAGTGAACTAATAGTGTTTGCTCTTAAGAGATGACTATTGCTAGTTCGTGTTTGTGGTGCCGATTTGGATTGGTCTATTAACTTAGGTTGCATGTTTTTGGACGGTGGGAGGAAACCGGGGAGCCCGGGGGAAACCCACGTGTCACGGGGAGAACGTGCAAACTCTGCACAGAAACGCCGGCCAGCCCGGCAAGGGCCAGAACCGGTGACGTTCTTGCTGTGAGGCAACAGTGCTAACCACTGGGCCACCGTGTCACCCGTCCTGGAAAGGAGGAGGAGTAGGGGTGGAAGGGGGGATTCTACAAAAATGAAGGTAGCTGTTATGTGGAACTTAGGGTATTTATAGTGGCTTAGGAATCGTCTGATTGGTGAATCGTAAATTGGATAATGTGGATCAGGCGCAAGCAATTATAAGCACGTGATCCTCTCGAAATTAGTTTACAAATAAACTTCACTTCAAGAGTTCACACTTAGCTGATGATTGATTATAAAGCTTGTTTGG
>CAIGQV010016645.1:24299084-24363906 GCA_903798115.1 Danio jaintianensis | reverse complement strand
CTGTCCCGGGAGAGAGCCCTGAGCTCATAAGATCCTCGAGCCCGGGGGTCCCTCCCGTTTGCAAGGCGATAGGAGAGTTTGAGCTCAGGTAGATCTCGAGAACTCCCCAGGATGCCTTAATTAGCTCGGGACAGCAGCCGCATATTGAAGAAACCCCCCAAGAGGCAAATATCTATGCTATATACGGCTGCTGGATATAATATTGGAAAGATGTTAGAGGAGAGAGGCTCCTGCTGGAGTGAAGTTGGAAACAGACTTCTGTGGAGTCTGGACAGGGGGCGTGGGAGGGGCCGGGAGTGACTCCTGTGGGAGTCGGGGCTCTGGGGAGACTCCTGCGGGAGTCAGAGCCGGGGTGGCGGGGCTCCTGCGGGAGTCGGGGAAGATATTCTTTGGGCGGTGAAGACTCCTGCGGGAGACGGGTGAAATAGTTGGCGGGGGGGGGGCATGGAACTCCTGCGGGAGTTGAAGCTCGGGGGGACTCCTGCAGGAGTCAGAGCTTAAGGGAGTGAGGGCCTTGCAGAAAGAAGGAAAGTATAGCGGATGACTCGACGCTAGAAAAAAGAAAGATAGCGGAGAAACTCGACGCTGAAGGAAGAAAATTAGCGGAGGAACTTGGCGCTGTAAAAAGGGGGGGGGGGGGAGGGGAAAGGTCATGGAGTATGAGTAGAAGAAGGGAGAAAAGGTAAAGATGGGAAACATTTTGGAAATGTGGGGTATCGGAAGCGCTTAGCGCTGTAAGTAAGTAAAAGAACGGGCGGATAAGTGCCGGAAGGGAGATAGAAAGAGGGACGGAGGATCTCAACGCCAGAAAGAAGAAAAGGGGAGTTTTTTTTTTTGTTTTTTTTTAGTGGCCGGGAAGGGGCGGTGATTGACTCCTGTGGGAGTCGGAGCTCGGAGTAACTCCTGCGGGAGTCAGAGCTGCGGGGGCATTGCTCCCGCGGGAGACTGGGAGAGCGAGGGGGCAGTGAAGACTCCTGCGGGAGGTGGCGGGGGCAAGACTCCTGCGGGACTCGAAGCTCATTTTAGTCACTCCTGCGGGAGTTAGATCTGGGGATAGAGGGCCTAAGTGGAAAGAAAAAGAGTAGCGGAGTAACTCGGTGCTGAAAAGAAAAGAAGCGGAGAAACTCAACGCTGAAAGGGGGGGGGGGGGGATTTTAGGTATGTGAGAACCGGAAAGGGGTTTGAAGAAGGGGAATGGAAGAGCGTAATTACTCGACGCTGAAAAGAAGTAAAAGAAGGGGCGAATAAATGCCGGAAGGGAGATAGAAAGAGAGGCGGAGGATCTCGTCGCCAGAAAGAGGAAAAAAAGGGGGGGGGGGGCTTTGCGAGAGGCGGGGAAAGGGAGGGGAGGGGGGGGCTCTTGCTACAGTGTGACTGCTAAGGGGGGGGCTGGGGATGGGCTTGGCGGGACTCCTGCTGGAGTCGAAGCTCTAAGCGACACCTGCGGGAGTCAGAGCTGTGTTGAGCGGGAGTGGTGGGGAAGCAGAGTATAGCTCGCGCTTGGAAGGTTAGAAGGAAGAGAATAGGAAGGGTAGCGAAGGGGCTAGAGAGAGGGGAAATAGGAGAAAAAGGCAGAGTCGTGCTCGTGCCCTTGAACTCTGGTGGGTGGAAGTCGGCTAGAGAGAATCAGCTGGGCTTCCTTGAGGTGGTAATGGCTGAGGCGGATGTAGGATTTGAAGGCGTCAGAAGACCAACGTCCGAGGGTCTGAATCTGTTGTTGAGAGAGCCCATTGTGGGCTGCTGTGGTGGCTGCCCCTATTCTGAATGAATGGCTAGAGAATGGTTCGGGGGGGAAGCCTGAAAGGCGGAGGACTTCTTTTAAATGTTTTTGGAACCAGAAACATGTTACTGGACGGTTAGCGTCGTCAGTAAAGAGAGGGGCGAGGGGGTTGGGCTCTTGGGCTCTCCTGGAGTGTATGTATGCTTGGAGGGTCTGGAAAGGGTGTGTGGGGGAGGGGATGTCAAAAATATAAATGGAATGCCCTTTCCGTATTTGATCTGTTTTGCTTTGCTTGATGAAGAATGAAAGAGTTTCTTTATTCTGCAAAGTCAGATCGGATATGGTGGGGTGGATGGTGGGGTTGAAATTGGATGTTATTGTTAGTTCAGAACATCTTAGAAAGCCAAAAAAGGCTAGGGTGAACATGGCGTCGAGGGTGCGAGCTGTGTGGGTGGAAAGGTATCTTTTGCATAGTGTGTGGATGCATTTGGACAATATATGGAGGGTAATGGGTTGTCTGGGTTCGGGAGGGGAGGGGTGGATTTTTTGGATACCTTTAATGAGGAGGGAAGTTTGGGAATTAGTGATGGAGTCTGAGGGGGACCTGTGGATCAGTTTATGAAAAAATTGGATCCCGCTAAGGTAGCTTCTAATTGAGCTGGCTTGTAAGTTTTTTGCTGCGTGTAAGTGAGAGATAAATGAGGTGATGGAAAGGAGGGAGAAATCTGGAAAAGGAGTTTTGTAAATGGAGTGAAAGTCTTTGAATGCACTCCATGCGGTGAGATATGAATGGAGGGTTCTGGGGGCTATTACTTGAAAAATAAGGAATATGGAGATTTCATGGAGGTGGCTAGAGGGGGTGGTTTATGGCAATATCATTTCTGAATAATGAGGGACTGGTGTTGGATGGGGATCCGCCTCTGGAACCAATCGCCAAAACCTCTGGAAAGAAAAACGAGACAGAGAGTCAGCAATTTGATTTTTACAACCTGGTATATGTTCAGCAGTTATACAGAACTGTTTTTTGGCTGCTGTCCAAATTATGCGCCCTAATAAGGGCATGAGTGCTGGAGCGTGGGAACGCCCCTTATTAATGCATTGGACTGTGGCCTCGTTGTCGCAGTGTACGAGAATGCTAGAGGCAGCCCACTCGTCGCCCCATAGGATGGTCGCGGCGACGATGGGATATAATTCGAAAAGGGCGGACGATTGTTGGTTTTGGGGAATATCGAGCATTTAGGGGGGCCATGGTGAAGCGAACCAGCGCCCTTGGTAAAATCCCCCGAAACCAACTGAAGGGGCGGCGTCGGTGAATAATTTGATATCTACCGGCAAAGCTGTCAGGTCGCTGTAGAAAAAGGAACAGTCGTTCCATTGCTTAAGGAAAGATATCCATAAGCTGATTTTGTCTCGACTGGATTTAGAGAGGAGGATGGAGTCCTCTAAACCGGGAACTGTGGTGGAGAACTGGAGGAGGTGAGTAACGAACGGGCGACCTTGGGGAATGATTTGCATGGCGAAATTAAGATGTCCGAGAATGGAGAGGAGCTCGCATTTGGTGCGTGACTGGCTTTCGAGAAAAATGTGGCATAAAGATATGATGCGGTCGATATTTTTCTTTTGTGAGGGATGCTTGAAATTTTTTGGAATCTAGATTAATACCCAGGAATTCAATGGAAGTGCTGGGTCCGGAGGTTTTTTCCTCTGCGAGGGGAATTCCGAGATTGGCGAAAACCTTTTGGGTGATCGCTAGATGCTTGGAAGGGGGAGATGAGTAAGGGGAGATAATGAGGAAATTGTCTAGTAGGTGAATGAGGAATGGTAATTCCGTAATTATTGGATAATATCCAGCATACGGCTTCGGAGAGCATGTCAAAAATTTTGGGGCTGCTTTTGCAGCCGAAGGTAGGTCGTACTGCGAAGTAGAATTGTGAGCGCCAATGGTTGCCAAAAAGATGCCAATAATCGGGGTGAATTGGCATGATTTTGAATGCAGATGCAATGTCGATTTTTGCGAGCCAAGCGTTATGGCTGTTTTGATAAGGGAGATCGCTTGGTCTATGTTGTGGTAGTGAAGTGAATATTCGTTGATCAGAATAGTGCTATTTATGCTGGGAAATGTGGAATTGTGTGGGGAAGAAAGGTCGATTATGAGGCGTTTTTTGCCTGAAAATTTGCGAGTGGCGATGCCTATAGGGCTAATGCGGGAAACGCTGAACAGCGGGGTGGAGAAAGGTCCGATCATGAAGTTATTATCGATGTCTTTTTTAATGAGATGATCGACTGTCTCGGGATCTGTAGTTGCGGATTGTAGATTGGGACAGAAAAGATTAGAGGAAGGGAGAGCTGAAACGCCTGGGTGGAATCTGTGGGTTAGACCTGAAATTAGAAAATCAGAAAAGTTAGTATCAGGGTGAAAACGTAGTTCAAATGCAAGGTAAGGAATATTCACTGGAGTCGATAGGTAATTTTTTGATTTTTTATTATTAGCTCTCCATATGGAGCAAATGATTTTGGCGTGGGAGCCGCCGCAGTAGTTACAAATATGAAGATATTTGCAGGGGTTTCTGAGACATCTGCCAAAGTTGAAATTTTGGCAGATGTCTCGGTTGGAGGGAGAAGAGCGGAAGGATGAAGAGGGGAGAAGAGAGGGAAGGTTAGGATTAGGCGGGCGAGGGACGTAACTGGTGGATCTGGATGTAGGTTGAGCTGAGTCGGGAGTAGGAGTGATGAAAGAGCAGGAGGTAGTGGATTGGAGGCTAGAGCGGCAGACAGATTACGGCAACCTAGAAAGAGATCAACGTCCAGAGCCCCCCGATAAGGTTGTTGATTCCATTGAGTCACACGGATTGCGCATTTGGCTGAGAAAAGCTTATGATATGTATAGAAATTAGTTCCCCCGTAGGAGAGCGCTAACTCGGCGATGATGGCCATGTAGTCGTTCAACTCGCGCCTCCTATGGGAAAAAACGGAACAGATTATGTCTGTGAAACGTGGAAAGGCGATGGTGAATTCGGCTAATGACATGATGCGAGATTTGGTGCTGGTGGTTTGTTTTAAGGTGAGAGTGAACTCGCCGCAATCTACCTGGCGTTCTGCCGCGGGGGGTGAGATGGGTGAAAGGAGAGTGATGAGGTCAATGTCTGCACCTGAGAGGATTTGGTTTCTTGCGGAGGTGGAGATGGGGGGAGGTTCCATGGCTAGAGCGTTAGGCGGTACGGGAAGGGGCGTGGCTGTGGTTAGGGTGAATGGGGGTCGTTCTGTAGAAACTTGTGTAGGAAGGGTAGAATGATGAATGGGGTCAGTGCTGGTATGTGCGGATGGGAGTGGAGGAGGGAGAAAGGAGGGCGGGACTTGAGTAGAAGAGGGTAGGTTTAGAGGCATGGAGCAAGAAGCGGAGGGTTGGGGTGGGAGGGAAAAATGTTGGTTTTGGGGAGGGGCGGGTGGAAAGGAAATAGGGTGGAAATGGGAAACTGAGGTAGAGGGGATATGGGGGCTGGTTAAAGAGTTTAAAAAGGGTGCTGGAGGCCAAGAAAAAGTAGAAGGAAAAGGTTGGGAGGGAAGAGGAAGGGAAGTATTATTGTCCTGGTTGGAATCCTGGTGTAGAATGGTGGGTGGTGTGGCTTGTGGAGACCGGGTGTCCAGGGGACGTGGTCTTGGGGTTGTACGGCTCTGTTTGTTTGGTTTTTTTCTGGGTTGGGACGGGTGTGGATACAGCGTGTAGCGGGAGCTGGTTTTCTGGGTAGGTTGTCTTGCTGGTGGACTGAGAGATGGGTGCGAGTCTGAGGTGGCGTTGGAGTAAAGTTTGAGGAGTTCCGGTTTATTGAGATGACGTGGAGCGTGGATGCCGAGATCGGAGAGGAGTTTGCGGAGTTCTATGATGGTGATTCTCTTGGCTGGCCGGACAGAGGAGGAGGCTGAGACGTATGAAGAGGTGGGTGAAATTTTCTGATGTCTTAAGGTGGAAGGTGTGGGAGATCTGTGGCGAAGTCTGGTGGTTGAAGAGCGTGTCGTTCGTCGGCCTCTTGCTTGGTCCTCGGGCTCCGTTTGAGAACCGTGCGGACCTAAGTGGTGTTGGGCTGTTGCGGGCGATCCGGAGAGAGCGTTGTCTTCTTGGAGGTTGTTGGCTGGGTTGATGCTGGTGTAGTTGTCCATTGTAGTGAATAGCTTTGTCGGAAACTTGCTGTTTTGGAGCGAGGTTTGACGGAGCTTCTTCAAAAATGAAGGTAGCTGTTATGTGGAACTTAGGGTATTTATAGTGGCTTAGGAATCGTCTGATTGGTGAATCGTAAATTGGATAATGCGGATCAGGCGCAAGCAATCATAAGCACGTGATCCTCTCGAAATTAGTTTACAAATAAACTTCACGTAGTGTATGTGTGTGAATGAGTGTGTATGGATGTTTCCCAGTACTGGGTTGCAGCTGGAAGGGCATCCGTTGTGTAAAACATATGCTGGATAAGTTGGCGGTTCATTCCGCTGTGGCGATCCCTGATGAATAAAGGGACTAAGCCGAAGGAAAATTAATGAATGAATCTTTGTCCCTCTACTACATAATGAATATGATGAGCTGGAAAATGGTGCTAGCGTTTATAAACAGGGACTTCTCTCTTCTTTAAAGGGATAGTTTGCATAAAAATATAGATTCTGTCATCATTTACTCATCATTCACTTTCCTTCACCCGTTGAAAACAAAAGAAGATATTTTGAAGAAAACCGGTAACCACTGATTTCCATAGTATTTGTTTTTCCTACTATGGAAGTCAGTGGTTACCGGTTTTCAGCTTTCTTCAAAATATCTTCTTTTGTGTTCAACAGAGTAAAGAAACTCAAAAAGGTTTGGGGCCAATTGGGTGTGAGTATATATTAAAATTCATTTTGGGGTGAACTATCCCTTTTAAAGGATTAGCTCAAAGCTGTTTTTACAGTTTTTTTGTGCACAAAAGTGTTCTTGGAGCTTCATATGTTTACAGTTGAACCACTTGGAATGTTTTTACAATGTTTTTTTGTTCTTTGAGTGTCTCTGGATCATTGCTGTATATAAAGGATGAGAGAGCTCTCTGATTTCATCTAAAATATCTTCATTTGTGTTCTGAAGATGGACGAAGGTCTCGGGATTGAAACGACATGAGGGTTAGTAATAATTACAGAATTTAAACCCTTCGTAGGGCTTCCTACGTTTTTTTGTTTGTTTGTTTTTCTGGAACTGGTTTACATACACCCAAGATCAAAAGTACTTACTACCAGTAAGCTTGACATTAAGCTTGACATTAACACCTGCCAACCCGCCAAATGCGGGTAGATTTCAGCTGTGGTGGGTTAGACAACCTCTCACACTAGCCACTTTGGCTGGTTGAAAATAATTTTTAAATTGTAGTTTTCTTAAAAGCAGGGCTCGACAATAAGGATGGCCCAATATGTGTGCAATCGTGATCTTAGAATCAAGAAGCAGCACTACTGACAAAAATAACTGTGTTCGCGTGAGCAAAAGAAAGCAGGTGAATACCGAAAAAGAGGATGATCACTCATCACTCATTCCCGCGACTGTTTAAAAAGCATGCGTGCTCCTGTTTCCTAGCGTGAAGCAATCGTGCCTGAAAACGCAACTGGTGCGATCAGTTCTCTTTAAAATAGACTGGACAAAAAGCGATGCTCGTGCACTCACTGTCCTGCTGCTTTCAAGAGCTCCAGATTTAAAAAAATAAAATCATTTTGAAAGCAGCAGCGGTTACCGCTTTCAATTGAATAATTCTTTGAGATTATTAATTGGCCTAGCGTTAACCGTGTGCACGTGATCATCCTTTTATTATCACACACAGTATGTTTTTCACCTGATTTCTTTTGCTTAGTTATTTTTGTTAATATGGTTTAATTATATATAATTTCTTACAATAACATTACTTTAATAGGGGGCAGCACGGTGGCGCAGTGGGTAGCACAATCGCCTCACAGCCAGAAGGTCGCTGGTTCGAGCCCCGGCTGGGTCAGTTGGCATTTCTGTGTGGAGTTTGCATGTTCTCCCCGTGTTGGTGTGGGTTTCCTCCGGGTGCTCCGGTTTCCCCCACAATCCAAAGACATGCGGTATAGGTGGATTGAGTAAGCTAAATTGTCCGTAGTGTATGTGTGTGAATGAGTGTGTATGGATGTTTCCCAGTAATGGGTTGCAGCTGGAAGGGCATCCACTCCGTAAAACAAATGCTGGATAAGTTGTCGGTTCATTCCGCTGTGGCGACCCAAGATTAATAAAGGGACTAAGCCGAAAATAAAATGAATGAATTACTTTAATAGGAGATGAACTCCCCATCCATGTGTAGTTAAATGGTGATCTGAGACCTTTAGCCAGGACAGGTTACAATGCATAGTTTTAGATACATGACAATGATTCTGTTTTAAATGTCAGTTTGTTTTTTGTTTTTTCTTAAGAAGTTTTGCTAAATAAAAAGGTGCATGTATACAGCTATATTTTGCTTGTTTTGACACATTACTTAAAATTTGTGGCTAAGAAATAATTATTTATTTATTTTTGGTGTGGTCAGAGATAAATTTGGTAAATCTTTAATTTTGAGCTCTGAAAAACCATGTAAAATAAAAATGAATTGCAATGCGATACTATGAAAGCACAACTTATTTGCTCATGCATATTGAGCAAGCTCATACACAACACACTCACAAAGTAAAATGAATGGGGAGGCATGTGGACATAACACAAAATCTGAATCAAGTAATTTTAGCATGTCAAAGTCAAATTTATGCATATAAAATATATTTTCCCAACAACAAAATTGTGGCTAGTGAAAATAGTGAGTGGCTAGTAATGTTGGAAATCTACTAGCCATGGCTGGTGATCAAAAAAGTCAAGCCCTGCTTACTACTAATAATTCTACTACTAATAAAAATAATATACATTGCAATATACTCTAAGTTCTATTATATCTAGTTTCTGAAACTGTTGTTACAAAGTTCCAGTCTTTCCAAACCCTGCATTTCGGAGAGTTTGCTCTGCCCTAATTGGTCTGATGGCCCAGCTGGTTGTAACTGATTGGCAATTAAAATAATCATTCATTACCATATTTAATCCTCACCACGTATAAAGAAAGTTTCAAGCTGAAGTGCTCAACCTAAAGCCCGGCTCACATTGTGTGATTTTTAATAATGCTAAACGATTGTAGCAAGTCAAACTGCACTAACATGACTCCCATGTCACACTGTAAGACAGTGGTCTCAAACTCAATTCCTGGAGGGCCACAGCTCTGCAGATTTCAGCTCCAACCGCCTCCAACTCACACTTGCTTAATAGTAGTGGTGTAACGGATCACAAATCTCACGGTTCGGATCACATTATGTTTTTTTAGTCACGGATCGGACCATTTTTCGGATCAGCCAAAAAGGGGAGAAGACTAATTTGCTTTCCATTTATTACAAAAACAGTACTGCAAGACACTTTTGGTTTTAACAAACAGAACGTAGAAGCTGTAATTTTATAAAAAATAAAATGAAGAAATAATCAGCTGAATAAAAATCAATTGTAAAATATTCAGTACTGTAAAAAATTCACTGTTACTACTACTGTTGCTGATAACGCTATCGTATAACGCTAATGTGTAAATCTAACATTATAATTTGTCCAGCCCATATTTATTTTTAGTCTCATTTTCAATAAATGATTCAGTTATTCACTCCTAAAACTTCATTTCATTGCTAGATGCGTCATTTTTGAAGAATTATTCAGTGGCATATTTTTGAGGGCTGGTTGTCGCCACCTATTGGTTAAACAATGTGATTGCTGCCTACAACTTTCATTTTTGAGCGTCGTTAAATGCATATGATGGTGACTTTAATCTTTACCATAAACAGTGATTTTATCTAAGCTATGAACTGTTATCCTAGTATGTCTGTGTTATTTGACTGTTTGTAACTTCATAACTCACTCAAAAGACTAAAGACTGAATCTTTCTTGATTTTTGCATTTTCAGATTTGAATGCAGTGATTGGATGGATTAATAAACATATGCAAGTCACCATCATTTATAATTTATGTTGCCTGGGTGTTGAGATCCCGATCTTTTAATGATTAATCGTGCAGCTTACACTGAATGCACTAATGCAGGCTAAACAAGTAGTGACAGAAAACACCTTTATTGAAACCCACCACATCCCGAACAACCTACCACAACTTCTTCCGTCATCATTATATTTTATAGGAAAGAATAAATGCTTCCATACATGTGATTTGAATGATGCAAGAGGCGATCTCTCTGTGATCGTTACACATTTAGGATTAATCTACTGGTAAAAAAATGTATTAATTCATGGGCCATGTGTGTTCCGAACTGTGGGTTGTGATCCGTACAATCCGTTACACCCCAACTTAATAGTCTCTAGTAGTCTTGAACACCTTGATTAGTTGGATCAGCTGTGTTTGATAAGGGTTGGAGCAAAACTGTGCAGAGCTGCGGCCCTCCAGGAACTGAGTTTTAAACCTATGCTGTAAGATCTCAGCTTTTATAATGTCAGACTGAACGACAACGAAGACACGGCAAATATTTGTTTTATTGCATGTGAACATATTACAACAAGAGAAATATAATTCACACAATATGCCAACAGTAAGTAGTGAAAAAAAAAAAAAAAAAACAGCCAGAGGTATAAAAATTATTTAAATGAAGGCAAAAAATATTATGATGGCACTGTTTACTTGTCAATTTGGAATTTACAGATAATACAGTATTAGAGGTCCTGAGAGCTTTTTTGATTTACATTTACATACCAAATTGCAATACTGTTTGAATTCATTAATGAAAGGAAAAATAATTTGGTTTACCACCCAACCACTCATTTTGTGCATATGAAATGTTCCCCTTACTGTATATCCATTAGTTAAGATGCGCCAAACACAGAACAAAACTCACCTGGAGTTTGACGTCATCCATCCGTGACACTTTCACTATCCCACATTCTGAAATGATTCCTCACTGCAAACATAAACAAACCATATCAGCAACTTTGCAGACAGCATACCTCAATAATAAAACCTGGAAGAAAAAAAACTGTTTTGACATTTCCCAGTGATGGTTTGAAGTTGTCATGCAGATTGCGTCTGTTACGATTACCAGTGATCTACCATTTGCAGATCGTTGGAGAATTACACATCTGCCACTGATATGAACTACAACTCCCAGACGTCTTTGCACTCATCACTCCTGCCAAAGCTGACAATTATTCAGACACACTTGAAGCTGAAACTCATCTTCATTGATTACTTGGACTATATATACAACACACACACACACTCACACTTTTGATGAGTCTTGTTTCTGTTTTTCTGTGAACATTTCGAAGCGTTATCCTTGACCTGCCTTCTCGTGTTTTTGACCTGTGTTTTGTTTAACGTTCATGTTGTTTTACAGCCTGTCCTGACCATTCACCTGTTTTTGACCACCCTCTTTGGATTGTCTATATGCTCCAGTTTTATACCTGTTTGACTGTTGCCTGCCTGACTATTCTCTATTCCTCACCTCTAGTGTCCCCGACCTGTATGTTACAGAGTCATCAAATTCGGTGCTCCTATTGGTTCTTGGATTGACGCTTGTTGCAACTCTTGTCACACCGCAGGAAAGTGTCTGAAATCTTCTGACTCTGCCAGAACTTCATCGAAGGGAAAATCTGATGACAACAGCCATTAAGCAGCTGTTGGTGAACATGCCAAATCAACAAACAAAGGCCACAGATTTTAGCCTAGGATTTCAGGAATCTTTTAGGATTTAGCAAATTTGACTCAGATGACCAAATTGTGGCTGAAATCACACAGTGTGAGCAGGGCTTTAGGAAGTGCTTGCAAAATTGATTTGAAAATGGCATTTTGTCAATAAGTCAACAACACAAGCCATCATTTTAAAAGGTTAAAGAAGAACTTTTTTACAGGCAGAATATTTTACAAACCTAAGTAAGTTTGTGCAGGAAGTAGAGCTGCACGATATTGGAAAAATCTGATATTGCTGTGTTTTATTTTTCTGCAATAAATATTGCGATGTGAATACAGTTTCACAAGACAGTTTGAATAGCTCTATTTGACGGTTTTCTGGGGAGCCAGTATTCAGGTATTCAGGTATAGAAATTGAATAATCACAATGCAAAAAATGCTTTTCTTACTTTGCTTAGTCTCGTTTCTAGTCCAAATATCAAAGAAATTGTTCGATCAAGTAAAAATATTGTTTTGTTTTCACCTTCAGAAGAAATAAGTTAAAATGAAGAGTTTTTCCTTAAAACAAGCAAAATGTTCTGCCAGTGGGGTAAGCAAAATTCATTCAGTCATTCATTTTCCGACATATGTTTTACGCTGCGGATGCCCTTGCAGCTACAACCCAATACTGGGAAACACCCATACACTTTCACGTTCACACACGAAGGACAATTTTGTTTAACCCAATTTACTTATAGCGCTTGTCTTTGGGCTGTGGGGGAAACCAGAGCACCTGGAGGAAACTCACGCGAACACTGGGAGAACATGCAAACTCCACACAGAAATGCCAACTGGCCCAGCTGGGACTCGAACCAAAAAACTTCTTGCTGTGAGGCGACAGTGCTAACCACTGTGCCACCGCGCCGCCCTGGGTAAGCAAAATAATCTTGATTTTGCTTTGAAATGTAGATATTTGGACTAGAACCAAGTCAAAATTCCTAAGTAAGTTTTTTTTTGGCATAAATCGTATAAATTGTGTATAAACAGAGTAATTAAATACAATTCTGTGACTCCTGGTCAACTATAATTCAGACTCAACATTACATATCTGCGATGTGATGATTGTGGATGTGCACATTGCAATATCAATGCTGAAAGGATATATTGTGCAGGCCTAGCACGAAGTAAAAGAAGAATTACTCGTTTTAATTTTGAGTCTTTTTTTTACATTCTCAAACAGCTAAATTACAAATATAAATTGTCCACAAAACCATAATGGAGGACTTTAAAGAAAAAAATTGTTTTGTTGTCAGGAAGAGTCATTGTTACTGCTTTGCACAGCATATGAAGTAAATTAAAAACAAACTAACTAACTATGTTATTAGCCCATCTAATTCCATTTGAGAAGTGTTGGATGGGGAGCTTTTTGTAGAGAATTATTTCCCTCGGCCAACTTTGTTTCCATTTGATTTGTTTGCTACTTTTGCTTTAATCAAATGCTTTTATTCATAAGACCCCTGATATAGAGATTTTCCCTGTGTGCCTCCCTCAGCCGAAATGAAGTTTTAATAAGTTTACAAAAAAAACAAACTACATAGCGGTGCATTGCTGTTAAGCGTCCCGACTGCTTCACCCCAGTTCACACATTGATTGTGATCACGCTGTCAGAGAAGCGGCTCCTGCTGTGATTTGTGGCAATTTTGACAGTGCCGCTTGTGATGAGGTTAAATGCCATGCAGTCTGAAATGATGTGGCATAATATTGCTAATAAATAAAAAAACTAAACATCTAAATGCTGATGATAAATGTGCTCGAGGCACTGCGCACACTGGAATGGTACTAAAAACAATTGAGCTGCTTAAGTACACTTTAAAAATGATTAATTGGATTTACTAAATGTTTTTAAGGTAAGTGGTTGCAAACAGTTCATATGGGCTGAATGTAAACAAACAAATTAAGTTGAACATTACTAAATTTAATTTATTTAAATTCAGCCCAAATACTGAAATGTAAAATACGTTGCTAAGTGTACGTTTTGTTGCATGTTTCAGATGACAAATCCACTAGAGGGTGCTGTCTCCATTTTCGCAAATTTGAAATGCGCTACTTAGGGTACTTTTTGTTACACATGTGTCAGTACCAAGCGGTAACATCTTGCTCTCCCTTGTGAAGCTTATACGGAAGTAACTGAAACGGCAATTCATCGAAATTCAGCTAGGCCTAGCTCCAAAATAGAGTACCTTTCTGTTGACCCCAATGTTAAAATGGCCAACCTTACAGCAGAAAAAAGGCGTTTACAGCCTCTTACAAAAAACTATTTTGATATAGCTAATATTACACTTCATGACAACTGTGAGGGGGTGAATTTTTTTTATAACTTAAGTAATTAGCATTTTCCTTCTGTAGAAAAACGTCATTAGAAAAATGCTTAGTGGCTCAGTGTATTTAAAAGAGTGTTTTAAAAGTCTAAACACTTTATTGATATAGTACACAACCAAGCACATGTGGTCAAAACACAAACGAATCGCAGGTAATGAAGTATTAAGCGTTTCTCCCTTCAGAACCCTATGGTTGACGTCACAGATACTACGTCCATATTTTTTACAGTCTATGGTCAGTACATGACCTTTTTGTGAACGTCCATGAGTAGGCGGGGCTTGTCGTACAGATCACCTGAACCACTGAAAATCAATCACAGCCACATAGTTTAACCTTTATTTTACATTGCTTTTATGTCTTTTGTGAAACGGTGCTTCACCGGACTCGAACCCGAGTGCTCTGCTTTGCAATACTGTACAAAGTGAGCTACTGAGAAAGTTGACCACACCAGAAAAGTTGACCATATGGAGACAGATAGGTGAGACAAATGTATCTGATAAGAAATCATAGTCATCATTAAGTTGTTTTGTGAACTTTATTTGTTATTGCTCAAAGAACTGCACAAAAATAATACTTTTTCCTCAATGATAAGTCCCTGTAACTATCATTAATGTGAAAAGGAACAAAAGCTGTTGCCTTAATACTACTCCGTAGCATTCATTTCAGTATGATTTTTACTGTAGGCTCAGAGCCTGTGTTGCAAATAACATTTCATTTATTTGTAATGGCATTGTCACTTGAAAAAAAAAAGCAAAAACAAAATTCAATCGGAACTGACAAAAGCCATTGTACTACATTTCCAAAGAATCACACTGTCACCTGTCAATCGGTTTCAGAATGGGGTTTATAGATGTAGTCAGAAAGGAAGCCTCATTAAAAAAACAAAGCACTGCTATCATACACTACCTGACAAAAGTCTTGTCATTGATCCCAGTTGTAAGAGCAACAAATAATAACTTGACTTCTAGTTGATCATTTGGAAAAGTGGCAGAAGGTAGATTTTTCAGATGAATCATCTGTTGAACTGCATCCCAATCATCACAAAAACTGCAGAAGACCTATTGGAGCCCGCATGGACCCAAGATTCTCACAGAAATCAGTAGAGTTTGGTGAAGGAAAAGCCATGGTTTGGGGTTAAATTCAGTATGGGGGTGTGCGAGAGATCTGCAGAGTGGATGGCAACATCAACTGCCTGAGGTATCAAGACATTTGTGCTGCCCATTACGTTACAAACCACAGAAGAGGGCAAATTCTTCAGCAGGATAGAACTCCTTCTCATACACCAGCCTCCACATCAAAGTTCCTGAAAGCAAAGAAGGTCAAGGTGTTTCTGGATTGGCCAGCCCAGTTACCAGATATGAACATTATTGAGCATGTCTGGGGTAAGATGAAGGAGGAGGCATTGAAGATGAATCCAGAGAATCTTGATGAACTCTGGAAGTCCTACAAGAATGCTTTCTTTGCCATTCCAGATGACTTATTAATAAAGTTATTTGAGTCATTGCAGAGATGTATGGATGCAGTCCTCCAAGCTCATGGAAGTCATACACAATATTCATTCTTTTTCCACTGCACCAGGACTTTATATTCTATACTGTACATTATTTCTGTTAAGTGACAAGACTTTTGTCTAGGCAAAGTCAGACCTTACTGTCCTAATTAAATAGTTAAAAATCTAGGCATGATCATATTTTATTTTGGTAAAATAAGCGTAATCTAGAGGCCTTTGCCTTTCATATAAGCCACTTCTGATACCAAATGATCAACTAGAAGTCAAGGTATTGTAGACATTCAGGTAGTGTAGACATTCATTTATCTTAGGAAAACAGCAACACTGTATCTCCAATACATTCATCTACTGTATATACTTGGGAAAACGTTCATATCCTTGCGAAAAAAAACACATCAATGTGAACAAAAATATTCGTATTACATTTTTCATCTGCATTGTTCTGTGATCTCTGATTGAGGCTTCCAAAAGGGTCACTTCTGAGTTTAAATTTCAGTTCAGAAAGCAGAAAGTGCACTGTAATCCGTTTTGTGTTGTTTTTAGGAAACATCGCCGGTACAATCAGCCCTATTAAGTTAACAGTCCATAAACTTTCTTTCCCGCTTTATCTCAGGCTCCTTCTGATATTTTTAACGACCCTCATAATCCCATGAAGCTGAAGCGTGTTGGGACCCGTAAAAAAGGCGTCGGCCTCAATTCAGGTTTTATTATAGGCTGGGTTTATATTAGCAGCAGGACAGTCAATACGATCACTCTCTTCTCATTTGGCCGTTTCTCACTCTGCAAACTCAGTCGGACAGTGCGAGTCTTTTCATCTTCGGCGTCAGGATTTTTCATTTGCCTTTCTGAAGGGGAATAATTTTCCTGTGTGAGAAGCAATAAAAGTGCAATGGCATTAGAGAAGCGGAGCAATCAATATATCATATTGAGTGCTGAACCTGAAATCGCAGAGCTGCGCTATTGTACTCTCTCCACTGTCAACATAAGTGTTGTTTGCCGCAAGGTTTATCTGTGATTACTGTAATTATTAGACACACATTAGACCATACGTTATAGACCGTCTCCAGGATTTTTAGCATGCATTATTTAATATCATAGTTCTCTTTTGCATTATTCATGTAATACTATAGGAAGCTAAATAAACACGGAAAGCTACTCTTGATAATTTACCCAACAGACAGTTGCACACTGGAGTGTGTCGTGTGTACACTGACTGATAACTGGTATCAGGAGCACCGAACCAAAGCAATTAAATTTCTTTCGTTTACAATGCAGTCATTTGGATGTGTTGAAAATGAAATGTTCTAGAATATTAATCCTGTAGTTTAACTGCAACCAGTTTACTTGGGGTTTATTCATTCATTCATTCATTTTCTTTTCGGCTTAGTCCCTTTATTAATCTGGGGTCGCTACAGCGGAATGAACCGCCAATTTATCCAGCATATATTTTACGCAGCGGATGCCCTTCCAGCTGCAACCCATCACTGGGAAACATCCATACACACTCATTCACACACATACACTATACGGACAATTTAGCCTACCCAATTCACCTATACTGCATGTCTTTGGACTTGTGGGGGAAACTGGAGCACCCAGAGGAAACCCACGCAAACACGGGGAGAACATGCAAACTCCACACAGAAACGCCAACTGACCCAGCCGAGGCTCGAACCAGCGACCTTCTTGCTGTGAGGCGAACGTGCTACCCACTGCGCCACCGTGCAGCCTACTTGGGGTTTAATGCAACTGAAATTAAGTTATAATCCATAAGGACTTCATCTGATTAAAAGTGATGGTAAATAATTTGACTAAATGTTTCTGTTGAAATTAATTCTGTTTAAACTTTTTGTTAATTAAAAAGTTCTGAACAAAAAAGCATCACAATTTTCACAAAAAAAATACTAGGGGTCGAAAGTACCATTTGATATAAAAAGCTATTTTTAAAAGATAAGGTTTTAGACAGAAATATATATTTTGTTTACTAACTCATAAGTGTGGTCTATCAATATCGAGTGGTATTTTGAAAAAATGTAGAACAACTTCAAAATAATTTCACTTCAAACATAAATTGCACATTGTTACTTTAGACCCCATCAGCAGGGACGAGTAACATGGTGGGTCACGGGTGGTAACACACGGGTGGATCAAAAGTAACACAACAATATTTGCTAGATTTACTGGCTTAATCTTGTTTATTTTAAATATATCTGACTATGACCTTGTTAATGTTAACTGCAAACATACATTTTGTCCTTTATTTTTGCAAAAAATATTAAACTGCATTTTCATTTTAAATTTCAGCTCCATCAAATGTTTCAAAAGCAATCCAACAATGCAAAATGTAAAAAAAAAAAAATTGTCAACTATTTTTTATTATTACTGGCAATATGCATTAATTTGACAAAACATATGAATCAAAAGACAGAAAACTCTAATGTGGATGTGAAAATTTGTCTATTAGCAGTGGGACATAAATAACTATCATAAATAAATGTCCCCACAGGAACTCTTGCCATTTAAACCTGATTTTAAACTGAAAAACTCAGAGATTGCAAACTTAAGGATGTGTTATTGCACTAAATAACCTGTAGATTGATCATTAGTGTGATACATGACAAGAGAAACACAACTTGTAATAAGAAAGAAAGAAGTACAATAATTTTCTGCACTTAAAAACTAATATTTGGAGCTAACTGTGGGACACGGTCCCGAAATCCCATGAAATTTGCCAGCTCCATCAAGGGTTGCATGCTGAATGTGCTGTTATAGCCTGGAAAGCAAATGTTGTCATAAACAGTTTTCCGTATTTGGTGGTTCATGTTTTTTCCCCTCACATATTTATGGTTGTGAATTGCATTATGGGATCTTGATCTTTCCTCCAAAAGCTTTTGATGTTGAAAAGTTTAAAAAGTGACTTTTCTTAAACATTTTTATTAGTTTCAAGTGATAAATTGTCTGTGTTTGTGTTGTAAATTATTACACGAAAAGCTGGTAATAAACTGCCAAAACTTTTTTTTGTTATTTTACAGACTTATTTCTCTCTATATTATTTCTTATACAATATCTTGTCTCAAACTACTAAAATGCCAGTAAAAGTCACTTTGTTAAACTGTAGAGTTGAAGAGCAGCGATAAAACTCCCATAATGCAATTTACAACCATAAATAAACAGGAAACACCACGTGAGCCACAAAATACAGAAACTGTTAATTAGCGAATTAGAATGATTTATGAAGACTGGTTTACTGATGCTGAAAATTTTGAATCTTTGGAATAAATTACATTTAAAATAGAAAACGGCTGTTTTAAATTGGGATAGGCATACACTTTAATCACATTGGATTGATGGACATACTGTAGAGGAATTACAGAGCTAACACTAATGTACCACAAACTAACTAAAGATTTAACTGACCCCTGAGAAATGTCCGGCTTAATTTGTGTTTGTTATGAAGGTTTAGGTTGATCAATTAGTTCTTCCAATATTTTATCATCAGTCAGTCGTTTGAGATTTTACATGTATGGTATAAGAAAATTAAAGTGTTTTTTGACCTCAGATGCATGTAAACCTATTACACTAAAAAATACTGAGTTTCACACAATCGATTTGTGTTGGGACAACATGAAGGAATTGAGTTTACTTAATAGTTTTTACAAATTTAACTTAATTAAACATAAAACAATTAAGTTGTCTCAAAAAAAAAAGTTTCAGCTTGTTTTAAATAAGCAGTTTAAACAAACAGCAAATGTCATTTTTTGAGTGTAGGAGACCTAATGTCATTAAAACCCCTTAAAGAAACTGATTTATCAGAGGTCACCACAGCGGAATGAACCGCAAACTCTTCCAGCATATGTTTTATGCAGCGGATGCCCTTCCAGCCACAACCCAATACTGGGAAACACCCATACACCCTCGCATTCACACACACACATACACTATGACCAATTTAGTTTGTACAATTCACCTATACAGCAGTCAATTTTTTTTTTTTCACCTAGAGTTAAACAGTTGAGCTTAGTTTTACTATTTTTGAATCCATTCAGTCGATGTCTGGGTCTGGCGGAGCCCCTTTAGCTTAGCTTAGCATAAATCATTGAATCGGATTAGACCATTAGCATCTCATTTAAAAAATGACCAAAGAAACCTACTTAAAGCTTGACTGTTCTGTAGTTACATCATGTACTAATACTGACGAAAAATTAAAAGTTATTTACTATTTTACTAAAGCTATTTGCCATGCCGTTTACTAGCCATATCGACCAAGAAAATAGCAACTTTTAATTTACCATATTTTTTCCTGGTACACAATGTAACTAGAAGAGTCAAGCTTTAAATAGAAAAATGGAAAAACTCTGGTCATTTTTATAGGAGATGCTAATGGTCTAATCTGATTAATTTTATGCTAAACTAAAAGTGCTACCGCCAGACAAAACTCAACTGTTTAACAAGTCAAGTCAAGTTGAGCTGTATTGTCATTCCGCTACATGTGTGGACATACAGTGGAATGAAACATCGTGTCTCGCAGGACCACAGTGCTACATAAATAAACAATCATAAATATGAACACAACATTGGACGTATAAGAGCTATTTTAAACCTA
The DNA here is from genome assembly GCA_903798115.1 of Danio jaintianensis. Taxonomy (NCBI): domain Eukaryota; kingdom Metazoa; phylum Chordata; class Actinopteri; order Cypriniformes; family Danionidae; genus Danio; species Danio jaintianensis. The sequence goes on along the minus strand of CAIGQV010016645.1, from coordinate 24,344,015 downwards.
TACATAACTGACATGCTGGAGCAGTAATCTAACTATACTAACTACTAACTATGCATATAAATACTTAACTATACACATAACCTAAGACATGCTATACAAGTACTTTTACATAAGGCATTTACAAGTCATTGTTAAACATTACGTTACTCTTATTGAGTCCTTGTAAGATTAAGTTTAAGTAGAGTGTCTGGTGCATATGGAGAGAAGAGTGTTTCTACAAGTGGTTTGTCAGGACCTCTCACCTGTGTGAAGCGCACTCAGAAATGCACAATGTTTTTGTAGAGATATGGAGTGATTGTAAGAAACCTATTTAAGTGGAGTGGAGTTTTCCTTTAAAACAGCATAGGAGGGCACTTTAAATGCAATTCAGAAGCCAGTATTTACAGCAGTTGCCTCATTCAGGCGAGCAGCAGGTTTTTACACGCTTGCATTGAGCTGACACAGTAGTGCACATTTTTTACAGTTCCCCCTCTTGAGTAAACACCTGTACACAAAGAGGCGGAAAGAGCTGTGCGAAATAAATACGCTATTCTGGTACTCTTGGACCTGCTGTTGTGTGTGCGTAAAAGCAGAGTCCAGTTTTTTAAGTACATTTCGATTGTGGCAAGACAGCAGCAGTAAATGTAAAAGAGGGAGAACAAAAATATAGCAGGAGTGAGCATGAGAGATGATGAATGAAGTGACAAGGTTGTGTCATTTCAATTCAGTAAATTCAAGAGATAAATCCGATTCATGAAGCAATTTCATAACTCGGGAAATCCTGCGATTGAAGTTCTCCTGTCTTGTTTTGCACTGAACCCATGCTGTTTTTGCTCCTATTGAACAGAAATCAATATTTAAACAGCACAGATCAACCGATATTTCTTATGCACTTAAAACTTGTGCCTCAGTTGTTCTATTTTAATTGTTCCGTTTTTTTTTAAAGGAGACCTAATTATGCCCCTTTTTACAAAATAATGTAAAATAAGTCTCCGATGTCCCTAGGGTGTGTATGTGAAGTTTCAGCTCAAAATATCACACAAATAATGTTTTATAACTCTTTGAAACTGCACGTTTTAGGCTTTGATAAAAAATTGTGTTGTTTTGGTGACTGTCGCTTTAATTCAAATGATATTGTGCTCTTTTTAAAAGAGGGTGGAGTTACAGATGCCTATGTTTCAGCATAGTGGCAGATTCAATACAGGACTAACTGTGCATGCTAAAACTATGGTAACTAGTGGCGGACGGCTGCTTCTCACTTAGGGCTGCTAATGAGGGAAAGCTTGTCACTAATGGGCGGGGCTTTCCCCCTTTGATGATATGCACAAAGGGAGAATGTCAGTCAAAGTGTTTCTGCACTTTTTATATGACTTTTATCAAGTGTGATTTATAAAAATACAGAATTAATTAAGTCTAACCATTAGAAGCTGGCTATATTCACAGACTGTTGACAGTCACACTGTCGCAAAAAACTATTCTCGTAGCTTCATAAAATTTTGTCTGTTTTGAATGGATTTTTTGTACCTTTCTGGACTTTGAATAAGTAAGAACCATTGCTGTCTATGGAGGATCAGAGAGCTCTCGGATTTCATCTAAAATATCTTCATTTGCGTTCTGAAGATGATCAAAGGTCTCTGGGGTTTGAAACCACATAAGGGTCAGTAATTAATAACAGAATTTTCATTTTTGGGTGAACTATCATTTCAAGAGTTCACACTTAGCTTATGATTTATAAATAGCTTGTTTGGTTTGCTGTTCTGGGAGAGAGCTCTGAGCTCAAGGGATCCTCGGGCCCAGGGCTCCCTCCCTTTCGCAGGGCGAAGGGAGATTGAGCTCAGGTCGATCTTAAAACTCCCCTGCTGCTAAGGTTAAGGTGAACTTCATGGGAGTAAGACATTTAGGAAAAGAGACTTAGGCTAATTTTGTCTATAATATAGAGCATATTTGGATGGTGGGAGGAAACCAGGGAACCCGGGGGAAACCCACGCGGACACGGGGAGAACATGCAAACTCCGCACAGAAATACCAGATGGCCCAGCGAGGACCTGGAGCCAGTGGTATTCTTGCTGTGAGGCAACAATGCTAGTCACTGGGCCGCCATGCCACCCATTCTGGATAAAGGTGGAAGAAGGCGAGGAAGGGGGGTTTCTTCTGGACGAAGATAGTTGTAGAAAGGAAATGAGGATATATATTGTGACTTGGGATCCTTTGATTGGAGGATTGTGATTAGCTAATGTGCACCAGCTGGGTCAATCATGAGCGCGTGCTCCTCTCAAAATTAGTTTGATATTAAACTTCATTTTAATTTGGTTTTTCCTTTATGCATTTTTTTAATTCTAAAAGTGGCAGAAGCTGTTGACTTGAATCTTATGAATCACCAAGAACCATAGTAAAAAAAAAAAAAGGTCTTTAAAAGTCCCGTGCAGTGCTTTGAAATGTGCATTTTTTATTCAGTGTTTGACGTAATCTCAACTGAAAAATGGGACATAGAGTCGCTCCTCCCCTTTAAAAAAAAAACAGCCAATAGCATTTTGTTTTATCACAGCTCTGCCAGTGAGAGTGGTTGAGCTCAAGCACATCAAATGAAATGCAAATGAGAAGCGTCTTGAAGGGGGCGGGGCATGTCAGATACTAGAGAGCATTTGATTGGTCAGAAGATTTGATGAGAAACTGAAGTTTTGCCACTGTTTTGGAGCACACTAGATTATAGATATCCTTAAAACTAACAGACTGAAACTAACATCTAAGATTTTTTATTTTAATTTCACCTACACCTTGACTGGCCTAAGCTTGAGAAAAGAGCTAATTAAATTTTTTGGGTTATCATTTTAAGACATTTTAAATACTAACAAAAGTAAATAACACACTTTTAAGGGAACAAAGTGATGTTTTGACACATTTGATTATTATTGCAACTTCTGGGTACAATAATAATAAAAAAAGGGATTTGATGAGGTTTAAGGTTGACTCGGTAATAGGACCCATGGTACTTTTAAAATGAATCCAAAATACTTCAACACGGCTTCCCGTTGGCAAGCTAAGGGGGTTTCTAGCCTTGGAGGATCTTAAACGGGGAGCACAAACAAAGACACACACACACACACACACGCACGCACGCACACACGCACGCACGCACACACACACACACACACACACACACACACACACACACACACACACATATCTCTCTGAACAGTAACCTCAATCTAGCAGCATGCAATTTTTTTCCCCCTGCTCAAGCCCTTCAGGACAAGCAGATATCATGTGGATCAGATCAGCACCTGATAATTTGAATTTCAGACGCTCTCTTGATATGCCCCCACATTTGACATTGCGACCAATGGTGCGAATAAACCATGCCATGTGTGAAATTTGAATCTTTTCAGATATGCACTTCTGTCAAGGTGGGTTTTATATGGGCGAATTTATTCCTGTTTTTAGGGAAAATGAAACGTAAAGCCAACAGATTAGATCTATCTTTGATAAATGTGATTTATATAGCCCAAAGACAATTTACATTCATGCCCAAGAATTTGCCCCGTGATTGAATTTAATGCATGTTATTCCAGACCTGTAGGAAGTGCTTTCTAGAAATATGATTTATATGTTTTACATTCTCCAAATCCTTTATACATCATTCAGTGCTTTGGACTTTTGTGTTGCAGTTCTGCATTTTCTAGTGAATAATGTTGCTGTGGGCGTCACGGTGGCGCAGTGGGCCTCACAGCAAGAAGGTCGCTGGTTCGAGCCTCGGCTGGGTCAGTTGGCATTTCTGTGTGGAGTTTGCATGTTCTCCCCGTGTTGGCGTGGGTTTCCTCCGGGTGCTTTGGTTTCCCCCACAAGTCCAAAGACATGCGCTATAGGTGAATTGGGTACGCTAAAATTGTCCGTAGTGTATGTGTGTGAATGAGTGTGTATGAGTGTTTCCCAGTGATGGGTTTGTTGGAATGAAAATTAACATATGCATTTGTTTATATGGCAAAACATGTCTTTTTCACCAAGAAGGTCCATACTGACTCCAAAGGCAGATACTGATTAGATCAAGGCCTGGTGTGTGGACTTTGGGGGTTTTAGGATGTGGTCACATGTTGATTGGTCAGTTTGTGTGTCTCAGGATTTGGGTTTTCGGTCACATGGTCAAGAAAGATACAAAATAGCTGGTAAACTTTGCTCTGCCTCTTTTCCGGCTCTGATCTTTTTTCCTGCTCTGCGCTTTTCCTGCTCTGCTCCTCTCCTGCTCTGGAGGAGATCTTCTCATACTCTACTGCTATCAGGCTATCTTCGGGGCCTACTCTCTTTGTCTCTCTCTCTCCCTCCTTCTTACTCTCCTTCTCTCTCAGGTAACTTTATTTTACTTTTAAGCTGTGTACCATTATTATCATATGTTTTTATCATTTCATACCTCATTTTATCATTTTATACAGTTATTTTGTAACTAATTCAGTTGTAACCATAGAGAATTATTGTCATTAAATCATTTCATTTTTAAGTATTTGTGAATTACTTTTGATTTAACATCAACACTTAATTGCTCCATATTGCAATACAATACAATCACAAAATAGCAATGCTCTCCCACATTTTAAGCTATTAATACTGCCCTTATTTCCATCTTTGGTATAAGATTGCAGAAGGATGGTTTGACTAGAAATGTACAGTTTTCACCATCATACTGATAACCTTTTTTAGTCATTCGGCAAAACTACAGTTCGAACCGCTGTAGTTAAAATACCATTCCTTACAGGTTGCAGCTGGAAGGGCATCTGTTGCGTAAAACATATGCTGGATAAGTTGGCAGAAAAGAAAATGAATGAATGAATAATGTTGCCGTTTGAGTTATTTTCTATATCAGTAAGTACTGTTTCTGAACTTCAAACACCTCGACTGGTCCTGAGTTTACTTTAGAGAATATATGCCTCAGTATGCCACATTTAAATTATTTGTGTCCTTGTTGTTAATGTGTGTCCTTGTTAACCTTAAAACCTTGTTCCCTTAAAGGGATAGTTCACCCAAAAATCTAAATTTGCTCTCAAGTGGTTTCTAACCTTTATAAGTTTCTTTCTTCTGTTGATCATAAAAGAAGATATTTTGAAGAAAGCTGAAATCTGTAACCATTGACTAACAATACTATGGAAGTCAATGGTTAAGGGTTTCCAGGTTTCTTCAAAATATCTTCTTTTGTGTCAAAAGAACAAAGAAACTTGAGAAGGAAAGTCAAACTGGTTTTGAACGAATGAAGGGTAAGTAAATGATGACAATTTGTTTCAGTTTTGCTCCAATACGTTATGTTTTTAAAAAAATAATGTAGGCCTATGCTATATAATAAAGTATGTAACTTTAGCACGAAAATAGCCTATAGTAAAAATATAGCAAAAAATAAATAAATAAAATAGGCTAATTTTAATAAATAAAAAAAAAAGTTGACTAATCAACAAGACATAAAGTTCTATTTTCTAATAATTCAAGCCTATATTCATTCATTCATTTTCTTTTTCAGCTTAGTCCCTTTATTAATCTGGGGTCGCCACAGCGGAATGAACCGCCAACTTATCCAGCATATGTTTTATGCAGCGGATGCCCTTCCAGCTGCAACCCATCACTGGGAAACAACCATACACACTTATTCACACACATAAACTACGGACAATTTAGCTTACCCAATTCACCTATACCACATGTCTTTGGACTTGTAGGGGAAACCGGAGCACCCGGAGGAAACCCACGCCAACACGGGGAGAACATGCAAACTCCACACAGAAATGCCAACTGACCCAGCCGAGGCTCGAACCAGCGACCTTCTTGCTGTGAGTGGATTGTACAACCCACTGCACCACCGTGATGCCCAATTCAAGCCTACAGTGTATGATAAATTAGTTGCAGACACACAATCACTTTTGTCACAGCTGAAGCCACATACAGTGTGTAAAAAGATTATATTAGTTAGGAAAACAAAATATTTGTTAAAAAACTAAATATTTTTTTCTCTCCTCAATTTTACACAAGAACCTATATTGAGTGTTTCTTTGCACTGCTACTGTATGCATTTTTGACATGGAATATAATTGACTGGGAGTACAGAACCATTGATTTGCGACTCATTTTAATATGCATGGCAGGTTATGAGGTGATTTGCATTGACTAAATATGATCAAAACTGAGTGTATAAAGAGCAGTATTTTAGACTTTAAACCTGTTGTTATAAATCACTTTTATAAGGGGTTTAAATACAGTTGTAACAGTGATTAAAAATAACCAGCTTCTAATAGTAAAAATGTATTAGTTTTATTTTTTATAATCACACCATAAAAACAGCAGAGACACTTTGATTGACATTCTCCCTTTGTACGTGTCATCAGAGGGGGAAAGCCCCGCCCATTAGTGACCATCTCTTCCTCATTAGCATCCGTTCATCTTGTTTTCGAATCTGCCACTATGCTGACACATAGACGTTTGTAGCTCCGCCCTCTTTCGAAGAGAGCACAATCTCATTTGAATTTAAAGCGACAGTCACCAAAATGGCACAATTAGGATCAAAGTCTAAAAGGGCCAGCTTCAAAGAGTTATAAAACATTAGTTGTGGGGTATTTTGAGCCGAAACGTGCCATACACACTCTAGGAACATCAAAGACTTATTTTACATCTTGTAAAAAGGGGCGTAATAGGTCCCCTTTAACACATACGTAGATTCTCAGGTAGATTGTGATTTATAAAGCTGAAAATGCCTGCACATGTGCGTACGCAAGGTTTTATAAGTCTCAATTTTTATTTACGTACAACATTTTCAGCAATCTGGTGTTCATTTTTAGGAAGGCTTCTATGAAACGTTTTATAAATGAGGCTCCTGGTGTTTATTTAGTTGATAAGAAAGAAAACTTGGTCTGCACTGTAAAGAAATATGAAAAAAAGCCATCACAAAAGCTTTTATGTTACTTTAACTGATCTTAATAACTTAATCAAATTTCAACAAATGTTTTTAAGTTAAAAATAATATTTTTATTAATGTTTTAGTTAATATTTTCATTTTTAGAGTTGAAATGATCATTTGATTCAACTAAAAATTTAAGGCAGAAAGTTTTTTTTTGTTTGTTTTTCTACAGTCAGCATTCTCTGCAATGTTAACTGTTTTAGGAAAACAAGTATATCATAAGATCACAGTGACAAGACTTTAAAATGCACAAAGATGTTTTGTTTGTTACTGGAGTAACCGAGGCACAAGCTGTGAAGGCCCCACCCTTTTCTGTACAAGGGTGGGACTCATTTGCATTTAAAGAGACATACATGAAAACAATTTATTTTTAGGATGGTATAATAAATGATCTGCTTGGAATTGTTGAGCTGAAACTTCACCTAGACATTCTGGGGACACTTGAGGCTTATATTACATCTTGTGAAAAGAGCATAACCGGACACATTCAAGTCATTTATCTACATTTGGATTCAGGCCTTTGAGTTAATCTTTGTCACCGTCATATATGTAACATTTAAAAGCTTCTGCGGAAGTGAAGATTTTCAGCCAACAGCAACTTAAATCCCATTATGCTTTACGCATTGCTTTCATACAATTCCAGAAGGCTTGAAAATACAGCACATTCCAGCCTCCAGCCATACTTTAACCCTGCACAATGGTATGATTAGATGGAATGCACTTTAAGGGTCTTTTGACACAAATTTTTCTATATTATCAAATCTTTCATGCACACCATTTTTCATAGTCAATGGCTTGTGGTATTAAAGCACCACATAAAAGCCCAGAGCGCTGCCGATGAATCCCTCATGGTGCACGTGGCCTTTAGTCTTGAAGAGGACAAACTCTCTAGAGCAAAGATATCCTTATATAAATTCTATGAATGATTAAATTGGTACCTGCAGTTTACAATAGGATGAAAGGGGCTATGTGTAAGAATTTTCATGTACAGTAGTAATACCTTTTGTAACAAAACTTAAGAATCAAGACATTCTCTAACTGTTCTCTATAAAACCAGACTGATTTTTATGTTAAAAAAGCAGTTATTAACTACTAGTTTGTGCTTGTGGAATTTTGTTGGTAATATTTCCATACTATGTTACACTGTAAAAAAACACTGGTTGCCTTAAATTTTTAAGCCAAATCAATATAACCTTAAATGAGTCATGCATTCATTTTCCTTCAGATTAGACCCTTAGTCCCTTTATTCGAACCACCAACTTATCCAACATCTTTAACTTATTAAACATCTTTGAGGCAACAGTGCTAACCACTGAGCCACCGTGCCGCCCCCTAAATTAGTAATTTGAATATATATTATATTAAACTGACTTGTAGCATGCGTAGTGTATACAATTAAGTAATTAATTAAATTAATTTAAGTTTTATATTACAGTTTTATAAATACTGTTATGGGATTAGTGTTTTAAATGTAAAATTTTATACCTGAGTGGTAATGAAGCCCTGCAGAAAGCAAGACGGTCCCTTTTCTTTCTTTTTTTTTAACAGATAATTATTTTCTCTCTCCTTCACAGCGTATGGGACATGCTGACATTCAACAGCACAGGTCAGTATGTCTCCATATGTTCTTGGTGTTGTTTTGGGGTTCTTGTGGTGTTCTGTAAAAGCTTATATATTGTGAAATCATATATGGGGTCACATTACTTGTGTTAGATCACACTCTCCATGCCAGATAAATAAGATCTAGCCCCGGATGCCAGATCCTGTCAGAAAATGTCTGTTTTTCTGGGTATCCAGACAACAAGCCAGCGGAGCTTCCCAATACCCAAACCTGTTAACCAGTATTCAACTGAATTAACAATCTCCTATCAATATAGGAGTTTACTGAGAAAGCGGAACAGAAGCAGGAGAGGACGTAATGATGATAAAGAAAGCAGAGTTTATTGAATAATCTTAGTTGCGTATGATTCAGTGCTTAGACTTTGTCTGACCAGGACAAATCCAACAAGTGTTATTATACCACAAGCAACAGCAATGGAAAATTACTGCTTCACAACATTGTCCAGTGACAATACAGACATTGAAATGGAGACATTCTCTTACCTCTTACTCTTGAAAACAAGTGTCGCTTGAATCCACACAGTCATAAGTTTATAACAATATAATAATAATAAACCAATAATTATATGAAAATATTAATAAAATATAAAAACTTAATAAAATGACAAATAATAATCAAATCATTATGTAATAATCAATAAAATGATATAATGATAATTATAGAAATGACTAAGGATGGGTGTGGTAGCACAATCGCGGAGTTTAAGAAAATGAATGAATGAATGAATGAATGACTAAGGATCATTCATTCATTCATTTTCTTTTCGACTTAGTCCCTTTATTAATCTGGGGTAACCACAGCGGAATGAACCGCCAACTTATCCAGCATATGTTTTATGCAGCGGATGCCCTTCCAGCCGCAACCCATCACTGGGAAACATCCATACACACTCATTCACATTCATACACTACGGACAATTTAGCTTACCCAATTCACCTATAGCGCATGTCTTTGGACTTGTGGGGGAAACCGAAGCACCCGGAGGAAACCCACGCCAACACGGGGAGAACATGCAAACTGCACACAGAAATGCCAACTGACCCAGCCGAGGCTCGAACTTGCTTTGAGGCGATTGTGCTACCCACTGTGCCACCGTGAGGCCTACTAAGGATCATATGATTAAATAAAATAATTAAATGAAGAATAAATGAATATAAACAAATGAAAATAAAACACAACACAAATGAATGGTTGCTTTCTTGAAACAACACACACATAAGTTTGCTACAAGGATTCCCAGATCCTTGGTTAGATTCTTCACTAGGAATAAAATCTACACTACTGAAATGTCCCTCTTTTGAGAAAAAAGTTAACTCTAAAATATAAAATATTTATTTTATTTTAAGTTTTTAATTATTTTATTTTTACATTTTATTTTATTTGAAATCAAAGCACAGTAATATGTCTAATATTTTAGAAAATCACAGAAAATTCTTCAATGATTCAAAGCTGCATTTTCAGCATCATTACTGGATCTTCTGTGTCAGATACAACATCAGATATAATTATATGAGGATTTTAGTACAAGTGTTGAAAACAGATCTTGCTTTTATATTTTGTGGTATATATTTTATATTAAATGTATATTCATTCATTTTCCTTTGGCTTAGTCCCTTATTTATCAGGGGTTGCCACAGCGGAATGAACCGCCAACTATTCTGGCATATGTTTTACACAGCCCTTCCAATCGCAACCCAGTACTGGGAAACACCCATACACTCTCGTATTCACACACACTTATACACTACGGCCAGTTTAGTTTATTCAATTAACTTATAGTGCATGTCTTTGGACTGTGGGGGAAACCAGAGCACCAGGAGGAAACCCACGCCAACACGGGGAGAACATGCAAACTCCACGCAGAAATGCCAACTGGCCCAGCAGGGACTTGAACCAGCGACCTTCTTGCTGTGTATCTTTATTGTGACTTAAATGAGTCCTTGATAAATAAAAGCATATTAACTTCTTTAAGATTAAAGAGTAAGTGCAAACACCGAATGCAGCTCGAGGTTTAGCTCTTGTGGCTAATAATAAAACTCATCCATTTTCTTTATATCTCAACAGCTTACAAAATGTCCTTCTGTCTCCTTTACCTCCTTCACTTTAAGGTAACAGTGCTTATAATTTGCTTATGTTGCCTCTAGTATTGCTTCAACTAATTCAGAAATACAGAGACATCCTGCAGATGAAAAATATCTTGCTAAACATGTGTTTATAGTTTTATATAGTGTTCACTCAAATAAAACAGCAGGTAAGGAAACCATAAGTTTAGGAGTTTGGAGAGGGGTCTGGATGCAGACCTGGTGCAGATGTAATCTGAGCTGCATGCAATGGTTTTTAATGGGCTCACCAACAACACCCCTAACCCTACCCCTCACAGTGACGTCACTAGCTCTATTGAGTGCATTGTGTCTGACATCACAGCTTGCATCATAAAGGCTGCATCCAGCTACTATTGAGAGTTTGGGTGAAAAAAATAAAATTCCCTCATCATTTATTCTCCCTCATGTGGTTTTAAACCTTTATGAGTTTCTTTCTTCTGTTGAACACAAAAGAAGATATTTTTAAGAATGCTTATCGCTGGCACCCATCGACGTTTAAAGTATGAAAAACAAATACTATGAAAGTTAATTTGCATTCTTCAAAATATCTTCCTTTGTGTTTAACAGAAGAAAGAAAGTCAATTAGGCTTTGAATAATTAAGTGAAGGCCGAGTAAATGATGGCAGAATTGACATTTTGGGGGGAACTATTCCTATAATTAATCGTAATTTAAAATAATTGAGTAATAGTGAAATGTGCACAGAAATAAAAAAACACTATATTTTCCATTATGAAATATTTATTCAAAATTTGTAGAAATATAAAATGGATACAAATCAAATATAAAACACTTTTCAAAAACTAGTGATTACAGGTCCAACATAAAATATATAAATAAAATATAAGAGAAAAAATAGAGCAAAAAAAAAATGCAAAATCTAAACATTGTATTTTCAAGATTGCAACTTTCTTACAATGCTTGTGTTTCTGTCTGCAACCCCGTAATGGCTTGTATAATATTGCGCTCATATAATTTATGAAAAAGTAGGTCTATTACCATAAACAGTGTATTTTGTGATGCTACGATAAACCACAGAGCATAACATCAAACAATAGACCATTTCAATGTGGTGATGTCTTTGGCCCATGAACATTTCCTGCTTGTTATCAAACTATTTCATAACTGTAACAAGAGGCAATTCAATCATAACCTAATGTTAAAACAACTATCATAACATTATTTACCTATATGTGGCTCTTTTTGGATTCTCAGAAGCTTTAGAAATGAAAAATGTAAAACAGGAAATACATTGGGACCATTGTTTTTGTTTACATCCCTCAAAATGGTCTAGAGACTTTTTATTTTGTCCAAACGATATACATTTGAAGTCAAAATTATTCGCCCTCCTGCATGTGATTTTTCTTTTTTTTTCTTTTTCAAATATTTCCCAAACAATGTTTAACAGAGCAAGGAATTTTTCACAGTATTTCCTATAATGTTTTTTCTTCTGGAGAAAGTCTTATTTGTTTTATTTCGGCTAGAATAAAACCATTTTAATGTTAATATTATTATCCCCCTTAAGCAATGTTTTTTAAAATATCTAGAACAAACCACTGTTATACAATGATTTGCCTAATTACCCTAAATTGTTAACTTAATTAACCTAGTTAAGCCTTTAATTGTCACTTTAAGCTGAATACTAGTATCTTGAAAAATATCTAGTCAAATATTATGTACTGTCATCATGGCAAAGATAAAAGAAATCAGTTATTAGAAATGAGTTATTAAAGCTATTATGTTTAGAAATGTGTTGAAAAAAATCTTTCTGTTAAACAGAATTGGGGAAAAATATTCAGGGGGCAAATAATTCTGAAGGGCTAATAATTCTGACTTTAACCGTATATTGTTATATTGCACAGCCCTACACAAAACTAGAAAAATAATATTCACCATAGTTTTCACAAAAAAATCATTCTCATGATGTTTTCCAGATTTTCTCAGAAAGACGGCAACACAGACATCTCTCCCCACGAAGCATTGCCCAGAACTATCTGCACTAACAATGACACAGCATCTATTGATTTTTTTTTTTATCTCAAGGCCAGAGACTTCTGACATATGTCCACAATTTTGTTTTCGTAAGTAATTTTCCAACCGGCATTGCCCAGAGGTCTGCAAGGTGACCTCGATTTCTGAAGAGAAAAAAAAAAAACTCTCCACATCTGAGGATTTCTTCCTCTGTGTGGTCAAATAACATGGCTGTTGTATATAAAAATGTATTATTATGATGTTTTCCTCTCTTTTTGTAGGCCTTCCATAGATGCCTGCGAAAAAAAAAGCCCTTGACAAAAGCTTTCATTTTATGCAAAACCTTGCAGTCAGGGTTTGTCTCCATTGAGGCTGCAATAAAAGCATCTCAATGAAGCGTATGTGGCGAACAGGAAATGCTTCACATGCGCTGTGATTGAAAATGGATGCTTTCCATTATACCCACAGGTTGCGGTTTTTCCGGTGTCAGTGGGTCATATTATTCAAATGATTAAAAGTAATATGAATAAAAGCGATGTGGTAGAGCTGTGTTTTATTCCCATTGAATGAAACGAGAAATAAATCAATCAAATAATGAAGGAATGGGCAGAGCTTTAGTCCTGTGGGAGATCATTATGGACTCTCTCACAAAGACACCAAGGGCAGAGGTTCCCTGTAGACATCTAAAAGCTCTGGGGGGAAATACAATGTACAGTATAATTATATCTAATAATCATTGGGGGAAAAAATTGGGGAATTCTGAATATTCTGGTGGTGAAATGAAGAAAAACTGAGGATGTTTTTCACAGGATGTTATGCTATGTTATGTTTTGATATGTTATACTATGCTATGTTATATTATGCTGTGTTATGTTATGTTATGTTATGTATCTGTCCATCCATCCGTCCATCCATTTCTAGTTCTGGGAAAATCATTTGTTTTCTTTTGCTAATTTTTTAAGACCTTGGCATGATGTTGTTTTTTTTGCCTACATGGCGCATATGTAGTTGATTTTACATGTAGTTGTATTAAAAGCTAACTTTAATATTTCAGCATAAAAGCGAGTCAGTTGTTCATTGAGTCGTTGATTCATTTAACTGTTGAACGAAGCATTTGCTGATTCATACTGGAAAAAGGCTACTGTATATAAATAGTTGTTTGGGGAACTAAAATGTTCAAACCATATTTCTATAGCATATTTCAGATTTCTATAACTATAAAAATAAAACACTTTTTCATAGAGTATTGATAAAATGTGCAAAGATGAGCACTTTAAATTGTACATCAAAACATGAGGTAAAATTTTGGCTGGTTTGGTTGGCTAGTCAATTTTACATGTAGATGTTGTATGAAAAGCGAACTTTATTCATATTTCAGCATAAAAGCGAGTCAGTTCAGTTGTTGATTCATTAAAAGCTCTTTTGAACGAAGCATTTGTCACACTGATTCAAACTGGAAAGTTACTTATAATGTATATTAATAGTCGTTTTGGGAACTAAAATGTTCAAACAATATTTCTATAGCTGTATAGTCATATTATTAAACTGGTTAATTATCATTTGTTTGTGATTCGGACTACATTGCCAATTTTGTTTTGAGTCACTAAAGGAACCGGCGATATGAGTCATTTGTTTGTGAGTCTGATGGTCGCTGTGTTGAACTGAAAAATAACCTTTATAGAGCTGTTTGTGAATCCACCCAATATAGTCACTCAGTAGCCTATACACTAATTTTGCTTATTTAAAGTACCATAACATTGATTTGTTCTTGATTTTTGCTTTATTTGTTTATTATTTAAAGAACCGTTCACCACAGTCACACGTTTGATTCATGTTCCACCTTACAGATTCACACAATCGGCTCATGCGAGTCATTCGTTCGAGAATTAATCCACCCGTGGCGGTCGAGCTGTATGTTTGTGAATCACTAAAATGAACGGATTATACGAGTTATTGTTTCGTGTTTCGGACTAGGTTGGTTGTAGTATGTTTTTTGTCAAGCGAAAAAAGAACCACAACGAGTCTTTTGTATGTGAATCTGAATCGGATCTCATGCCACGTTGTGCCCACGCCGAAGACTCAACTCTGAAACACTTGCGGTATGTGTTGCTTTCTAAAATTACGAGTCAATCTGATTGTATACAAACATTCAAAAGATGCTAATATCATTTTGCAGTGGTGTAGTAGTACATTTTGATTTTCAAGTAAATGAAACATTGGCTTTTGTAACGTTTATTTATCTGTAACGTTAGCAATATTATTTGCGTTATCCTGTTGTCTCATTTACAAAAATACATACAGTAATATTGAATAATATTATCTAGGAAAATGTGATTGAATGTTGTTAATTATTGTATCTATTGTGTGTGTGTGCGCGTGTGTGTGTGTGTGTGTGTGTGTGCGTGCGTGCTTGTTTATACACTTCCTCAATACTTTTTATTGAGGTAAATTTGGTTTTATATTTACACATTCAGACATTCTCCTTAATAATATAATTTTAGAAAGGTATTTGCAAATTCTAAATAGTGAAATCATATTAGCAGTCACTATCAAAGTACAACATTGTTCGCAGTCAAATAAATAGCACTAATGTTGTTTTAAAGTCATATTTACATGTGATTTCAGACCGAATATTCAAAGTACCATGGTAAACAATATAGAGAGCGTGTCACAAGTTGTAACTGAATGAATATGTGCAAATATAAAACCAACTTTACCTCAATACGTTAGAAATACGGCCGTACTAGCCAGCCTGGTAAAATAGGGGGTTCTTTTTTCTCAAAAACTGGACCTTTTTGCAGTTATACGCCTCATTTTCTATTTAATTATGAGATTAAATACTGCATTTCAGTGACATTTTAAGCACTTTTTTTAACTGGATTAGCTTGCCGGTTGGTCATAATAACCACAGTTTTTGATGCACCAAAATATTTCCTAAAGATTTAGAATAAAGAAATATGAAAAATACTTATTTTCAAAATACAAATTTATTACATCATATATCATTACAAAAAAAATAGGAATCTGTTAATGTTTTAAATTTAAATTGTCATTTATTAGGCAAATAACAAACTGGCCAGTGCATTTGACTTTCTTCAATCACAATTTGGCCATTTAAATTAAATAAAAGTAATGAAAACGTAATAATAATAATGAGCTTCATGCTTTTTTCTAGCCTCTCTTGTAAAAAAAACATTTTAAAATTCATGGATAACATCAATAGCCAAAATAGTATTCAAATTAATTTTAATATGGTCCGCTTTTGGTACTTCACATATTTTATTGGTCATTTTTAGTTTCAAGAATAAGGTCCAAAATTTAGAATAAAAGTCACTTGTAAAATATTTTCTCTATTTAAAAACAATACAATAGCGAAATGTGACTTTACCTGCGTGAAAATACTTCTTAGCATTGGCCAAAACTGATTAGCTGAAGTCCTGCCGAAGCGACAGCCAACAGAGGATTCTGCTTGGTCTTAAAGCCTTTTTCGATGTGTTATTTTCACTATTTATGATGGCATAGCAGTCAAAATAGGACAAATGAGCTCATGTATGGGACAAATTATGGACCTTTGTCAGTGAGGGGTGGGTCTTCCGAACCATTCGAACCTTCGGGCCTTCCGAACTACGGGCCTGGAAATACATACAGTAATATTGTAGGAATATTATGTAGGACAATGTGATTGCATGTTGTTAATTATTGTATTGTGTGTGTGTATGTGTGTGTTTATACACTTCCTCAATACTACTTTTTTCAAGGGCTATAGCTGACAAATGAACTTTTCTTTTCCACATTTTAAAATTGATTAATTTATTTTTTAACTATTGTTGTGAATTTCTAAGATAAGACAAAACCGAGGCTTTTGGGTATCTTCAAAGCAGAATCCTTTAATAAGAACTCGGCATAGCTGTGGCGTTCATCGAAAGATCTCTCTACTAGTGCAGCTAGGCACTCAAATATATACATTTTTACAGACAGTGATACATATAGGTGGGGACAAACCTCAACAAAGCATGCAAATGAAGTGTTGTTGTCAGCGGGGTAAATTGCATCTCCAGCCCCGATCTCATCAGCATATAAGTACCCATTCATGTTACATTTTAGAATGAAAACAAAGCGTGCAAATTAAGTACTGGAGTCAGAACCCGTCCTGCCACTTGACCAGCCTGAAAGTGTAGCCAATTGTTAGACAATAGACACAACAGACAATTTGCATTACTTTGGAGACATGTTCCTGTATTTCACATATAGGCTCCCTCAGAATGCATTTTACAATGTAATTTATATATTGAAAGAAATTTGTAATCTTTCACTATGCATACATCCTCAGTGACCTACTACTTTTCTTTTCAGCTTCATTGCTATAATACCATGTCTAGCTAGCAAATTAAAGGTATCATTTGTTGCACTGTAATGTTAAACAATTTGTGGAAAAACAAAAATAACTTCTTACTCATTAGATCTGTAAGGCATTCTGGCAGAAGTGACTGTCTTTTTTTTTTTTTTTCTTGGAAATTGGCAGTGTGTAAATTTATTCTTTTTGGCTTCGGGGCTATTTTGTTAATTGAGAAAACGAGTCTGTTGCTTCGTGCCTTATTAAGGGAATTTCTTCTTCTAATTCGTCTTATCTCCGTGCTTAGATCCAGCTCTAATCAGTGCTAGTACTAGTATGCTAGTTTAATGCATATGGAGATAATCCCCTCCAGACTATCAGGTTAATTAGAGAGGCCAATTCTAATCACCAACTCATTATAGATATTAATTGCCACCGTACAAGCCAGATCAAGTAAATTATGGATGCTTAATTATCGATATATTCTAAAATGAGACAGGAACTGTACAGGATCGAATGGAATCGTCATTATAAAAGATGACCAACCCCAAATGCTATAGTTCTGTCAAAGAAACATACACTGGCTGGATATGTTAAGTTTAATTTTAGTAACTAATTGGTATTCTATGCAAATGTGCATCATCAGGAGTTGGCAGGAGAGCTCATGGTTGCACTTGTGTCACAGCCACCTGTTGCTTTCATAAGTCTGAAAATATAAGAGACTTATTAACATAAGCTTGATATGTTTTCTGTGACATTGGTGTACATTTTCAAATCATTAAATGGAAAGTTGGCTGAGTTGGTTCCAGAACTGCTTTGCCAATTAAAGTGTGTGCGTTTCTAAAATAAAATGCACCTTTTAATTGCTTTATTTGTGTCGTCTTGTGCAGGGTTATTAAAATAACTTAAACTGTTAAATCGAATGCTTGGCCCTTGATATAAACTTGAAAATGGAATGAATTAAATAAAAAAGGGAGCTGGAGGGGGTTAAAATTAGTTCATTTGCTACGAAAATAAAAATATAAAAAACATTAATTGTGCAATCAAAATCTAAACTAATTAGGTGTAAGCATGACACTTGCTTACCAGACTTGTTCTGGCTAATTTTCAATAATTTATTTATTTATTTATTTATCTTCTTATTTCCATGAAAATTCTTTACTTGAAATAAAGTAAATTATAAGTGGACATTATCTAAATATATAGTAATAATAATAATAATATATTTTAAATATAATAATATATTAATAATAATAATAATAATAATATATTATGAATGATGATGATGATAATAATAAAAAAAATATTATAATTGTTATTGTTATTATTATTATTATTATTATTGATACTACTACAATTAATAATAAGTGTCATAATACTTGTAATAATAATAATAATAATAATAATAATATATTATAAATATAATAATGTAATACAATAATAATAATAATAATAATAATAATATTATTAATGAATAATAATAACAATAATAAGTATAATAATAATAATAATATTATTATTAATGAATAATAATAATAACAATAATAAGTATAATAATAATAATTATAATTATAATTATTATTATTATTGTTATTATTATTATTATTAATAATAATAATATTAATATATTACATTATTATATTTATATTATATATAATAATAATAATTATAATAATAATAATAATAATATTTTTGTTATTTGTATTAGTATTGATAATAATAATAATAATAATAATTATTATTATTATTGTTATCATTAATAGTAATGTATTATTATTATTATTATTATTATTATTATTATCATCAATAATACTACAAATAATAATAATTGTCATAATAATTGTAATAATGATAATAGTAATAATAATTATTATTGTTGTTGTTGTTGTTGTTGTTATTATTGTTATTATTATTATTACTATTATTATTATTAATATATTTAACTTAAAAATAAACATAACATTTAAATTTATTTTTAAAAAATTGCATTTGAATTTAAATAAAAAGCTATAGACACTAAAATAACAAATGACATAATTTAAGACCTTTAAGAGAGTAATTTAAGAGTCTAAAAATAAATAAATAAATAAATAACAGTGGTTTTGTGAGCATTTCTGCTCATTTCGCATTTGCATGATTTTTCACCACTGTACTCCAGTGCCGCTCTTTTCATAATACACATGCATAATGCAACCGGAGTCAACACGAGCAGCCTATTTGTGTTTTCATTTTCTCTGTCGCTGTTTACTTCTTCTTTTCAGTATTATTTTCTCTTGCCTTATTTGTTGTCATTGCCTTTTTATTTGTATGTAAAGTGGCCTTTATATTCCTTTCATGGCTTCCCCGTCACCCCTGATATATACAAATAAAGAAAGGGAAACCCCAAAATTTATCATGATGCGACCAAACCGGAGGACATTGTTTCTGTATTCTAATGTGCTCTTTATGCTGTAAAATGCTGTAAAATTTCATATGATCTAATAATCACTACAACGTCTTTTTAAAATAATCATTATAATAACATTATGGAGATAACTTGCATTCTGTAAGCGATAAAACCTTATTGAATCAGTGCTGCAAAGAATTAAGGCAATTTTGAAAGTTTCAAACTTGTCAGTACTTTCAAGATGTACACTATAACGTAGCCAGTGAGTGTATGTAATAATTGGAACTAGGCCTGTCACAATAATCAATATATCCACTTATCGCACAACACATGGACATGACCTCAATCATTTTTGGTGATGCAATATATATCGTCCATACATAAAAACCAATTCTAGCAACATTTTAGCTGATTTAGCAACATCTCTATCTCTATTGGAGGTGTCAGTGTTAGTATGGTTAAAAATTACTATAGTATTTACTATAAATTACTATAGTATATGTTCATGTAGGTGTTTGACAACAGAAAATAGATCTGGTAGCAGATATTGCAGCCTCTGTTACTCTTTACCTTGCACTGTTTTGTTAACATTTATTATTATTTATTTAGGATATGCCTTTTCACATTCTGATTCCAATGCCTGATTATTAAATAGTTAAAATGACTATAATTAAATAAAATATTCTTAAGAACAAAATATGATGTTGAGTCTACTTGCATTATGATGCTTTTATAATGTCTTTTATAATGTCATTCTGTCATTATATAATGAGTGGCATAAAGTGGTCTTAAAATGACAATAATATCGTTCATCGCAATATATTTTGGTGCAATATATCGTACAACAAAATATAGATATCGGGACAGGCCTAATTGGAACATTGTTGGATAAATGAGTGAAACAAAATCTAGTACACGAGTTTGCGACATAAATAGGGCACACTTTTTGAATCTCCTCGCAGGCTTTTTTTTCTGGTTCTTCAATGCTTCACTATGGCCTACAAAGAGTTGTTCTGCAAACTGTAGTGTGATATCATGAACTGCATACTGCATGACAAAAATACTTCCATTGTGGTCTGTTCCTCATATAAAACTGTCAGAAAGCTTACGGTAGAATACACTACATCATGTCTTTTTTTAAAATCATTTACTGAACTAAATCAACATTACGTTCACTTGTAAACTGGTAAACAACATTGCTGTCATTTGTGGAACTGCTGAATGTTGCATTAAAAAATTACTGTTGCGCTGGTCTGAAAATAGCAACACGTCGCCGCAAACACATCTTGCGCCTTATTGCGCCGGGTGTATGATATGGCCCAAAGTCTGTAAAATAAACTATTAAAAGTGCTGATGATCACCAGTCTTGTGATTTTAAGTGTTGTATTGTCGTCTGTCAGGTTGTATTTCAGCTTTAATGCACTTTAAAAAAATAAAATAAAAATAAAAAGCAGCTTCTGATATGTGGTCAAGCAGAACAGGTTTAATTGAGTTTGACGACGCACACACTCACAGTAACCTATTTATTTGTTATGCCATAGATCTGTTCTAGAGACATTTTGTTACACCTTGTGTTAGAAACTCTCATATGCTTTACATGTTTGTTTCTATGTTTGTTTATTTAACTGCTATTTTCATCTATACAATCCATTTATCATCTATACACTCCATCTCGTTTAAATACACTATGAACAGTCATGGAGAAATGGAGTGCATGAGACTGATTCCTGAATGACCACTGTGATAAACGAGTCCCCACATTGATCCTGCGGGCCAACCTGACCGCCTGCCGGTGCCCTACTCACACCTGCAGCTTCTCCACGATGGACGTCCAGCTTCTTCAGCCTCCAGCGCCTAGACTGCAGCTCTGAACAGGAAGTTTGGCCAGATGAAAAATGGTCGTGCCTAACAGAGCCTAGTTTCTCTCAAGGTTTTTTTTTCCCTTCACTTCGTCAATTGGTGAAGTTTGTTTTTTTCCTCGCCACTGTCGCCACTGGCTTGCTCGGATCGGGACTTGTGGAGCTGTGCTTCGGTGGATTTGCTCTATAGTGTTTGAACTTTCAGCAGTGAAATTTAAACCACACTGAACTAAACTGAACTTCAACTCTGAAATCTGGACTTTACTAGAACTATGTTAAGCTGCTTTGACACAATCTACATTGTGAGAAAAGCTATATAAATAAACTTGACTTGACTTGACCTTTACTAGGTGATTTTTTTTTTTTTTTTTTTGCATTGTCTGTTTTAGAGACATGATACAGGTCTTTGATAACAATCTAATTGTTTTCCTTTGGAAATATGTTTCAGATTCACACTGAAAAACGTCCGCAATACTGTTCAAGAAAATCGTTATAGGTTTCTTTTACCCATATCGCACAGCCCTAGAATCAATTAATTGGACACTCCAATATGGAATCAATAAAACTCCTCCGCTACTTTTTGTCTTTATAAAAGAACGTTCACGTGAGCACATTCTTAAACAGCGCTGATTTGCCATTGTGTTCACGTGCTCAACAGAAATGACTGTGATTGGCCGTGAAGGTCATCAGTTCACCAAACTCACCGAACGTCGTTCAGCTGGTTTGTCTATAAGCTGACATACGAGCGATCCACTGATGAATTTCGGCTTTAAAATGCTCCAGTGTCCCTGTATCTGTGGTTACACTCTGTAAACAGCGGTGAGTTCGGTGAACTGATGACCTTCACGGCCAATCTGATGAAGCATTATCCAGAGTATAATAATGTGTAGAACGGCCACAAATGAGGTTGGTGTCGTGATCTCATTTCTTTCGAGTGCGCATGCACATTGGGCAACCTGAAAAAAATGCTGATTTTTACTTATGAGACAGTTGTTGCTTAATTATATTGGTGATTCCAAATATGTAATGTAATTATAAGCTTAGCAAAGTTTTGGAGAATTTGACGCTTCCCTATTCAGACAGAATGCCTGAGCATACTGCCCGAGGGGCGTTTCAAAGATGGCTGCCGAGTGAAATGACTTGCCTTAAATGGACTTTGTTACTACGCATTAGATGTTTAAATGCTAACATCTAAACAAAACTTTATTTGAATTTCACAGGACCTTTAACTATAGGCCTGCTCTGAATGGACCATTTGAATCAGTGAATGGTTTAATTGCGAACAGGAGCAATTAGATCAGTTCATGAATCAATCGTTAAGTGTAATTTGCAAACTGATTTAGCAGGTTAACCGAAAAGAATGAGTTTGTTCATCTATCCACATTTACTCACATCAACAAATGGGACTTTGTTGTAAATTATAACCAAAGTAATAAATCAATGCTTGATTGTTATACCGTTTAATCAGTTTTGTAGACTGAACAATTGTGGTGTTGCTTTGTTTCTGTCCAGTCTAAATGAATGAACGTTTCTAAATGACTCTCTTGAATTTGTCACAGTGCATTCGGGGGTTCAGTGAAGTTTTATTGATATGATTTCTGCATTGAGATCTCACTGTTTAGAGCAAAGACTTCATCTCTCTTTCATTAACCTGATATATTCAGAGCGAACGGCAGAAAGCGAGAGTTCCCTGAGACAGACGGTGGCCTTGATGTGCCTAAATTCAGACGGTGTGACCTGGATCTCCATTCAGCCCAGATTCTCATCATTTATATTCGTGTGTGAGCACCGCTGCGCCGCTTTAAGCATCAGGGGTCTAACATTGACTGTTGGAGTTTTAATACAACACGAAACGCAGGGCGCCGGAGCCGGTAATGAAGGGTCCTTTATCAAAGACCTGCTACCACCGGTTATCTTGTAATTGGGAGAGGAACAGTGACCTGATTCATGAAGCATGTCACCTGAATATAAATTCAGTGCGCCACGCTGGCCTAAACCGTGGACTTTTAATTGTTTTTTTTGAGCCCTTTTCCGTTTTATTAGAACATATCTGCTTTAAGTGCTTTGGAAAGTCAAGGAAACGTCCTAACCTGACCTCACTTTGGAAATGGGTTGTACCATATAACTAGGGCTGGGTGATAAATTGATTTTATCGATTAACTCTACTCGAGTGTGTAGTTTACATCAATTTGTTTGAATAAAAATTGGTGAATAAATCATCTTGAAAAAGGTCCCCTTTTTAACAATTGTTATGAATTTACTTTCACTGAAATTTTATAAAATGATTTAATAGATGTTGTATGCAGTTGTAAATAGATCTTGTTAAATTTGACGTTAAATTCGACAGCTAGCAAGGTTCTTGCAAGTTTTTATTCTTTAGCATTTTTTATATCCTATAATTATATAATCATGATATGCTTAAGCTACTTATATAGGTTAATAACCTCCACACATTTCTTTTGTGGGGGGGGGGGGGGGGTTTAAATTTTTTAATTTTTTTTTTTTTTTTTTGTGAAAAAATTGGGGCTTTTTTAAAAAAAAGGCCATATCACCCAACCCTACGTATAACCTTAAATAAGTGACGATGATTCATCCCACAGTAAGTCAATAGAGGCTCTCTATTCTAGTCGATAGTTACATCTCATGGGTGACTTTAGATGACTGTAAATATGACGTTATATAAACATTATCTGAGTCTACATAGGGGTCAAAAATTCTACATAAAGGACAACTCCCCATATTTCATTCACAAGTGAAAAAAAAGTAATTAAATTATGCAGTAAGAACTGAATAAAAAGTCAATGAAGGGTAGTAGAAGTAATATAATAATAATAAATAATGTTCATATTACATTTTACTGTAATGAATAATACAATCAAAAGAAAAACAAATTGTACATTAAAAATAAATACAAAATACATTGTTAATATAATATAATACAATACAATACAATATAATACCCACCCATTACCTTGTAATTAGAAGAACAGTGACCTGAAATCTACATGTAAAATCACTGTGCCGTGTGAACTTTGTTTACACTGTGCATTATTTTGGTGGTTTTTACTCTTTCATTTGAAATAAATTACCACAATGTTTCCACTGAGTGGTACAGTTCAGTACAGTACAATACAATATGCATTTATTTCAATTTCCACTATCTGGGTACTAGGGGTGTGACGAGATGCTTACTCCACGAGATAAGACGAGACACGAGATTGGGTTCACGAGAATGAGACGAGATGAGATTTTTACAGTATTTTTAAGAAATCTTCAATGATGAAATATATGAATGGAAAATATTTTATTCAACTGAAAAAAATCACAAATTGCAAAAACTATTTAGGTGCTATTTTAAATCAACTTGTAATGAATGTTATTTTACTTCTATTTTAATGAATTCTATGCAGTAAAGGACATGCAAACACTGCTAAATATTTGCTAATATATTAATGGAAAATAGGTTTTTATTCAACTGAAGAAAAATTACTTTTTTAGATCAACTTGTAATGAATGTTATTTTACATTTATTTTAATGAATTGTGCCATAAAGGACATGCAAACACTGCTAAATATTTAACTGGCTTCTTCCCTGTACAATTTCACATGAGTACTCCTTTTCACAAATTGAACTTAAAAAAAAAACAACAAATTATGTAATCATGTTATTTTTGGTTTTTAATTTTTCAACAGTTTCACTTTCATTCAGCAACAGCCTCTGTTTTTTTTCCAGACAGCATAAACGTGTGTTCGGTGATGATGATAATGACGACGACGGGTGTGTGTGTCTCCAGGAGTTCACTGTGTGTGTGTGTGTGTGTGTGTGTGTGTGTGTGTGTGTGTGTGTGTGTGTGCGTGTGCGCGCGCATTCGGAGGAGATGTGTGTCTGTGGTCCTTTACTGACTCTATGGGTGCAGAGAAGTGTCAAACCGCTGAGTGTGTATGGCTTATCTTGTCGCAAAATGCAGCTAAAAGTCCTACACAACAGTAGTAGTTTGATTACGTCGTTTACATGTCTGTACTGCACTCCAATAATGCGACTGAAATAGGAATACTCAACATATCTTAATTCGATTAGTGTTTACGACGATTATGGCCTTAGGCATATTTAAAGTGCTATTCCAGCGTATGTTATGAGCCGTGGTTAATGCGTGTGGCTGCAGTTGTAGCAGCCTCTAGTTTTGGACGCGGCAACCCTTGAACTCCAGTGAAGGAAAATACGTCACACTCACCCACCCCAAACGAGTGACGCGCAACTCCGAGGCCAGCCTGTCAGGTGTGTGCAAAGCACTTGATGTGCGGTTCTAATCCAATCCTGCCTCCAATCTTCAGTGCTAAATTCACCCTCACGCTCCATCATAACATCACAACTCACGAGACAGCTTTTCACCTTCTCGTCGCGATTTAATCTTGCGAATTCTCGTAGCCCGAGATCTCATCACATCCTTACTGGGTACTACAATAGCAAACCATACTACCATTTTTTGGTAGTATATTGTAGGCATGGGATGATAACCGGTTTCAAGGTTTGCTGTGGTTTGGAAACATAATTTTCTTTTATACCGTATATGCAAGTTTTTTATTTTTATTTTTTTACATGTTGTCAAATACTAATTTATTTAGGGCAACAGTATCTCCAGCAGCAAAAGACCCTCTACATCAAAAGCTACTGGTGAGCCCACGATTCAGGAAACATCTGAAAAACAAATGGATTATACACCAACATCCAAGCATGCTATGGGCCTGAACAGTGCAGTGACTTACTTTATATCCAAAGAAAAGTATAGATATCCAAAGATGCCTTTTCAGGTTGTAAGGAAATCTGTGTTTTTGAAACTAACAAGGACAGCAGAAGTCAATGATTTATTTTTAATTATTTAGCCTGACATACTGTTGGGCTGCATGGTGGCGCAGTGGGTAGCACGTTCGCCTCACAGCAAGAAGGTCGCTGGTTCGAGCCTCGGCTGGGTCAGTTGGCGTTTCTGTGTGGAGTTTGCATGTTCTCCCAGTGTTCGCGTGGGTTTCCTCCGGGCGCTCCGGTTTCCCCCACAAGTCCAAAGACATGTGGTATAGGTGAATTGGGTACGCTAAATTGTATGTGTGTGAATGGCTGTGTATGGATGTTTCCCAGTGATGAGTTGCAGCTGGAAGGGCATCCGCTGCGTAAAACATATGCTGGATAAGTTGGCGGTTTATTCCGCTGTGGCGACCCCAGATTAATAAAGGGACTAAGCCAAAAAGAAAATGAATCAATGAATGTTTACTGTTCCAAAATATTTTAAATGTTTTTTAAAATAAAATCAATTGGAAAAAAGTTGTCATTTTGTACCCACTCATGGCCTGTTTTCACTGAGTGGTATGGGTTGGTGCGCATTTATGGCCGTTTCCACTGTCAAAAGGTACCAAAAAGCGAACTGTACCATACCACTTTTTGGGTACCCTTTCGAAAGGGTACCTAGCACAACAAAAAGGTACCAAAAGGCAGAACTAGATGCGCAGCTGAACGCTATTGGTTTACAGAGAAGCATCACTAGCGCGTACACAAGCCAGGAAAATAAAAACAAAGGAAGCGCCATTTTTAAATACACAGCCGAGACATTACATCGTAATACTACATATAAGAAGAAGACATGGTCGACCCAAGCTCACATAAACCTTGTCGTCATCTTGATGAACAGCCACAAAGCCAAGAAGAACAAAATCTGCCGTGTCCTGTTCTTGTTTTACGAGGCCGTCTGAAAGCATGAGCGGTTTCACTTTCTCCAGAGAGCT
This sequence comes from Danio jaintianensis, assembly GCA_903798115.1. NCBI lineage: Eukaryota > Metazoa > Chordata > Actinopteri > Cypriniformes > Danionidae > Danio > Danio jaintianensis. Next base: position 24,317,069 of record CAIGQV010016645.1, on the reverse strand, counting down.
TGCATGCGCTCGCTGCACATCTATATTTGAACTTCTTGAGCTGATGATAATAACGTGCGGTACGCGTGATTATTGAAGTGCTTCTGACATCCTTTCAGAAACGAACAAACGCGAGAGTGAAGCACGAAAAAACAAAGAAGCAAATGATTCTTTCAGCAACCTAAAACATGAACAAACTGCCATGTTTAACTATTATCATCACCTTTTAGACTGTTATGAACTCTGAATGACGGAATGACTTTCTAACAGAGGTTACATGTGCTGGCGAAGATTAAAGATACAGATGAGAGGTTTGCACTGACTGTGGGCTATATGTTGCGTGTTGTTTTTGAACCTAAATAAGGACTAAATGTATGCTGTGTGTAGTTTTTCTGTAATTGGTAACATATCGGAGACTTTAAGGCTGTGTATGTGTTCATACATGTTGAATTTATTTATTTATTTAATATAATTGCAGACGTTACAGTAGGCTATTTTGCTATCATTGATCTGCAGTTATAATCAAACCATTGGTACCCTTTTGGCAGTGGAAATGCAAGCCTGATAAAGGTGACCCGTACCGTACCACTTAGTTGAAATGAGACCTTATTTAAAAAAAGAACATATTTTAGAGCAGTAATCACCATGTCGTAAAACCATGATAATTTTTTATCCAAGGTTATCATACTGTCAGAAACTTATACCGGCCCATGCCTGGTGTATTGTAATATATTACTTTTACAAGTAACTTTAACCATGGTACTGAACCGTACCACTCAGTGGAAAAAAAGAATAAGTGCTCCAGGATCTGAGGAATATCTTCTTACCCGACCTCACGTCTCCTTTCCCCTTGTTTCTCCTCCAGCCTGTGCTTTACCAATTATTCATAGAGTGAGTTTAAACCTTTCAATTGTGCCTCTAAATGGATGCATTTGTTCCCTTTACCACCTTTTAGTTTCTCCAGCATTTTGAAAGCAGGACACATTTGGACTCAGAGGAAAGCTCAAGAGTAATGTCTCTGCACCAAACCATTGCATTACCGCAGATCCTGGTTTTTACTTATGCAACGCTGCTCTTTTCGTAGGTTGCTGAAGATGTGCATTATGTAAGCTGCTGTTCTTCAGCTCAGATGATTTGTTGGTCTGTTAAGTGGTCAAACTGGAGCACATTTGTTGATGCCGGCTTACAATTGCAGTGTGTTTATTGAAAGCATGTGGAAAATGGTAGTGTGTTTAAGGGCATCTTTCTTGAATTATAAATGGCATTCGTGGAGTCATTTGTGATGGTACATGCATCTAGAAACATAGACACATCTTCCACCGCCCATATTATAGTCCGGAAAATAATGCAGAAGAGGGAATTAGTTTGAAGACATGTATAGGAAAGACTGTGAGTATATAAAGCAGCACAGAACATTCTGACATGACCTTCATGATCTGGGTTGTGTTTGTTTTTTAAGCTTATGAAACATGGACATGGTGGTCTGCTAGTTTGGGTTTGATTCCTGGTGAGTGATTCAGCTTACATTTCTCCATCTGGGGTCATTGTGTATGTCTATACCAGACAATAGCTCACTGAAGTCTGTTAATGAAATTCCTCATATCACTTTTTGAAATTGAGCTTCACTGGTGTTATAAACGGTGCATTAGGTCTACAAGTGTTTAATTATCTTTCATTATTGTGTTTTGTATTGTATAATCATGTTAAATGGGAGAATGATGATTCATACCATGGTAAGTTAATGGAGATTTCAGTGTCTTTTGTCTTTTACTGTGGAAAATATATAGAGCTATGCAAAATCTATTCTGAGATTTTCAAAATACATTGCTATTCTCTCTTGAATCAATGCTGAGCTTTGTTTTCTGACATCTGACTTCACTTTAGGCTAGTTTATAACAGCAGACGGTGCTCTAGGCTAGTTTTTAACAGCAGGCGCCACTCTAGGCTTGTTTATAACAGCAGATTGCGTTCTATGCTATAGTATATAATAGCAGATGACATTCTATGCTAGTTTTTAACAGCAAAGGGGGCTCTAGGGTAGTTTTCAACAGCAAATGGTGCTCTAGGCTTGCTCTATGCTAGTTTTTAACTGCAGACGGCGCTCTAGGCTAGTTTATAACAGCAGATGTCAATCTAGGCTGGTTTATAACAGAAGATGGTGCTCTAGGCTAGTTTTTAACAACAGACGGCCCTCTAGGCTAACTCTGTGCTAGTTTCAAAAGCAGACAGGCCTTTAGGCTAAGTCTATGTTAGCTTTTAACAGCAGATGGCGTTTTAGGCTAGTTTATAACAGCAGACGTTGCTATAGGCTAGTTTATAACAGTAGATAGCATTCTAGGCTAGTTTTTAACAGCAAACGGCACTCTAGACTAGTTTCTAAACAGCAGATGGAGCTCTAGGTTAGTTTTTAACAGAAGACGGCGCTCTAGGCTAGTTTTTAATTTTACAGTCAAATAAGGCAGTATATAATTGTTAAGGTTGTTAAAATGAGTTGCGTTTTTATTATATTCCTTTCATGTTCTTGTTTTACATTTACTGACATTTAGGGTTGGATACCGAAACCCGGAGCCATACCTTTGTAACCGGTATGAACCAGACCGAATCAGCATATGAATTTCGTGTCCCTAATTTTGGTGCCACTGGTGCTGCGACAAGGACGTAAGAAGCATCAAGGGGTATATCAAAGGCACACATAGGTACGCATTGTGTCACACCATCTCTAAACATTAAATTCTACACAACTTTGAGGGATACGGACACCGTCAGCGATGTTAGCCGTTTGTTCTTGTTGCTTATAGAAGGCAACGCGCGCAGTACTAAGCATTCTAAAGTATGGCTATATTTTACAAGCAAGGATTCTGACACAGAAACGTGAAGCAGATGCTTTACAAAAGTTGCGTGTAAGGGGGGAAACACGTCAAACTTAATAAAACGTTTGAGGGCTCATGGAATCAACTTAAAGGCAGAGGAATGCACTGTCTCTGACAGCTTGCGACATCATCTGGCACTTTCACTGAGTATGTTTACTAGGACACCAATACTCAGATTTTAATATGATTAAGACAATACTCTGATTAAGAGTCTGCCATGTAAACAGCGATTTTTGATTACCTTAAAGGACCACAGACACCCGCGTTACGAAATGCAGAGGTTTTTTTCTTTCCATTCGGGGTGCGCTATTAAATTCCATTAAAACAACACTCTTCCAGCAGTCCTTACTTCATATTCTCATTCAATACCTCAGTTTGTCACGGGGATATGAAAGAAATGTTTCTAAATGAAAGTGAAACTGCCGAACTACAGTTAAAGTCGAAAGATGAAAAATTAAAATTAAACTCCGGAGGAAACGTGGATAGCATGGTGACGCATTGACGTTATTTGATCTATGTGCTGTAACATGTAAAAAGGGCTCATAAAAGGAACATTCAAAAAGCAACTTATGTAAACACCTTAATCATATTATTGTCTTATTCAGATTAAGGCAAATCATTAGATCACTGATGTCCATGTAAACATAGTCACAAGCCCCATCCTAAGAAAAAAGGAGTTCGCTAATTTTGATGACAGCTTTTCCATTAGTAGTAAGCTAATGTAATGTTAATTACATAATGCAAATTTTGCATTTATACTAACAAACGATCAAAAGAAATTTATTAATGCAATTCAAATATATAAAATATGATTGATGTATACTTTATACTCATATAATTATATTGTTCAATTATAATGATAAAAAAAAAATTGTCATAATTTTGTGGCTCAGAAGTATCGGTTCAGGCACCGCTTTGGCACCGGTATCGTCATAAAAGTATCAATTTAGCATCGGTATCGAAATACCCCAAACGGTACCCAACCCTACTGACATTACTGGCACACTTTTCATGCTATACATGTGAAAAGACAATGGCAAGTTCTTGCTCAAAGCTATACTGCTCTCTTGATTGCCTTTCAAGAGTTCACACTTAGCTGATGATTGATTATAAAGCTTGTTTGGCATGCTGTCCCGGGAGAGAGCCCTGAGCTCATAAGATCCTCGAGCCCGGGGCTCTCTCCCGTTTGCAAGGCGAGAGGGGAGTTTGAGCTCAGGTAGATCTTGAGAACTCCCCTGCTGTAGTAGCTAATGAACAGATAGTGATTGCTCTTAAGAGATAACTACTTACTAGGAGCATGTCTATGATGCTGATTTGGATTCGTCAATTAACTTAAGTTGCGTGTTTTTGGATGGTGGGAGGAAACCGGGGAACCCGGGGGAAACCTACGTGAGCATGGGGAGAACGTGTAAACTCCGCACATAAACGTTGGCTGGCTTGGTAAGGACTAGAACCAGTGACGTTCTTGTTGTGAGGCAACAGTGCTAACCACTGGGCCACCGTGTCACCCATCTAGGAAAGGAGGAGGAGTAGGGGTGGAAGGGGGGTTTCTTCAAAACGAAGATGGCTGTTATATGGAACTTAGGGTATTTATAGTGGCTTAGGAATCGTCTGATTGCTGAATCATAAATTGAATAATGCGGGACCAGCCGCAAGCAATCATAAGCACGTGATCCTCTCGAAATTAGTTTATAAATAAACTTCACTTAAACTGTTCATCATTGCCGTGTGTGTGTATCCTGATGCAAAATGCAGTGAAAAATACAAAAAGACGGCAATAGTCTGACTACAGTGTATGTTTGTGTACTACCCTTTAGAATGATGAGCAAAGTGTGAGAAATTGCAGTGTGCCAATGATTTGAAATGTGTAAATAGTTAATTGGCTGGTGGTTTTCCCCCTGTGGATTGTGGCAGTCCTAAAGCAGTCCTGAAGGAGATTACACATTACATGTTCATCGTCGTATGACATTAAAAGCATGTAATTAAGCTGTCGGCAAACACGCCAAGTCACTTCTTGATTTGGAGCATTGATTTGATGCAGAAAATGCAGCATTGCTATAAACGCATAATTGCTTCTCAATAGACCCTTATTTTAAACCCTGACTTGATCTCTGAATGTCTTTCAGCGTCTGCAGCACTTCAAAGTCAGCATAATTGGGTCATATTTGTCAGGGAGAGAATCCTTGCACTCCGAGGAAATACATTCAAAGCGGGAGTACGCAAAATTATTCCAAAAAATTGAACCGTACGCCCTTTAGGAATAGCAAGTAATTTTGTTTACAAAATCCCAGGCTGAATCTCGGGTCACCGGCATGACTAAATCTTTGCCTGCTTTATTGTTCATTTGAAAGTGGCAGGCAGAAGGCTGATAGTGAGCATAGATCAAACCCAGTAGAGATTATAAAGAAAAATCCGCCAGCTGTTGGTTGCAATGTCCTTTGGGACTTCTTTCAGTCCGATGATAATATAGCGGCGAGAGGCTTTGCATAGGTTACGTGGCCTGTCAACCTGTGCTGTACAGTGTGAAGTCATAAATAATGGTTTTATTTCCTCCATATTTTTAGCATCTGCTCCATGCAGTCCATTTGTAATGTCAAACGATTTCTCCCTTAGCAAAGAAAAATCCTACATGAGTGCGCTGAAATGACCAGGCTGCTTTTGCGTTATTTATTAACAAGATCTTAGCAAATTGCTGAGCAAAGATTGAAGAATTGCTGTCAAAGCAGAGCTTACAATTACTACAACAAAAACTGAACTAAAATATTGATAGTATAACAGTAAAATGGTATCTAGTTTATATAACTATAAAAGGTCGTACAACAACTAAACGAAGAAATATGGCTGAGATGACTTCTTGCAAGATCTTAGCAAATTTCTGAGCACGATTTTGAAGCATTCGTATCAAAGCAGAGCTCACAGTAACTACAACTGAAATAAAAAAATAAATATCAAACAAATTGAAAACAAAAAGTAATAAAAATATGTAATGTAATTTCTCACTTAAACATTGATACTATTTTATAATGCTACAGTAAAATATTATCTATTTTACATAACTATAAAATGTCAAAACAAATAAACAAAAAAAAATTTGTTCGGTTTGTTCTGGAGGGAGAGGCGGTTCCGGTTCTGTGGAAGGAGGGAGAACTGGGTAAGTGTGAGGTTTGAGTAGAGAAACATGGAATGTGGGGGAGATCCGGTAAGAAGGAGGCAGGTTGAGACGATAGGTGACTGGGTTGATTTGGGAGTGGATGGTGAAGGGTCCTATGTAGCGGGGACTCAGCTTACGGCAAGGCAGACGGAGGCGGATGTGTCTGGTGGAGAGCCATACCTTATCCCCTGGGTGGTATACGGGGTTAGGTAGCCTACGGCGATTGGCGGCGTCCGTGTACCTCCGTACTGCCTGCTGAAGGTGGGTATGGGCTGAGTCCCACACCCTCTCGGAACCAGTGATCTACCGCGGGCACTTCGGAGGTTTCGCCAGTCCACGGGAACAGGGATGGTTGGTAACCTAGAACACATTGAAAGGGGGTTAGACCAGTAGCAGTCTGACGAAGGGAATTTTGAGCATACACAGCCCACGGTAGATACTGTCTCCAGGTGGCAGGTGCAGTACGTTCGGAAGCTTTCCCCGGCTGAACAGAACTACGGGATTGGAGATCGTGAGCTACTCGCCATCAAGCTCGCCCTCGAAGAGTGGCGTCACTGGCTGGAGGGAGCTCAGTTCCCCTTCACCGTAATCACAGACCACAAAAACCTTCAATATCTCCACACTGCCAAACGTCTCAATGCTCGTCAAGCCCGATGGTCACTGTTTTTCACCCGCTTCAACTTCCAAAATCACTTTCCGACCTGGCCACAAAAACCTGAAAGCAGACGCCCTTTCCCGCATGCACTCTCCAGACCCTCATGATCACCTACCCTCATCAGTCTTCTTAGCTCCCATCCTGTGGCAAGTAGATGAAGATAATCTCTCCGCCACCCGGGAAGAACCAGCACCCGCTGAACTCCCTCCGGACCTTACCTATGTACCCATCAGATACCGTCTTCCACTCCTGGACAGCACTCACACTTCTTTAGGCTCTGGACACCCCGGCAGCAAGCGAACCCTTTCACTCCTCACCTGTCACGGTCACACAAGGAAGACAAGGAAGTGTAAACTTCAAGGGTGTTTATTCAAGTGATATGCACAATAGTAGTTAGGTGAAGTAGGTGAATGGTGTTGAAGAAGGTGAGCGATCTCACGCACACAGTTCAGCAGCTCAGTTCAGTTCAACGGCTATTGCCAACATAAGAACAGTCACTTCCCTTATATCGTTGCTGTGTCATTAACTGAAGGAGGACATCCATGGAAGAGCGCAGGAGAAGACGAAGGGGACCATGTATGTCTGATTCCAGCCGAGTGAGTGAGGTGAGTATTTATGCTGTGTGGTGATTGCAGGTGCAGGTGCGGGTAATTAGTAATCAGGTGAGGGTTCACAGGTGTGGTGCGTGGTGGATGGTGAGCGAGAATGAGCAGCAGGTGTGACAATTAATGAACTAAAATGACTTTATTTCAAACAAGATCTTAGCAAATTGCTAAGCAAAGATTAAAGCTAAAAGTTACTTTACAACTAAAACCGAAATAAAGAAAAAATATTAATTGATATTTTGTAAACTAAAAGTGCTAAAAATGTAACGTACAAAATTATTTTAACTAAAATATTGATATTATTTTATAATATTACAGTAAAATACGATCTGTTTTATATAACTATAAAATGTCATAAAACAATTAAACAAAAAATATATGGCGGAGATGATTTCTTGCTTTAATTCTGAGCACAGTTTGAAGCTTTTGTTAACTAAAACTGAAAATAAAAAGATGAATCAAAAAAAAATTACATTACATATTTTTATTACTTTGTTTTCAATTTTTATCTAAAACTAAAATATTGATAATATTTTATAATATTACAGCAAAATATTATCTGTTTTATATATCTCTATGAAAGGTCATAAAACAAATAATGAAAAAAATGACTGATGTTACCAAATTTCTGAGCACAGTTAAAGCATTGATGTGAAAGCAGAGCTCACAATAACTACAACTAAAACTGAAATAAAACATTTATATTAGAAAAATATAATTAAAAAAAAGTAATTTTATAATATTACATTAATATGTTGTACATTTTGTATAACTATAAAATGTTATAAAACAAAGAACAAAAATGATCAAATTAGTGAAATCAAGCTGAAATAAAAATATTAATACAATAGGACATTACAAAGTGAAGTGTTAACTAAAAACTTAAATAAAAATACATATTAGTATAAATATTTTTAAATAAAGTAATAAAAAATATTTAAATTAAAGCAACTGAAAATATTAAAGCTATTTTAGGATGTTAAAGTAAACATATGATCAGTTTTATATATGAATATAAACAAACAAACACAATAAAAATGATAAAATTAGTGGACTAAAGCTGAAATGAATGAAAAAAAAAATACAAATGAATAAATCTCAAATAAAAAGACAAAAACCATACAATTACTTAAACACAAAATTATGTAGTTATATGTAAATGATACTAAAACAACACTGAATCAATACTAAAATGATTTATTTAGACTAAAAGTCATTGAAAGCGCTATCTCAAGATTAACAAAAGTCCCAACAATCCTAAATGAATCAAGCACCGACTGCATTTGTTTTTGTGTATAACATCTCGAATAAATAACAGTCAGAGAATTCATATTCAACAATTCATTTCACTTTTGCAAAAAACTAAAAGGAAAAAAAACTAACTTTTAGGAAATGTATAATAACAAACAAACAAGGGAAAGTGAAGTATTCTTCGAGCACCGCCACTGCATGAGGCCTTTCTCTTGTGATTCAATATTTATATTGTATTCAAAGGCCTGCGAACATTACAGAAAGTGCTGCTCAGAACTTTCTTTAACCTCCCAAGAGCGAGCGAGCGAGTGAGCGATCGGCGGATGTATAGAAGCCGAGCTCAGATGTAAAAGGGCTGCAGTTGTAGAGTCGCTTCAGGTAGGAGGTTTTTGTGCCCCCTGTCTTTCAGTCTCTTTCCCCTGGCGCTTGCACGAGTCAGCAAAGTAAATAATTCATCTTGCGCGGGCCCCTGTTCCTATTGCAAAAGATAAGACATGTTGTATTCTGCTCCACGGGAAGCATTTGAGCTGGAGACAAATAGATACTTGTGCTGCGGCTGCGTAAAGTTTTTTTCTTGGGCTAAGTGACAGTTGCATAGGACAGCGCTCCCTTAATAGACTGCAGAGCTGACACCGACAGAATGGGACCCTGGTGCTAAACGGCTGTCGAGAGGGAAAGTACGTCGTCATAAATGAAGAAAATGTGGCTTGTGATGCTCCGGTGGACATTGATAATAAATGTAATTGTGTCAATAAAGTTTGCTTAGCGAGGCCAATTTTGTAACACTAAAAAGGGGACACTTTGCAGAATACGGTGCTGATAACTGTAAGCGTCTTTCCATAAAAGTTCACATGGGTGATTCTTATTATATATAGTGATATATATTTTTTAATGTTTAAATCCATTTTTTTTTCGTCTTGCAGATATTAGAAATAGTCTGGAGCATTTGTCAACATTAATTACAACTGTTTTAGCAAAATAAGTCGTAAAAATGTCATTACCGCAACAGTCTGCAAAATCAATTCTGTTAAAAAAAGCTAATTCACTATGACATAAAAAAAGGATTATTAACAGTCATGTATGGTTACTTGAAATTCTGAAATATATATTTTTTTAAATATGTTTTTTTATTTTGATTTAATTCTCTCATTACCGAAACGCCTTACACAATGGAGTGCATCGTCACAAATGAAGAGACACTCTGGTGGACTTTGCTAATAGATGTATTTGCGTCGTAAAGTTTACTTAGCGAGACCAATTCTGTAACTCTAAGAAGGGGACACTTTGCAGGAAACGGTGATGGTAACTGTAAGCTTTTTTCCATAAAGGTGAGATGTTGAGATGACTAGGGGCAGTCGTGGCCTGGTGGTTAGAGTGTTGGACTCGTGATCCGAAGGTTGCTGGTTCGATACTCGGTACCAGCGGGAATTGGGGGTGGGGGGAGTGAATGACCAGCACTCTCCACCACCCTCAATACCACGACTGAGGTGAGTCCCTTGAGCAAGGCACCGTTCCCCCCAACTGCTCCCCGGGCGCCGCAGCATGGCTGCCCACTGCTCCGGGTGTGTGTTCATGGTATGTGTGTGTTCACTAACTGTGTGTGTGCACTTGGATGGGTTAAATGCAGAGCACAAATTCCAAGTATGGGACACCATACTTGGCCACACTACACTTCACTTCACTTCACTTCATGTTTGTCACCCTTAGGGGGCTGATCACATAGGGGATTTTCACAAAATTTATGTTTGTTAATTTTTTTTTTTTCCTTCTTGATATTAGAAACATAGTCATTTGTCAACATTAATTACAACTTTTTTTACTCAAGATATACCACCTTTTTGAACATAATTTCCAAAATAAGTTTTAAAAAAAGTATTTACCACAACAGTCTGCAAAGTCAGTGCAAATTCACTTTGACATTTAAAACTATTTATATTATTATCAGTCATGTACAGTTACTTGAGATTTTGAAGTATTTTTAAATTAACAAGTTTTTTATTTTGATTTATTTCTCTCATTACTGAAACTGGCCTTTTCACTTGGGTGATTCTCACAAATTTCAAACATTACATTTTTAAATGTTTAAATTAACCTTTTTGTTTTCTTCCAGATATTATAAATACAGTCTGGAGCATTTGTCAGCATTAATTACAATATTTTTACTTACATTTTACCACCTTTTTGAACATAATTTTCAAAATAAGCCGTAAAAAATGTCATTACCGCAATAGTCCGCAAAAAATAGAGTATATGGTCATGTACGGTTACTTGAGATTCTGAAATATGTATATATTTATTTTGATTTATTTCTCTCATTACCGAAACGCCTTACACAATTGACGCCATTTTTATATATATTATATATATTATATATTATTATATAAAACCTGATATATTTTCAAAATGATGTGAGAAATGAAATGAAAATCAACTTTGTTTAAAAAGGATATTCACTTTGACATTTAAAAAAGTATTATTAACAGTCATGTAGTTTTATTTGAGATTATGAAATATTTTTAAATTAACAGATTTGTTTTATTTTGATTTATTTCTCTCATTACCGAAACACCTTACACAATTGACAAATTTATATATTTGATAAAACCTGAAATATTTTTAAAATGACGTGAAAAACCTGAAAGATTGCAAATAGATGTAATTGTGTCGATTACCTTTTGTTTTTCCCCCAGATATTAGAAACAATGTCTGCAGCATTAATTACAACTTTTTTACCTAAAATTTACCACCTTTTTGAACATAATTTCCAAATTAAGTCGTAAAAAATGTCACTACCGTAACAGTCTGCAAAATCAAATCTGTTGAAAAAAAGCAAATTCGCTTTTGGATTGTTAACAGTCATGTACAGTTACTTGGAATTCTGAAATAATTTTAAATACGTTTTTTTTATATTTCTCTCATTTTACCGAACATCTCTCGTGATGCTCGAGATTGCTAGTAGATTGCTAATCTCGACATTGCTTATAGATGTAATTGTGTTAATAACGTTTTTGCCAATTCTGTAACACTAAAAAGGAAACAGTAATGATAACTGTAAGCTTTTTTCCATAAAGGTGAGATGTTTGTCAACCTTAGGGGCTGATCACATGGGGGATTCTCACGAATTTCAAATAATATTAATCAACATTAATTACAACTTTTTAAATTAACATTTACCACCTTTTTGAACATAATTTCCAAAATAAGTCATTACCGTAACAGTCTGCAGATATAATATATTTAAGACATAATTTTTCTGTTAAAAATTTCAGTGTGAATCCAGCAGGATTTGCAATTCCCTCCTTCAAACCTCAAGTAAAAGTCTCTCTCTGGTTTGACAGGTGTCTGAAAAAGAGAAAGTTTCTAGTCTCTCCAGTCTGGATGTGACAGTCCTTCATAGCACAGGAGAAACCCAGTTACTCGCATCTTTTTTTGAGGAGCACCGGTGACATGATTAAGAAGTCCGGTGTGTGTCTCAGTAGAGTCCTGTCTGGACCAAAAGAATAACCCGTGGTGTCAAAAGCAGAGGCGAAAAGAAAGTCAGAATAATGAGAAAATGTATTGTAATGTCAAGCGGCCTCTCTGGAGGTGGCTGTTTTTTTGACACAGGGTATTAAAATGTACAAATACCTGACAGAAATTGTCCTTCGGGAGAGGTTTTCTTTCTAGAAGTGTTCCATTACCAAAAAAGACAAGGTGGAAACGCATTCGCACTGCACCTACAATGTGACGAGATGCTTTCTATTTAAGGGCTTTATGCAACCGTAGGGGATCATAACCTTTTCCATGATTACCATGCACGATTATGAGTCATGTATACTTGTGAACGGCTCGGTCCACAACGACCCTTTATGGATGAAAAGATGTAAAAAAGACGCGCATGAGGGAATCGGATGTTCAGTGTTGTAGTATATATATATATATATATATATATATATATATGAGCAATATCACACGAGTAGCAGTGTGATATGGCAGTATATCGGCACTGGTGGGAGGCGTGCGTTGTAAAAACTAATAAGTTAACTTAATTTCTTCATGTTGCCAAATCGATTGTGTTGGAACCAAGCATTTTTTTACAGTGTACACTGGTAAGATAGGGTGTGTTATGAAGAAATCACTTGACATAATGCGGAGCACAGACAACAAACATCTTCATCTCGGCATTACTAAACCGGAAGTCCCAGAAGTTTAAATTTTGATACATCATTACTGCAAACAGTATGTTGACTTTCAAAAGGTCAAGAAATAAACATCTTCAGTCTTCACATGACATCCTTCATCACCACACAGCTTTCAGTCTTCTATACTCTTCTCATCCTGCAGGCCGGCTGCATGTGAAGCTCAGGCCTTTACACATAGCTGTTATTTTCAGTGAGGTTTTTTGTGAACATACCTTGAAACGGCTCCGAGGATGAATAGCCATCTGGATCACTGAATAATAGACGTGTCTCTTCTGCAGCGGCTTTAAACACCCGTCTCGCGTGCGCAAACCAACCTGCAGGGTTATGACAAAAACAAGAGCTGTGTATCTTTTCTTCTTCAGTTCAGATATTTTAAGGGTTACAGTGTTTAAAAGGGTGTCTTCTGGAGGAATTTTCAAATATTTATCATTGATCAAATTGAAACATCTGCAGTAAAACTAACATTTTAAAAAATATATATATTTTTTGCAACTTAAATATTTTTTTATTCATATTTTTTTATTTAATAATTGTTTTTTGTTGTGTTTTTTGATGACAATGTGACGTCAAGGTTTTTGTCGTGTTTTTTCGAGTGGTTTGTGATGTCTTTTAGATGTCAAGGTGCCCGCTGGGATCTTTAAGAAACATTTAAAAACATTGTACTAATACCAAACCATTGATTGGCAGTGTATCTTGTGCAAAGACATTGTTAACACATGGCAGTCCGCACCGTTCACTTTTACCTGTTATTCATTATTGATCAGACAAAAAAGAAGCACAAAGGGAATTGGGAGTCAATATTTAATCAAGAGCGCTGATCTGGATCTGGAGAAGGGCATCGTTATAACACACTGACGCTCTATGATGGGGTTTCATCATGCCGTTTCTTTGCTCAAACAACTTTCTTTCAGTGTTGTGCACAGGCTGCATTATAAATGTGTGTCCCCAACAGCATGTGCTCATTCCTTATGTTGACTTTTCATGATGAAAATGCAGGGTAAAAGTGTGAGATGATAGGACAAGGTCTTCCCGAATGATGCTGTTGACCTTGTTTTGAATATGACTGGCTTCAGATGACATAATGCGGTTTATCTTCAATACGACAAGCTGGAAAACTAAAAAAAAAAACATGATTTGAACCAAAAAGCGAAAACAAAACTTTACAGTAAGGTTTCATTAGTCAAATATTTTAATTAACATGAACTAACTTTAGGTAACAAACTGGGTTGACACCAAACTAGCTCTGGTTTACTCATGGGATGTTTTTCCCCCCATGAAATTTATTTTTTTCTTTTGAACTTGCGCAGAAGATGCGATTGAAGTGAGTTCAATGCAACACAAAATTAGCATAATTTGCTCTTGCATGTTGATAATTTGCCTCTATTCATTGACTTTGTACACTGTAAAAAGTGAAAATTTGAACAAATTACTTCAGCTTGTTATAACTACCTGAATTAGTTTCAACTTAATTTGTTATGGTTTTCAGTGATAAATAAGTTGGAAAAACGTCATTCTTTTAGGTGTAAGAAGTTGAAGTCATTTTTTTTAAGTTGATCCAATGAGGCTTTTTTTCCAGTGTATGTAATTTTCCCTTTCAATTCGACTCTATTCATTGACTTTCTACGTAATTCACCCTTTTAATTCGATAATTTACTCATGTGCAGGGGCGCCCCCAAGGGGTGTGTAAACACCCCAATATGATTTTGCTGTTGATATTATTATTATTATTATTATTATTATTATTATTATTATTATTATATATTTTTAATTAATTCATTTTAATTTACTCATGTAAATTCACAATATTTCAATAAATAAATAAATAAATAAAATGCAGCCACTAAATTATTGTGGATTGATTGGTGCCACTGACGTAGCTGATTCACTGCCCCTCCGCCTCCCCGATCATTGTTGACAGCACATACACACCTTCAATAGACAGCAATGGCAATTTAATATTTACCTTAAGGTACATTAATAGAAGAAGCTGTATTAATAATATTGTGGCTCAAAAAGGAATATGGATAAATGCTATTATTAGGGTCTGTATAGTGAGTGTGTGTATATAGTAATGCCTTTTCAGTTCGTTCATTTGTTTGTTTTATTAATTAATTCATTAATCTTCATTAATTTTAGACATGGCATATACTGTATGCTGTACAATAAATGTATGTGAAAAATAACTGAAAAGTTATTTATATATATGAAAAGTGTTTTTAAACTAAATATTGATTTTTATGTGGCGCAGTGGGTAGCACGATCGCCTCACAGCAAGAAGGTCGCTGGTTCGAGCCTCGGCTGGGTCAGTTGGCATTTCTGTGTGGAGTTTGCATGTTCTCCCCGTGTTGGCGTGGATTTCCTCCAAGTGCTCCGGTTTCCCCCACAGTCCAAAGACATGCGCTATAGGTGAATTGGGTAATCAAAATTGACCGTAGTTCCCCACGCCAACACGGGGAGAACATGCAAACTTGGGGAGAACATGCAAACTCCACACAGAAATGCCAACTGGCCCAGCTGGGACTCGAACCAGTCACCTTCTTGCTGTGAGGTGACAGTGCTAACCACTGAGCCACTGTGCCGCCATGATCGAAACATTTAGTAGTTTAAACATTTAAGTAGTTTGTTTACTTATAGGTCAACAGTTGTGTAATATTGCGTAGTGCTATTGCACTGTTTAGCAGTGGTGTAAAGTAACAAATTACAAATACTCTAATTACTGCAATTGAGTAGTTTTTCTCAGGAATTGTAATTTACTAAGTAGTTTTAAAAATGTAAACTAAAAACTTTCCCTTGAGTATATTTTTAGTGCTGTATCGGTACTTTTACTCCACTATTTTCCTTCAATCTGCAGTCACTACTTCTATTCTATTTCTACTACTAAGTAGAAAAATCAGTCCTGTGATTCCTGTCCAAATAAAACGCACATAGAAAGTAACAACAAGACATGGGCACTTTATAAATGCAGCAAACCGTTTGGAAGCATTAAAAGTGTTCAAGAAGATGTCCAAAGTCTTTACACACATTGACCCAGAGACTGTTTAGACACTGATGAGAAGATGTAGGATGTTGGCCTTAGAAAAAAATGCCTAAATGCACTACAGAATGTTACGTTTACACATCCCTGCAGTCCTGGCTGGGGCCAGTTGGCATTTCTGTGTGGAGTTTGCATGTTCTCCCCCTGTTGGTGGCGATATATCCAGCTGCAGATCCGCAGACCCACACATGTTTCAGGCACACACAATCTAGGCAGGGGCGAACCATATATGGTTAATGACGGATCAGTCTTCTATTTGTTCTTGTTTAACGATGACTAACTCCTTAGGAGCACTATCGCCACCTACTGAATTTCACAAATATGGTGATCGAGACCGCCCGTGCTACGATTGCCATTCATTAGACTGTGAACAGTTTAGGGTTTCCCATTTCAGTCATTATTTCATTATTATATCGTAACAATCATTTTTACATCAGTCTATTATATTGAATTGCGATTCAACACTGTTCCCCATTCGCCCGTCTCGATCGCCATATTTGTGAAATAGTACACACTATTGTTTGTGTACAATATTTATTAACAATATATATAAAAATATATTGATGACGATGTCCGACAAGACGTTAATAACATTAACATCCGTCATGGTTTACCTAGATCGTATGTGCTGGATTATGTGTGCCTGAAACGTGTGTGGGTCTGCGGGTCTGCAGCTGGATATTATTGTGTTGGCGTGGGTTTCCTCCGGGTGCTCCGGTTTGCATGCGCTATAAGTGAAGTGTATGGGTGTTTCCCAGTACTGGGTTGTGGCTGGAAGGGCATCCACGGCGTAAACATATTCTGGAATAGTTGGTGACCCCTGATATATAAGGGACTAAGCCGAATGAATGAATGAATGGTTCGATCATCTCTAAACCCATGAATTACATTCTTTCTACAAAAGACAGTCCAGTGTAAACGGCTCTCCTCCTCATTTTATAAATACTCTGCATCATTATCCATAGGACAATTTCTTTTAACAGCATCTGAATGTGGCTTGTGACTATGATTATAATGTGAATGTAAAAAAGGTCACGGAAAGCTTGTGCTGTCTGTGATATTAGCAGCTCGTTCTGTTGAGACAGCATCTTGCACCAACAATCAGCTTTCTTTGTGTAATAGGACTGCTGTAGGCTTGCGAATGCCCTACTTTCATTCTCGCTTTTTTTTTTTTTCTACCTTGTCTGTTAGTGGTGAGAAAAGCAGTGGCATGTTTAAATATAGTAAGGCACAGATGTTTGATTTTCTCCAGGGCCTGTAGGTGATATTAGCAGATTCATGCTGAGCCATGTTTAATGTGACCACTGCACAAAAAAAGACAGCTTGTGCAAACCGGGCCCTTGCGGTTTAACTCGACGTGTCAGTCAGAAGCGCTACGTGAACGTCTGTCGCACCTGAACTTTTTAGCTTATTCTCTGATAGTCAGTGTATATTAGACTGTGTCGTTAGAATTGAGAGAATAGTTTTTAAAGCTGTTATAATTGCTGATTTTTCACCATGTCTCTGCTATAATAAGTGCTGGGAGGTTCACACTTGTCTGGCAGTCCTGACCATGTGAATCTGACTCGACCTGCACATGATCCTTCAGAAATCAGTTTAGTATGGAGAACTGGTGCTCAAGAACCATTTATTTAGGTATGCACTAGGGCTGCACAGTATTTAAGTTCAGCATTGATATCGCAATGTGCACATCCGCAATAGTCACATTGCAGGATCTACAATGTTGAGTCGGGATTATAATTGACCTGTGATAGATTAACTCTATCTATGTATAAATACATTAAGAGTATACTGGGTCATTTTACATTTGATTATTCAGTTTGTATCTCAGTACTGCTAGACTTCCAGAAAACCATAAAATACTGTTTGTTTCATTTGTGTCTTTGCTCTATTGTATTTACCACTGCTTGTGATTTGATTTATTATATTTTATGCAGACACTCCCTTACAAAATTATCCCAGTCAATCTAGAATTATAAATTCTTGTCAAATTGGGCCATTTATTTAATCTGGTCAGAGTATACTCAATATTGCAATATTTTTAGCAGAAAAATAAAATATCGCAATGTGAGTTTTTTCCAATATCGTGCAGCCCCAGTATGCACAATATATCGGCAACCATATCGATATAAGCCAATAAATGCCGGTCTGATAACAAATTTAGGCCGATATCTTTAACCCTTATGTACAGTCGTTATGTACAAAAGTTTTGAGAATGACACAAATATTAGTTTTCACAAAGTTTGCTGCTAAACTGCT
>CAIGQV010016645.1:24232260-24253893 GCA_903798115.1 Danio jaintianensis | reverse complement strand
ATGTAAAAGTGCAGAATGTTTTCTGACAGTTGAGTTTAGGGGAAGAGGACACAATATACAGTCTGTACAGTAGAAACATCATTACAGCGATGGAGAGTCCCCATAAAAGTGTGTACAAGTGTGTGTTTGTGTCCTGGTATTTATCACATTGAGAGGACCAAATGTCCCCACAAGTATAGCAATACCAGTAATTTTTGATCTTGTGAGGACATATTTTTAGTCCCCATGAGGAACAGGGGAGTAAAAGTGTGTGTGCATGTGTGTGTGTGTGTGTGTGTGTATGCCTAGTTTCACATGCTATAAGAAAGGCCATGTCTCCACCAGCTATTAAAGGGGAAGTTCACCCAAAAATGAAAAATGCGCTGTTCATTTACTCACGCACATGCAAGGGGTGCTTCTCAATAAAATTTTTGAAAGAGGAGAGAATATGTCTAATAGGTGGTTTGTCAAGAATACTCACCTATGCCGAGCACACTCGGACTTGCACAATGCAGAAGAATGAGATACATAAAAGAAAGTGTCTGGTAGATAAGAAGAGGAAAAATGTGTGTCCTACAGGTGGTTTGTCAAGTCCACTCACCTGCCACTCACCACTCACACAATCATAGTATGTTCATACCAGATGCGGATGAAGCATCAAGTCCAAGAGATTTACATGTTAAGTCAATGCAAAGATGGCACTAAGGTGGCATGAATGATGCATTTGACGCACTTAACTTGCAAATCGCTCGAGTTGGTAAATCTGAACTTTAACGGACATTCGTGCCGCGTCAACCAATCACATTGCTTGCTCTTGTAGGGGCATGATTTAGACGTAGCGCCTGTTGGAAATCCTCCTGCCGACACCGGACAACAGCTCATCAAACTGGGCTAGGTTCAGTCGGAAGCACCGACGTAAGCTTCCATCATCCAGGTACAGTTTCTGGAGGTGTTGATTAACTCACAGAGCTGGGTGCACCTCTGAAAGGATCTAGTGGACTCAGACATGGCGCCGAACGAATATACACTGTTTATCAGCCTTCCTAAAGCACAAACACAGCTACTCTCTCAATAAAATTCATGTTAGCAACGAAGCTAGAGTCACCGGGTTGACAGAAGCCCCGCCCATGACGCGAATCCACATCTATTGTAAAGTGAATTTCACGTGCGAATGAAGCGAGTAAACTCAATGTTATTTAATGCTATAATAGAACGATTTTTCACACATGACGCATCTGGTGTGAACACAGCATAAGGATTGCACAATGTTTTCCAGAAACATGGAGAGTTGGTAAGAAAGTGTCTGGTGCATATGGAGAGGATACGAAGAGGAATAGAGTGTTTCTACAGGTGGTTGGTCAAGCCCACTCACCTGCATGAAGCACACTAAGGCTACGTTCACACTGCAGGCAAATGTGGCCCGAATCTGATTTTTTTTTGCCCACATGTGACTCATATCTGTTTTTGTTTTGTCAGTGTGAACAGCCCAAACCACATGGAATCTGATCTTTTGAATTCAGATTTGTGCCACTTTCATATGTAGTATGAAATCAGATACAGATCTGATGTTTTGCAATCCGACCACAGTGTGAACGGTTATGTAGGATTTCATGTGACTTTTACATAATCTTTAAGCGACATGCGTCATCATTCTGTGCTGCAAACATCATCTACTCCTCAGCAGCATAGTAGAATGGCACACAGGACAATTACTTTACCACAGAAAGTTGGTTGTTCATTTTTTTTTAAAATTTGAAGGCAAAAGTGGTGCTTGTTAACCAATCTGGTTAACGATTGGGGCACGGGTTGATCACGAAGCTGAAGAGCGTCGGGGGTGTTTCGGATAGGGGATCCATGCGCAAAGGACGGGGCACTTTCATTTTAAGGATGAACTTTCTCTCCGAGAGAAAAAAAGGGCAAGTGCTCAAGCACCCAAACCCCCCTTCTGCACGTGCCTGTTGTTTATAACGAAGTCAAATTAAATAACTCTGCAAACAGAGATAAACCAACTCCGCCTTCACAGTTCAGTCTGCGGCTGCTCATTAACCCTTAATGAGTTCACTACACCGGTGGTCAGAAAGACGCGCACTGCGCTTGTCATAAATCACAAATGATCAGTGTTTTCAATCACAAGAGACCTTATTTTAGATTTCAAATGCCGAAATACACATTAGTGGAAGCAGAACAACCCTTTACAGTTCATGAAATACACCACGGTTGTCTGTGAAAAGGGCAATAATCATATTAAGCACAATCTGACAACGTGCTTACTTCATACAGTAAACACATTGTGTGCATAATTAGAAATTTTTTGCTGTTTGTAATTGTACTTTTGAGCATGCGGGTCAGTTTAGGACCATGATCTGTTCACACTGGAAATCTGATATTGGCCACATTTGTAACAACAATGTGAACAGCTATGCAAAAAAATCATATCTGAGAACAAATCTGATTTGAGCACTAAGCCTTGCAGTGTGAACGTAGCCTAAGATTTGCACGATTTTTTCCAGAAACATGAACAGTAAGAAAGCGTTTGGTTTGTCAAGCCCACTCACCTGCAGGAAGCACACTAAGAATTGTTCCAGAAACATGGAGAGTTGGTAAGAAAGTGTCTGGTGCATACAGAGAGGAGAAAGTATGTCACTTACAGCTGGTTTGTAAAGCCCACTCACCTGCATGAAACACATTTAAAGGGATAGTTCACCCCAAAAATTACATTTATTCACTATTTAATCTCCCTCAAGTGGTTTTAAACCTCTATGGAGTTTCGTTCTTATTTTGAACATTAAAGAAGATATTTTGAAAAAAGCTGAAAACCTGTAACCACTGACTTTCACAGTAGGAAAGACAAATGGAAATCAATGGTTACAGATTTCCAACTTTCTTTAAAATTCCTTCCTTTGTGTTCAAAAGAAGATAGAAAGTCAGACAGGTTTGGAACAAGTGAAGGGAGAGTAATTGATGATATAATTTTTCTATATTTGGGTTAATACCCCTTTAAGAATTGAGAAATGTTTTCCAGAAGCATGGAGTGTTGATAAAGAGTGTGATGCATACGGAGAGATCTCCTGCGGGTGGTTTGTAAAACACACTCAGCTGCATAAAATACACTCAAAAAACACAAGCATCCTTGCTTACTTTCCTAGCGTCTTAGCTCCACCCCTTCAGGATTTAAAGGAAGGACGCAAGGAAAAGATGCGAGGACAGAAGAATTGAATCAATTAAGATTTTCTTTAGCGTCACTTTAAAGCATCATTTAATAAATACGCCTCGATTTTTACACCACAATACTCCACACTCAAAAAAGGACATTTGCTGTTTGTTCAAACTATTTATTTAAAATGAGCTAAAACAACACAGTTCTTGAGTTTTTGGGGGACAACTTAATTTTATTATGTTCAATCCACTTAAAAGATTAATAAGTAAACCCAGCATTTTTACAGTGTACACTAAATTTGCATGTCAGGATTCTTAAATATTGCGCATAATTATTTTTATTTCTATAATTTCACCTCCACAAAAGGCCACATTTATCTGTATTTTTATTGTCTTTTTACTCATTTTTATGAAAAACTTACTGGTTTACTCACTTTAAGTAAAAGTTTTTTGTTTTGTTTTTTAAAAGCAACAACTTTAAATTATTATAATTTTTTTAAAGTACAGTCGTGGCCAAAAGTTTTGAGAATTACATTAATATTGGAAATTGGAAAAGTTGCTGCTTAAGTTTTTATAATAGCAATTTGCATATACTCCAGAATGTTATGAAGAGTGATCAGATGAATTGCATAGTCCTTCTTTGCCATGAAAATTAAGTTAATCCTGAAAACAACTTTCCACTGCATTTCATTGCTGTCATTAAAGGACCTGCTGAGATCATTTCAGTAATCGTCTAGTTAACTCAGGTGAGAATGTTGATGAGTACAAGGCTGGAGATCATTATGTCAGGCTGATTGGGTTAGAATGGCAGACTTGACATGTTATAAGTGATGCTTGAAATCATTGTTCTTCCATTGTTAACCATGGTGACCTGCAAAGAAACGCGTGCAGCCATCATTGCGTTGCATAAAAATGGCTTCACAGGCAAGGATATTGTGGCTACTAAGATTGCACCTAAATCAACAATTTATAGGATCATCAAGAACTTCAAGGAAAGAGGTTCAATTCTTGTTAAGAAGGCTTCAGGGCGTCCAAGTCTCCTAAAGAGGATTCAGCTGCGGGATCGGAGTGCCACCAGTGCAGAGCTTGCTCAGGAATGGCAGCAGGCAGGTGTGAGCGCATCTGCAAGCACAGTAAGGTGAAGACTTTTGGAAGATGGCCTGGTGTCAAGAAGGGCAGCAAAGAAGCCACTTCTCTCCAAAAAAAAAACATTAGGGACAGATTGACCTTCTGCAAAAAGTATGGCGAATGGACTGCTGAGGACTGGGGCAAAGTCATATTCTCTGATGAAGCCCCTTTCCGATTGTTTGGGGCATCTGGAAAAAGGCTTGTCTAGAGAGGAAAACGTGAGCACTACCATCAGTCCTGTGTCATGCCAACAGTAAAGCATCCTGAGACCATTCATGTGTGGGGTTGCTTCTCATCCAAGGGAGTGGGCTCACTCACAATTTTGCTCAAAAACACAGCCATGAATAAAGAATGGTACCAAAACAACCTCCAACAGCAACTTCTTCCAACAATCCAACAACAGTTTGGTGAAGAACAATGCATTTTCCAGCACGATGGAGCACCGTGCCATAAGGCAAAAGTGATATCTAAGTGGCTCGGGGACCAAAACGTTAAAATTTTGGGTCCATGGCCTGGAAACTCCCCAGATCTTAATCCCATTGAGAACTTGTGGTCAATCCTCAAGAGGCGGATGGACAAACAAAAACCCACTAATTCTGACAAACTCCAAGAAGTGATTATAAAAGAATGGGTTGCTATAAGTCAGGATTTGCCCCAGAACTTGATTGAGAGCATGCCCAGTCGAATTGCAGAGGTCCTGAAAAAGAAGGGCCAACACTGCAAATACTGACTCTTTGCATAAATGTCATGTAATTGTTGATAAAAGACTTTGAAACGTATGAAGTGCTTGTAATTATATTTCAGTACATCACAGAAACAACTGAAACAAAGATCTAAAAGCAGTTTAGCAGCAAACTTTGTGAAAACTAATATTTGTGTCATTCTCAAAACTTTTGGCCACGACTGTACAGTCAACTAATTGCTTACAGTGTAGTGTCTTACTAGCTAAATAGCTAAAACAGGATATATAGTAGCAATTGTGCATCAAACAAGGTCCAAAGCAGCTCTGGAATCTGCACGACAAGTGATCGATACAAATAATGCATTAGAAAAGTTTCTATTTGAGGAAAACAAATACTATAAGAGCGTAGGACAGCTGACCTAGAGGAAGACTTTGAAAATAACACAAACCTTTTAAACTGAGTGGTATCTAAGGATTTGTTAAGTGCATACTATATTCTGAAAGCGCCGGCCCACTATGCTTTTCCTGTTTAAGGGTCAAAGGTGAGTCTGTGATATTTTACGGACACAAGATATTGTTCTGTAATGCATAACATATGAGCTTGTGCTTCAATTGACTGGCCTGTTTTATAGCAGGCAAAAATAATCAATTTTGAGATTTTTCTTGAACCTTTTATGAAGTTTTGTTAAGTCTGATGTAAGTAAAACATTTAAAATGTTCAATATCTTTATCAATTTGTGTCAATTACAATACATGTTTTCTCAAAATAATTTTGCTTTCTTTCACTGAACCATAAATCTCCACTTTGGCAACACATTTATTCACATCAATATTATTATGGATGTTTTACAGAAGAATTTGGCCAGATTATAAACACACACACACACACACATTTGTATTCTTTGTTTTTTTTTTAAATGTTTTGCATTTTGGAATTATATTTGTAAAGATGTATCTTACAGTTTAATAAATAAATAAATAAATAAATACAAGAAGCTGACTTTATCCAGTGCTCAGATTTTTTTTTGTGCTAGAAATATAGTAGAAGGCTAAATTATTAGGCACTCCTGTGAAATATTCGAATTTAATTTTTCTTTCTATATTTCTTTAAGTTTGGTTTAATTGTTAAATATTTTAGAGTAAATATTATTAGCCCTTTTATTATTATTATTATTTATTTTTTGATTGGCTCTAGAACAAAGCACATTATTACTTATTAATTATTACTTAATGGCTGCATTCCAGTCCAATTTTTATGCCTTTCACTTGCTAACTTCTCTCCCTCTCCATATCGCTCCCTCGGATGTATGTCATTGATTACATCACGCAAGTGTTCACTAGAGTGGAACATCTGAATGGGTTTAAATGGAGTGCCCTAAACCCTTGAGCACTTCTACACTGTTGTGATGTAATAATCGCATTGCATTCTGAGACATACGAAACTGACTCAATCCCTCTGTCAAAATCGAGGGATCGAGGGTATGTTCATGTAAACTTCCCCCGTTCACTTGATGAAATGGAATGGCAGCGAGGATTCTCTCAGGGAAACAAGGGCAGTAAAATTTGTAAGTGTGTGTCTAAAAGTGGACCGAAACACAGCCAAGATTTGCCCTATTCACCATGCCTTAAAGGAATAGTTAACGCCCAAAATGAAAATTCCGCCATCATTTTACTCACCCTTGTTCAAAATTTAAGTTGCTGGCAGTCATTGTCTTCCATAGTAGGAAAAACAAATTACCATGGACGTCAATGAGTGCCAGCAGCATTCTACAAAATATCTTCTTTTGTGTTCAACGGAAGAAATAAACTCAAAGGTTTAAAACCACACTCAAAAAATGGCGTTTGCTGTTTGTTCAAACTACTTATTTAAAATGAACTAAAACACAATTATTGAGGGGTTTTTTTTTTGCGACAACTTAATTGCTTTACCCAACATTTTTTTACAGTGCACTTGAGGGTGAGTAAATAATCAATTTTCATTTCTGGGTGAACTGTCCCTTTAAGTTGACAATATGCAGTGTTTTGAGCAGCTATGCAATGAATAGACTATTCGAAGCTACGGATAGTTGTCTGTCAGCTCCGGTACATTGTAATGGATGAATAAGTTTGCTAACAAGCTCAAATTAGACTGTTAGACTACAAATGTGAGCATCTGGTGAATAAATTAGACTAAGCTTAGGTTTGGTTAATGTGTAATTGGTCATTCTGGGATAGAGCAGCGTGTGTGTGTGTGCGTGCGTGCGTGCGTATAGTGCATCTATAGCTGCATTAATTTATCATCTCTGGAGCTTTCGATTCAGTATAGTTCTCCTATATGAAGAAGAAACTATAAAGCTTTGACTATGGCTTTGTTTTGGTACTTGTGCACTGCTTTATGTGATATATAGTATGTATACTGCGCATACTGAGTGGGGTTATTTTGACTGGATACATTTTTCATCATTTGCAGGATATGAGGAAGGACAACGGCCAGCTATGGCACAGTACACAGCAGAGCTGGAGTTACTTTATGTTTCTGAAGTGAACTAGAAGTAATGTCAGCCCCTGTTGGATGATGCTGGAACTACAATCATTGGAGGGCGAAATATGAAATTATATTAAATACATTGTTTTTTAGAATTTACTTCAGACATGAGTTTTGGAAAAATAAATATGTTGTAAAAAATATAAATAAACAAATAAATAAATAAATAAATAAGTAAATATATATATTTTTTATTTGGTAGATTTTGGTGTATTTTAATTTTTTTTACATTTGACAGTTTATTTGTCATTCAAACAGCCACTTATGCTGTTTATAAATTGCACTAGTAAAAATTCTAAGTATAAAGTATAATAAGAATGTCTTAATAAATAATGTAAGAATATTAAATATTCATTATATAGAAAACTAAATTAGATATTTTTTTATTGTCCAAACATACTGGACATGTATGCTGATACTACTACTACTAATAATAATAATAATAATAATAATTATAATAATAATACTAATACTAATACTAATAATAATAACAACAACAACAACAATTATTACTATTATTATTATTAATTAAATGTATACTAATATGTATTAGTTAAATTAATACATTTTAGAGGTAGTTAAAGTAGATGAGTGTTTTGAGATATATATATATATATATATATATATATATATTTAAATATACAATTTTTATTAATTGTTACGTTCCCCTACAGAACGTACTTTGGGGTTATGTGTGTGCGCTTCTGTTTGTGTGTCGTTTTATGTGTTTTACAGGTAGGAATGGCATTGGAGGATCCGCATTCCACACTGATGACATTGGCTGCTGATGCTGGGATCGCGCCACCAATCGCTGGTTGGCATAGCGTTTAAAACGCCAGCCCAAACTCTCTCCCTCTCACTCTTTCTCAGGGCTTGGTGGTGAATGGGTGTCTGTAAGGACAGTCTCTCTTGCGAGGTCTGAGAGAAATTTGGTTTTGTTTTGGTTTGAGATAAATGCTCTTGTCTAAAATCTATGTGAGATTGCAATGTGTTTGTTTGTGAACTCGTCCAGTTAACAGATAGTCTTAAGTAATACCTCGGAGAGGGTGTAGAAGTGAGTAAGTTCTGTGATATACATTTACAACACCCAGATTAACTTCAGTATTATTCCAGGAGAGTTCAGGAGAGTGTGCTGTTTTGTGTGATTTGTTTTTTTCAGTTAGAGTAGTTTAGTTAAAGGTTGATTTATACTTTTGCGTCAAGCGCACGCGTATGGTCCGGTGCAGCCTTCGCGTGGTCGCATAACCCTCGTCGTGGGCAAGCTCTGTGATTTGTCGGCTTGGTAGCTTTGTCGAGCGTGGGTGGTGCTGAGAGCCACGAGCCTGATGGAGCGAGTGTTTACAAGTGTCGAGTCCCGTGAAGGAACTCCATTCACTGGTTACACACACACATAACTATTTTATGTTATGTCAAAAATACCCTTAGCTCATTAATAACATCTAAAGGACATAACATTAATGAAAATCAATACTCTATAACTACTACTTGCAAGTCGTATGGCCAAACAATATTTGATTTTACATAATAGTACACATCCTACATTTGCATCATATATACACACATCCTATCCTATATGCCAGTATTAAATTCTGAACATAATCAAACATCTTTATCTCAGACTTGATATTTGTCATTCCTATTTTCCATTCCTACTTTTCCTATTGATTTTCCATCTTTCCTACAGAAAACTGGATAGATGCATTTGAGCAAGAACGAAACGCATACATCAGTGCAAGCATGCATGTATTTCTGTCTGCAGCTGAAATGAAGCTCATCTTGTGGAGTTTCTCCAGCTAGAGGGACGGGGTGTGAATCAGCGTTGCTAAATTGGGAAGGGTGTAAACCCTTACAGGAGGAGGAATACTCCAGGCATTTGGCTTCTGGTACAGCATTTGGCCCAGTTCCTCTACACCAGATGACAGCATGCTAACTTTACAGCTACTCCTGATTTAATTACTACAGTAAATTTAGCAAAGACAGAAAGAACTTCTCTTTATTTGCTTTTTCCTTTTAACCCTTGTGTGGTCTTAGAATTCTGTACACACCATTTGTCCTACAGGTCAAAAATGCATTTAATGTATGGGTACATTTTAAGTTGAGTTACTTTGAATAGTTGAGTTAATCTGAATAGTTTAATAATCATTTACTGTACGCACGTGTTCTGAATGATCTTTAAAAACCACCAACCATTCTTAAATAACTGGTTTGTAAATAATGCAATACTTAATTTAGTAATGAAAAATTAATCATTAACAAAGTATAAAAACTCAACCATTAAGCACATTATACATGTGCTTTTAAGTCAAGAATACAGCATTTGTTGGTGTGTTCATAAACTACAACAAATAATGAATGAACTATTTGCTTATGCTTAATAAATGATTCATAGTGTGTAGTTATTATAAAGTGTTACTAATGTATAAGTTTCAAAGGTGCAGTATATAGGATTGACCAAGTGGTTGAAGTAGGTATTGCTGTCTGAATTCAAAATATTGGAGAGGTTACTATTTTCACCTGGCCCCTCCTCCAACGGCTCGATGCACATGCAGGTTTGAAGATTGACGACAAAAACAGTAGTGAGCATGCCTTTTTAAGCCTGATCAGCTAATGATTACATTTGAAAAATGTTAAATTAAAAACCACCTCATGTGGATTTTTATAACTCTGAATCTGCGTCTCATTTCGGAGGCTGCTACTGTCCTCCGGAGTAGTGGATGACATTTTTTTGGGAATCCCATGGGTCACGGGATTCCCGTGAAATTCCCGCGGGATGGGAGTCCTCTTTGCTTTTAATCACGGGATTGGGACGGTACAGGATAAAAAGTTAACGGGAGCAGACGGGAGCGGGAATCAACCAATAGGAAGATGACAAAAAAAAGAAAATGCACCGCCATTTTGTAGTTTCCTTTTAATAAGATTACAATGTAACGCAAGTAAAAAAGAACTACATGACCCAAAAGCCATCAGTGCTGGAGGGAGCGAACGCCTGCGAAGAAATTGATGTAGTGAAAAAACGTATTTGCAGCGCAAAGTCAGAGGTGATGACATGTCCATTTAAATGAACAGAACTAGTCGAGAAGTCGGAAATATTAATGAAGTTCATGAGAGTAAACTGTGATGGTGATAGCACGCCGTATGCTGCTTGTAAAACATGCTTAAACTTAGTCAAGTACACCAGTAAAAAGGCACACTTGCAAGGCAATTTCGGGAAAGAATCAGCCAAGCATCTTTTCGTTCATCAAGCAAAAATTGTTAATGTTAAGTCTCGTTTGTCCGACAAAACTGCTCGCAACCGTCATAGGCTCAATGTTTTCATCCAAAGTAAATTAAATGTAATGAATTGAATTGAAACTAGAAGAATTATTGTATTAATACATGTATGGTGGTAAGTGACGAGGACTGGAATATCTGCTGTTAACTTTTCCATGTGCCTAACTTTCTCTATAAATCCAGAATCATACTGAATGTTTCCATATATTTAGGACGCATAATGCATAATGCAAACAGCCACATGTTTTAATTTGAATCAAATAAGCAGATACAAAAGTGTGTGTATATAGCCTATATATGTATTAGCCTACCTAAAGACTAAAAGTAGAAAAATAAAATATATGGGAGCGGTACAGGAACGAGAGTCATTTTAAACAGGAGTGGGATGGGAGTGGGAGTCATTTTACCAGGAGCGGGATGGGATAGGATTACTTTTTAAACTTTGGTCTGGGAGTGGGATGGGACAAGATTTCTTTCTGTGGGAGTGGGACGGGATAGGAGTGAAAATCCACTCCCATGTCATCCTCTACTCCGGAGTTCAAATTTTCAGCTGCGACCGCATACATTGATGCAGCCTACATGACTGAAATTAAATACACTACAATGTTACAATACACTACAAGGCGACCCGGGGTGCTGAAATTGGTTAAACTGACAGTGGGCTGGTTATAGAGTCCATAAAAAGACATTCTGACAAGGAACGCACATTTTCAAAGGACAATAACCTTTTTTTTTTAGCTAAAAATAACATGGTGTTGCTTTTCCACACTGAAGACAACAGTTTCACTTAAAGTGATAGTTCACCCAAAAATTTACTTACTCTCACTTCACAAAAAAGTTTGAAAACCTGAAACCATTGACTTACATAGTAATTGTTTTTCCTACTGTGGAAGTCAATGGTTACAAGTTTTCAGCATTCTTCAAAATATCTTCATTTGTGTTCAACAGACGAAAGAAACCCATAGCAGTTTAGAATTGCCAGAGGGTCAGTAAACAGTGACAACATTTTCAATGTTCGGTGAACTATCCCTTTAAAGTGTGAAAAATGATGCATCTTTCGCACTTTTTCTTACTTACACTAATCGCAAGAACTCAAAAAAAATGACGTTTACTGTTTGTTCAAACTACTTATTTAAAATGAGCTGAAACAACACAATTCTTGAGTTTTATGGGGTCAACTTAATTGTTTTATATTCAATACACTTAAATTTCTAAAAAAACTAATAAGTTAACCCAAATCGATTTTGTGGAACCCAGCATTTTTTACAGTGAGATTTGTGTTGACTTCATTTGTAAATGTAATGAAGTAGCTTTTGTAGTTTAATATGTGTATATACCCTTTAATATGCCATCTTTTAAGGTGATATTTAACATTACAGATTCTAGTGTGATCCCAATTGAGACACTGTGCGGTATCTGTGTTAAGAGTCCAGATTGTTAATCGTTTGTGATGTCCCGCTTCCGAAAACAACACAAACGCATCTTGTCGATTCTGGAGTGCAATTAAACTGTTTATATCCTCCCAGGAAAGCGACTGATCATGAGCCCAAGATTACATCTCTGCTCTCCCTGATTATAAAGCTGTTTCTTGTCCTTCTTTGTATGTTTAGACTCCTGGCTAGCGAGCATAGCTTCTTCTTGGTGGCACCGTGCCCACTTTCGGCCCTGGCAAAAGGACGTGGGACTAACCTGAGGGAATTTGGCACGTTCGCACAGTGTCTGCTATCTGCCCCAATACCCAACACCGCTGCTTCTCCGCTCTGCTTCCCAGCATTAATTAAAGCTGGATGCATTTGAAGCGCTGCGGTTTAATACCCGCTGAAACCTCGGCACCTGCTGCCCTCCAGAGACCCTCCGACTGTGAAGTCATGAATAAAATTCGATGTTGGTGTTTGGGATTAGTCGACTTCTCATTTTATCCTGACCCTTAAAATGTCCCGCACTTTAATAGACGTTTGTTGACTTGTCAAACAGAGTGGGATTTCTACTTGCAGTTTTCCGGGTTTTTAATTATCTCACTGTCCTTGGTTTTTCAATGGCTGGATTAGTCTTTGATTGTGGGATGATTTCGAAGTTTCAAAAGTGCACTCTGATGATGTGTATTGCAAATAAGAAGAAATGTTTATGATTAGTATGATAATGAGAACACAATAATACATAAATAATGAAAAAATCTGTTAATTAACACGTCCATATTTTGCAATTCATGTTTTTTTTTTTTTATTTATGGTTTTGGATTGCATTGTGGGATCTTGATATTTCCCCTCAAGCATCTTTTGCTGTTGAAAAAGTGACTTTTATTGACATTTTTAATAGTTTAAAGTGATATATTGCCTGGGTAGGTGTTGTTAATTAGGGTACAAATTCAGGTAATAAACTGCTAGTACTTTTTCTGTTGTTTTACAGACTTAATTCTCTATTTATTATTTTTTATAAAAAAAAATTCAATAAAGTACTAAAATGTCAATAAAGTCACTGTGTTAAACTGCAGAGCTGAATTTTCCACATCAAAAGTTGACAGAGCAGAGATAAAGATCCCATAATGCAATTCATATCCGTAAATAAATGGATACAATGTGTGAGTCATTAAATACAGAACCTGTTAACAGATTAACAGATTTTTTTGGTTTGTTTTGTTTTTTCAGTGTACACTTCTTCTCAAGGTTGGCTAAGATTTTTGATATTTTTGAAAGAAAGTCTCAGTACATTGAGACTGCATTTACACTAGTGCTTCTTCATTTTAAAACTCTAAATGCTCCTCATCCAGACTATCAGTTTTTTTTTTTACTACTTTTCAGAACAATCTCCATCCACATTATACAGCCTAAAGGCCAGGACAATATAAGCTGACGGTCAGCCATTTGGCTTCGTCAGGTGTTTTGGTGTGTTCCACACATCACCTATCATCGGGTTAAAGTCGGACCAAGTTGGCCCGTTTCAGCATATAGAATTAGTGTCGGTGAGAGAGCGCTCTGATTGGTTATTCAGCAACGAATCAGAACGTGAGAACAAAACTGAAGTGACGTAAGTGAACTATTCAAGTCAAGAAGAAACTCACAGAAGCTGTAATTTTGCCACATTTCTCAAATATTTGCAAATGATATGAATTAATAGAATATCAAATATATTTGCATGAGAGAATCCCTCCATGCTAAGTGACAATTACTGTGATAATGGTATTAAACACTGCTTTGTTTACGCTTTGTTTGTGTGCATTTCATCTTCCGGTTTCCCTTTGTGAATTGACAGAACAGACTACTGCCCCCTGCGTGTGCAGAAAGACATGAAAAGTCTACAAAATTTCAACATTTTGCTCCATCCACACAAAAACGAAACACCAGCACTACCAAACTAACACGGGGACTTTAGCATTTTTAAAAAGTGCTGTTTTTGCTGGTCGAAAATGCCAGAACAGTGTGGAGGCCAGACATAATCGTAATAAAAAGGTATACATTTTAAAGGTGCTGAATGTAAGGTTTTGACTCTTGTAAAGCATAAAAATATCAAAATATGTTAAGTGAACATATTTGTTTATCTGAAAAACAATGCTAAAGTCAGTTATTCTCCTTTAAAAATCATGTCAGATACTAGGGAGCATTTGATTGGTCAGAAGGTGTGATGAGAAACTCAAGTATGAATTAATTTCAGAAAAATCGTTGATCACTTTGGGCAGAAGTGGCAAACTACAAGCTTTGGATGATTATTTCTTCTAAATGCAAATTTTGTCACTGTTTTGGAGCACACTAGCTTCTAGATATCCTAAAGACTAACATACTGATACTAACATCTAACAATATGTATTTTAAGTTCACAGGACATTTAAAGGATCATGAAACTTTGGACTAAATTCAATTAACATCAATTAAGAAAAAGTTAGAACCATTGAATTTTCAAAAAGTTTCGAAACAGTAATGATGTAGCAAAGCACCATTAACTGAAATCATGTGACTTTGCTAATTTGATACACACTCTGAAGCACTGATTCAAAACAAAAGATTCATAAAGGTTTCGAAAGAATATTGGCCAAAAGAGGTTTTACATCTGGGAACTCATTTATTCATTCATTCATTTTCCTTCGGCTTAGTCCCTTGTTTATCAGGGGTCGCCACAATGGAATGAACCACAAACTATTCCAGCATATGTTTAACGCAGCGGATGCCCTTCCAGCCGCAACCCAGTATTGGGAAACTACAGCCAATTTAGTTCATTCCATTCACCTTGTGGCTAAGGGGCGGGGCCGGGAGCCGTGGGGAACGAGGCCGGCGCGTAAGTGAGTAATAGGAAACACCTGTAGCGCACACCGGCCTTGAATCCCACGGAAGGAACTCTGGACTATAAGAGGAGGAACGATGGCAGAGGACGCTGAGAGAGGTCCAGGCCTGGACAGTTATGTTTTGTTTGTTTTGGTTTAGACGGCAGTCTCCGTGAGGAGCTGCCGTCCCTTTTATTAATAAATACTTTTTAAGTTTCGTCAGTTCTCCGCCTCCTTCTTCCCGATGGCCAGGTGGCCATCGAACGTTATTACACACCTATAGCGCATGTCTTTGGACTGAGGGGGAAACCGGAGAACCCGGAGGAAACACACGCCAACATGGGGAGAACAAATGCCAACTGGTCCAGCCGGGACTCGAACCAGCGACCTTCTTGCTGTGAGGCAACAGTGCCAACCACTGAGCCATTATGCTGCCAATCTGGAAACTACACTTCAATAAATGCTGATGTGGGCAGATCCACAGGCTCTCATCATGAACATTATTTATATGAGATGTACAGTAGATCAGAGAATATTGATGTGCAGGGGGGCTTATGAAGGGCTAATATGACCGAAACGGGCATCTGGGACTCGTCTTCCCATTTTAGACATGTATTTATGTGTGTGAACAGCTCCGAGCAATTAAACGGAGCGCTTCCTCTCCAGAGCTTCCCCCGAAATCTTCCCCCTGCTCCTTGTTTGGTTGAGGTACAAATATGTAAAGTGATGGAAGAAAGGAAGGATGGGGATAAAAGTAGAAACAATGCGGGCACTGAGCCACTCTCAGCCTTTCCTGAGCTCCAATCCCAAGAGTCTACAACATAACAAGCGAGCTGGAAGAGAGAGAAACACAATGAAGACACTGCCTCCTACTGCTCAGGAGTGCAACCACGCAACAAACGAAAAACAAAAAAGTTGTAAACTTATTTTGTCCCCGTCCTCTCCCCCTATTCACATGGTCCATCATTCATCTCATCATGCAGGTCTTGGTCTTCTCACGTTTGTAAATCACTGCATTAGTAATGATAGTTCACGCCTCCTCGCATACAGCCATAGAGCTGTTCAGTGTCTTAGAAAATTTAAATCAATATATTGTTTTCTGTCCTAGATATACAGTATATATTAGACATCGCATACGAGCCCTGAGCATGCGTCAACACTGCGGCCATATTTGTACAGTGCTCCCAGGACAAAAGTCATTCAAGCACACCTAGTCTAGACCAAAACCAATCTGAATATCCTGGACTTTTGCACTGCGTACAGGTGTAGTAATGAGCAAACAAAGAAAATAGAGAAAAAAGCATAAAGGCAGAACATTTCATAGGTAAGATTTCGTTTTTTATGACTTTTTTTGTGCTATACAAGTGTTATTGATGATAATACAGTCTACAGTTAACTGCACTGCCCATAAGGCAAGGTAGCACCAACTTGCACTAAATTCGAGGTTTATGCTAATTTGGTTGAATTCATTCATTTTCCTTCGGCTTAGTCCCTTGTTTATCAGGGGTTGCCACAGCGGATTGAACTGCCAACTATTGTTTTACGCAGCGGACGCCCTTCCAGCCACAACCCAGTACTGGGAAACACCCATACACTCTCGCATTCACACACTACAGCCAATGTTGGTTACCAAATTCACCTATAGCGCATGTCTTTGAACTGTGGGGGAAACCGGAGCACCCAGAGAAAACCCACGCCAACATGGGGAGAACATGCAAACTCCACACAGAAATGCCAACTGGTCCAACCGGGACTCAAACCAGTGACCTTCTTGCTGTGAGGTGACAGTGCTAACCACTGAGGCATTGTGCCGCCAGTTTGATTGAATAAAATCAGCAAAAATGTTAATTAAATATGACAACAAGACGCTGATGCCAGAAACTTGTATTATTGTCAGCTGAACGTTAGTTCCCCTTCATACGGGAACTTCAACATGCGTCTGGAACAGACTATAGGAGTGCGTCAGACGACCAATCACTCTGAAGAGTAAGAAAACGGGCCAATGAAATGCCAAATTGCATTGGCAGAGCTCTGCTCCACAGCTGGCAGCAATGAGCTATCAGCGCTATATAAGCTGCACGCTGTGGAGTGAGCCTCAGAATTTCTGCTTCAGACCCTCTCACGAGACTGAAGACCTTAATCTACCAACCTGACTAGCGAGAAAGTGTCAGCGCTTATCACCAGTGCGGGAGAAGACGCAACAGCGGTGTTTCATCTGGGTTTTACGTCCCCTGGGCGTTTCACTGGTGTACTAAAAGAGCAGTTTCACACTAAAAGAGCAGAATTCCCTAAGAGAGCACACGGTCGCATAACGCGTCTTTTTAAAGATGTCGTTCCAACCGTGCATTTCTGGATGCGGTGGTTTCCTCTCCCCGGATGACAGGCACGAGCATTGCGTCACATGTCTGGGGGTCCGGCATGTTGATGCGGTGCTCGCGGACAGTTGCTGCCCTCACTGCGAGGGCTTAACTGTTGCACAGCTAAGGTCGCGGCGCACCCTTGCATTAGGGTGCGTCACCCCTGCTGCTCCCCGCCATGCGGTTAGCACACGGGCAGACCTGAGGGTTACAGTGGGGGCTTATCCGTCGCCTTCGGGCCCGCGGACCCCTCACTCCTCAGCTGGTTCTGTCCAAGCTTCGAGTGAGAGCGCTGGTCCATCCCCCGGGATGGCCGCGCTTTCATTAGATGACACCGGGGACGTGATGTCCATCGCTGCATCGGAGGGCGGGCTAACATGCTCCGATGAAGATCCGGACCCTCTGCCACCCTCCGGGGTGGTCAGTGCGGCCTCGGGTCTGGAATCGGACATGTTAGCCGTGTTATTCCGGGCTGCTTCGGCCGTGGGTCTGGAGATGGCTTGTCCCCCAGCACCACGGCCGGACCGCTTAGATGGGGGTTACGTGGGGGCTAGAAGGGCAAGACCCTCCAAACCCCCCGTCCCTTTCTTCCCGGAGGTACACAGTGAGCTCATGCAGGCATGGAGGGCACCTTTCTCTGCTCGGTCCTTGTGCGCTCCCGCTCTCACCACCCTTGATAGTGGAGCAGCCAGGGGTTATGAGGCGATTCCCCAGGAGGAGCGCGCTATCGCGGTCAATCTTTGCCCGCGGGGCGCCTCCACCTGGAGAGGTCCACCCAGACTCCCTTCCAAAGCGTGTAGGTTATCTGAGTCCCTCGTGGCCAGAGCCTACACTGCTGCGGGACAGGTTGCATCCGCTCTGCACGCTATGGCCACCTATCAACGCTACCAAGCGGAGAAGTTGGCTGAGCTGCAGGAGGGTGGTTCTTCCCCGGGCTTGATGCATGAGCTCCGCACGGCAACCGATTACGCTCTCATGACCACCAAATCGGCTGCTCGTGCCCTGGGGAAGACGATGGCCACATTAGTGGTCCAGGAACGCCACCTCTGGCTAAACCTGGCCGATATGAGAGATGTTGACAAAGCTCGCTTTCTTAACGCTCCCATATCCCAGGCTGGCCTGTTCGGCGACACCATCGGGGACTTTACCCAGGAGTTCTCGGCGGTGAAAGAGCAGTCCCAGGCGATGGGTGAGGTCATCTACCAGTGGGCTCGGAAAACTGCTCTCCCCGCTGCCCCATCTACCTCGGCTGCTCCTCGCCGAGGGCGTCCACCCGCGGCCCCAAAACCTGCTCCGCTCCCGCTTCACGCTCCGCCGGCTAAGCGGCAACGCCGAGCCTCCCGCGGGACCGCGACGCCACCGCCCCAGGGCGCTGTTAAGTCCGGTAAACGGACCGCGAAGCGTCCCTGAGACGGGCCATCTGGAGAAGAGGGAACCTGCTCTTTCCTCGGTGGAGGGCCGAGGACACCTACAGTCAGCAAAGACTTTAAAAGCACCACTGCTGGCCTCCGGGCCAGTGGTACCCAAATTTTCAATAAAAGAGCAAATTTCCCTCTCTCCGGATGTGCAAACACGAGCCCTACCAGTCTGGGACACTCCGCCTTCCAGCTCGCAGCGCCGGGCCCCTTCGCCACAGGCTCACGGAGTGCAAGAGGACTGGCTCCTTTCTCTCACTCCAGCCTCATCGCGGGATCCAGGGAGGAAGGTAAGAGACACTCTCTTATTTTCAGCTCTTCCTCGGGCCTCTCTGCTTCCCGGGGTGAGCACTCCCCTCCCGAGCTGCCCCTCCGTTGGTATGTCATTGATCAGTCCGATGGTGCCATTAGCGCGGGCTCTGCCAGCCTGGTTAGCGCTGCCCAGCCCGTCGCGGTGGCTCATGCGGACGATCAGATTCGGCTATGCGATTCAGTTCGCTATCCGCCCTCCCAGGTTCACGGGTGTTCATACTACGAGGGTTTCCCTCGAGAGCGCCCCTGTCTTGCGAGAGGAGATTGCTGTCCTCCTGGCGAAGGATGCAATCGAGCAGGTCCCTCCAGCCGAGATGAAACGTGGGTTTTACAGCCCGTATTTCATCGTGCCGAAAAAAAGCGGAGGGTTAAGACCAATCCTAGATCTGCGCAGACTGAACTGTCATTTACACAAAATACCGTTCAGGATGCTCACGCAGAAGCGCATTTTCCGGTGCGTCCGTCCTCAGGATTGGTTTGCAGCTATAGACCTGAAGGACGCGTATTTTCATGTCTCCATTCTTCCACGCCACCGTCCATTTCTCCGGTTTGCATTCGAAGGACGAGCATGGCAGTACAAAGTCCTCCCCTTCGGGCTCTCTCTGTCTCCGCGGGTTTTCACCAGGCTCGCGGAGGGTGCCATTGCGCCGCTTCGGCTTGCGGGCATCCGCATTCTCAATTATCTCGACGACTGGCTGATCCTAGCCTCGTCTCGCGATCAATTGATTATGCACAGGGACAGGGTGCTTCGGCGCCTCGACCAGTTGGGGCTTCGGGTCAACCGAGAGAAGAGCAAACTTTGCCCAGTGCAGAGGATCTCTTTTCTCGGGCTGGAGCTGGACTCAATCGCTATGGTAGCGCGCCTCTCGGAGGAGCGCGCCAGGCTAGTGCTTTCCTGTCTGAGCACGCTCGACAGGAACATAGTGGTTCCACTGAAATATTTTCAGAGGCTCCTGGGGCATATGGCATCCGCAGCCGCTGTGACGCCGCTCGGTTTGCTTCATATGAGACCACTTCAGCGCTGGCTTCACGATCGGGTTCCCAGACGGGCATGGCGCGCGGGCGCGCACCGGGTGCTTATCACTCCGCTGTGTTGCCGCACCTTCAGTCCCTGGATGGATCTTGCTTTTCTACGGGCCGGGGTGCCCCTAGGGCAAGTATCCAGGCATGTTGTCGTATCGACAGATGCCTCCAGCATGGGCTGGGGGGCCGTGTGCAACGAGCACGCAGCTGCGGGTTCGTGGTTCGGACCCCGTCTGCGTTGGCATATCAACTGCCTAGAGCTGTTGGCAGTGTTTCTTGCTCTCCGCCG
This sequence comes from Danio jaintianensis, assembly GCA_903798115.1. Taxonomy (NCBI): domain Eukaryota; kingdom Metazoa; phylum Chordata; class Actinopteri; order Cypriniformes; family Danionidae; genus Danio; species Danio jaintianensis. Next base: position 24,233,506 of record CAIGQV010016645.1, on the reverse strand, counting down.
CATTTTACCGGTGTTAGAGCAGAAGCATGTGCTGGTCAGGACGGACAGCATGGCAACGGTAGCTTATATCAACCGTATGGGAGGCATGCTCGAGTGACGTCATTGTTGACGTCATTGTTGTTGCGGTAGCCTCGCTGTGTGTGTTTGGAGCTTGCCTCGCTGTGTGTTTGGAGCTTCGTCGCGTAGATTCGCAATTGACATTTTTATCATAAAATACTTCCCTATTCGCTTGTATTTGTCTCTCCTACTTGGGGTGAACAAACCCTTAATACATTTAAACAAACAAATCTACTTTAAAACGTTCTGTCTCTCGAGCATCCGCTTGTAGCTTTAGCCTATTAGCACCGCTGGTCAGCTAAAGCTACTGACTTCTTTCACTTACTGTCTTTGCTCTTTACCCTGTACAATGTCGCTTGTGTGTCGATCCTTGAGTGCAGGAGAAGCATCGATGGAGGCGTTGGAGTTGGAGCTGATAGCTGTGGATTCGCAGATTCGCGATCTGAAGATGAAGCGAGCACAGCTCCGGGAACAGCGGGCCCTGCTCGATGTATCCCGGGCTGCGGCTCGCTCATCTGAGGTAAGTGTGCGATACAATCTCAACACTCCGTCCACCTCAACCCCGTGTGTTTCTCTGCCCAGGCCCAGCGCACCGAGGTCGCGGCTCATCCAGGGGTCGTTCACTCCGGCACCCGGCTACCGTGGCCCCTGGGTGCAGCCGCGGAAGGTGCATACCAGGCCTCGGGGCAGAACGTCTCCTCCTCCTGTGTTCGAGATCCCCACGGAGAACCGGTTCGCCCCCCTCCGCGAGACGGGTCGCGATGTGGCAATCATCGGTGACTCCATCGTTCGCCACGTCCGCGCTGCTTCCACTAAAGGTAACAATGTACGCACTCACTGCTTTCCCGGTGCTCGTGTTAAGGATGTTTCTGCTAAGGTTCCCGCTATCCTGAGCGCTGGCGAGAGCATCGGAGCTGTCGTCCTCCACGTGGGGACGAACGACACCGGGCTGCGGCAGACGGAGATCCTGAAGAGGGACTTCAGGAGCCTGATCGAGACGGTTCGACGCACCTCGCCCGCCACGCAGATCATCGTTTCTGGACCGCTTCCTACCTATCGCAGAGGAAATGATAAGTTCAGTAGACTTTTTGCTCTGAATGAATGGCTATTAACATGGTGTAAAGAACAGAAATTGCTCTTTACCAATAACTGGAATCTTTTCTGGGAGCGGCCTAGGTTTTTCCGTGCT
>CAIGQV010016645.1:24150647-24160763 GCA_903798115.1 Danio jaintianensis | reverse complement strand
AGCCGAGGCTCGAACCAGCGACCTTCTTGCTGTGAGGCGAACGTGCTACCCACTGCGCCACCGTGCAGCCATTCAGTGTTTATATCTTTAATAATATGTTGTGATAATGAAATTTCATAATATTTTTATCATTTTTGCTTGAAGGAAATATGATTGAGGATTTCATAGGTTTATAGGTTTAATTTCTGGTTATAGGTTTAGTTTCAAACATAAACTTTTTATGTTACTCATGGATTATGACATTTGATGCTTGTTCAAACTAAATTGAAAATAAGTTTTTTGGGGGATAACTTAATTGTTTTATGTTCAATCCACTTAAAGTTGTAAACAAGTAATAAGTTAACTTAATTCCTTCATGTTGTCCCAACACAAATCAATTAAGTTAACGTAATTGTTTTTGCAAATTTAAGTGGATTGAACATAAAACGATTAAGTTGACCCCACCAAAAAACTCAAGAATTGTCTTGATGCAGCTCATTTTAAATAAGTAATTTAAACAAGCAGCAAAAATATTTATTTGAGTGTATGACATGCCCGAGACATTAATTGAAAATGTTCCTTATAGGCCGTTGCTTTACAATTAGGCTACATTTGTTTTAACAGTAGTAATTTTGAACTAAACTGAAAATCAAAACCACTTTTAAGGCATGTATTAATCTTAAGTGAGGTTAATTTGTTATTGTTTAGTAACTCATTTTACATCAGTTTTATCTAATCCTTTACTCAAAAAAATAACATTGCTGCTTGTTCAAACTACTTATTTAAAATGAGTTGAAACAACACAATTCTTGAGTTTTATTTACAACTTAATTCTTTTATATTCAATCTACTTAAATTTGTAAAAAAAAAAAAAGTAATAAGTTAACTTAATTCCTTCATGTTGTCCCAACACAAATCCATTGTGGAACCCAGCAGTTTTTACAGTGTTTATTGAGCGAAGAACAATATATGTCAACTTCATTGACTAGTGGTGTAACAATATTCAAACTGAACCGAAAAATAAAAGTAAATCACATTTCTTATCTGGCATTCATTTCATTTCAGTAAAGTTTTTGTTCAATTATACAGTTAAGAAGATTAGAAAATGGCTAATCAGAATTAAGGGAAACGCTTCTCACGGTTGACAGAAAAGCCTAATTTATTAGGGATTATGTCTGATAATATTAGTGTAAGTGAAGAACTTTTTAATGTTTTTTAACATATTCACGTTCTACTGTAAACTCTTTAGATAATATTGACACCACAATGACCTGAATCAGTGTGTAGTGAACTAACATGTCATTTTTAATGCTCAATTCTGGTATATATATATATATATATATATATATATAAATATATATGTTTTTACCTTAACTCCCTGGTGTCGGCAAACACATAGATGTGTTTTAGTACACATCCATAAAAGGAACTGAAATATATATACACATATATATATTTTTTATATATATATATTGTTTTTGGGGTCAGATTGATACGACAAACACAGATTTGAAAACTGTAAAGTGTATATTTTAATTTGTAAATCTTTAGAGCTGTTTCAGATTAACCCTGTAAAAATGGTTACCTTGTGCGTCCGATACAGCTCGGGAATCTACATCACAGCAAGAAGCAGTCAGCCATGTTTGTGGACAAACACAGGAGCGCTCACTTTCAATTAGTGGAAATTACAACAGAAAAAATTAAAATTTTATTGTAATAACTTTTGAAAAACATCTCACAAACACTCAGAATAAAATGGACTAATGTGTATATACCTTTATAAACGCTCTTTGTGTGTCTCAGAGGCTGATAATATGCATTCCATAACATTCTGTGTCCAGCGGTGAAGTGTAACTGCAGAAGCCGAGCATGGACGCAGAGGGGCGGATTCAGAACGGGTCAATCAAATAAACAAGTTTATCCATAACTGACCGGGCATCAATGAGCTGCTGCAAGAAAACATCTCCATATATGATTTTCCTCATTACCTTTAGTACGAGCACTTACAGTTTAATGCTGATGAGTGTATATATGATACAAAAAAACAGTAGAGATCAATTGGAATCAGACTCCCTTGTCCTAAACACCCAGAATGTATTGCGTTGCTTATGACACGTTCCCGAGCTCTATTATTGATATTTTTGTGTTTTTCATGTTACTTTTTGTGATCTTTTTGGCTGTGCAAACAACATACATTATGTATTAACATACAAAAGCTTCGTACTTGTTCATCTATTTTGTTTTGATAAATCTATTGTACACTTAGTACAAAAAAGTTATACCCAGGACCTTCAGGACAAAAACGTCTCCAATTGAAATCATTTTAAATATTTAATCCCATTGGCATTTAAGCAAAAAGTCATACATTCTTTGTTAACCGGCTTTCATTTTGTTGGGAGGGCTTCAAAACTAGAACTATTTTTTTTAAATGCAGATTTTGGTAAATTGCTTTAAGTTTGGCATGTGGTGCAAAAGAAAAATGCTTCATGTTTTGTTTGCTTTTGAGCACCGCAGGCAAACTGACATGTCAGACATGTCAGGACACAAATCTGTATAATGACATAGGTATATAGGTAAATACACCGGTATTACAAAAAGGAGGTGAAATATGAGGACATTGCTGACGTCCTCATTCTTTTTTTTGGTAATTATCATCACACTGAAAAAAAAATACTGGTTGTCTTAAATTGTTAAGCTGAATCAAATTAACCTTATGAGTCATTTGAACTCATATTATATTAAAATGACTTAAAACAGCTTGCGTAACCTATCAAATTAAGTTAGAACATGATTAACTTAGTTTAAAAAGTTGCAATAAACTACAACATATGTTGTCATGACTAATTGATTATATATTATTTTTACAGTGAGTCTGGTTATAAGAAATATATATCAGTGAAGGTGTAAATATATTTAAATATGATACTTTTATGATTTGTGGACATTTATCATTTTTAAATTAACAAACATGTTGAATATCATGTTTAGGTAATAGTTTTTCAGAATATGTTTGACATTTGAAACTAGGGCTGCACGATATTGGAAAAATCTGACATTGCGATATTTTGTTTTTCTATTTATATATATACCTTAAGAATGATACATATTTTAAATTTATGTTTATGGCTATTTGCATTAATATGCTGTTATATAATCAGTGGCATAAAATGATCTCAAAATGACAATAATATCGTTTATCGCAACAATTTCTCTGACAATATATCGCACAACAAAAATTCCTTATCGTGACAGGCCTACAGTCTGTTATATCAGTGTTACACCGTGGCCTAATAACAGGCGGCACAGAAATAACTGTGATTGGTCGTGAAGGTCATCAGTTCACCGAACTCACCGCTGTTTGCTGAGTGTAAATACAGATACAGGAGTGTTTCAAAGTGACGTCGATCAGCTGGTTTGTCTATAAGCTGACATTCGAGCGATCCGCTGATGAATCGCGTCTTTAAAACGCTCCAATGTCCCTGTATCTGTGGTTACACTCAATAAACAGCGGTGAGTTCGGTGAACTGATGACCTCAACAGCGCTCAAATGTTTGTGGGAAATGGATGTTTTTAAAATTTCAGCATCGATTGGCACCGAATTCCAGTACCGTGACAACCCTAGTGTGTAGTTAGTGCACTGTGTTAGTCTGATGTTGTTGTGAAGTGTAGCAACTTGTTTGTACAGTTTTAAATACATCCATAAATCTACAAACACTGTAGAGCATCCAATATGTGTTCTGCGAGTCAGAGATTTGCTATGAAAATAAAACCAAACCTAAAATATTTAACTTTTTATGTAAGTTTCTGTTGGCTCAGAGGTTAGCACTGTCACCTCACAGCAAGAAGGTCACTGGTTTGAGTCCCGGCTGGGCCAGTTGGCATTTCTGTGTGGAGTTTGCATGTTCTCCCTGTCAGCTTGGGTTTCCTCCGGGTGCTCTGGTTTCCCCCACATTCCAAAGACATGCGCTATAGGTGAATTGGGTAAGCAAAATTGGCCGTAGTGTATGAGTGTATGGGTGTTTCCCAGTAATGGGTTGCGACTGGAAAGGCATCCATTGCGTAAAACATGTGCTGGAATAGTTGGCGGTTCATTCCGCTGTGGCAACCCCTGATAAATAAGGGACTAAGCTGAAGGAAAATGAATGAATGAATGTAAGTTTCTATTTATTTATTTATTTTAATAAGTTTTTGACAGTGAATAATGAACCAGTTTCTTAGTCTTGTTGTAATGCAGAACTTTCTCTGCAACTACAGACCAGGATTCTTTATTATCTATAAATGTTGCCATCTGCCTTCCTCATTTTTGTGAGGCTACTCATTAAACAAGCCTAATTTGAGCAATAATACTCTGATAGATGACACAAATGTTTGCGTTAGTGCTGATCGTGTTCTTGATTAATCCTCCCTATCATACTCGGTGTACTGCTGCCAATAAGTATTATTCAGAACTGCTGAATCTTTGAAATATTTAGGAAAGAGGCACTTGCTGCTTTCAAGCCATGTTTGCATTTGATTTTAATTTGTTTTGGTCTTGCTGCGTAAAGTGGTTTTGTATTGTGGCCTCCAAATCCATTTGGACACTTAAGATGCGCTTAAATATGTATGAATGTCATTGTGATTAGAGAACAAATGTCAAATCAACTGGCACTTTTTTTTTTAAATAGAATGGCACACATTGTACACAGTGCTTTTCATTGAACAGTTATGACAGATGTCTCAGCTTCTCTCTTTTTTTTTTTTTTTTAAATGCCAGTGACCAATAAGGCTGGGTATTGAATCAGATGTCCTGATTGAATTTCATTATTCCATTAGTTATGTTTCCATCCAAAGATTTGAACTAAAAACTGGAATATTGCATATTGCACACGAATTTGGCACGATTTCGGCATGATTTCCTTGACGTAGGGTGTCGTAGGGATTCGTAAACGACAAATGGGCATCGTGACACGAGATTCAATCGTTTCTTCTCGTGTAATGTGGCATAGTTCACGACAACGATACCATGCCTGCGATGCCTCATGACACCATCGCAGAAAGTCTAGCATGTTTAATTTTTTTCACATTCTTCACAACGAGTTCCGTCACGTGGGTGACACTGTGCAATAGGAGCACATAATTTCTCGGTTATCTCAGCGGGCGCTGCCGTTAATGCGCTGGTCAGGTAATCAAAAAATAGGCTGCATATTTGCTTATGGGTGGGTCACGGGTGGATAAGGTCAATCATTGGTTATGCAAACTTTAACTACCTTTTCTAAAATATTAAGGTGTTTTAAGCAATTTTATCTGACAGACTGGCACAAATATGTAGACATCTCCATTCTCACAACGAGTTTTTGAGTTCTCTCATCCTCCCAACCGAGTTTGTTCTTCCAAGGTAATCTGGGAACATGTTCAGTGCTGCGAATACATTTCCTGCTAATTCAAATTGGTCATTAATAGTGAAAACAGCTTAATATAGGCTTTTCTGAAACTGTGAATATTTCACTTTAATTTTGTTTAGGCTAGATTATTATTTTATTTAACAAACCAACACAATCTCACGGCAATTCGTGTTTTGGCACATATAGCGGACTTGTTTTGAAGCGCATCACCTCAAATGTTATTTGGTATTCTTGTTTATGTAGGCTAACTGACCAACAAAAGATACATTTAAAATAAGGTAAAAATGATACAAAACGAAATTTGTTTATAAAAAGATATTTTTTCCAAGAAAAATATCCAATTTATATATTTTATTTTGTGCCCCTCCACTACTCAACTATACGGGTGGATGATTTGTTTCGCTCTGAGGAAAATAAGGATTTAATTAATTCTTCACTGTAATTGTATCACAGAACTCAGTCATAAATTTGTTAATTTTGTAATATGTCATTATTTTAAAGACTATATCTTGAGCATCTGATTTTTCCTTATACTGATGTGCTTTCGTTTTCTTCGTCTCACTCACAGCAAGTCCAGGCGAGTTCAGGAGTGTTTAATAATCAACCCTGGCAGGAAAATATACATTTAGATTTCAAAGAAAATAACTTAATACTAAAAAGGAATCATACGTTTGATCCTATCCATGTTGTAACAAATGACCTTAAATAATATAGTTATTAGTTGAAATTGAGATAAGAAATATTGTTATAGACCATTTTGAGGGATGTAAACAAAAACAATGGTCCCTACGTATTTCCTGTTTTATATTTTACATTTTTATCGCTTCCGAGAATCCAAAAAGAGCAGTATATTGATCAATAACGTTATGATAGCTGTTTTAACATTAAGTTATGATTGAATTGCCTCTTGTTACAGTTATGAAATAGTTTGATAACAAGCAGGAAATTTTCATGGGCCGATGACATGACCACATTGAAATGGTCTATAGCAACACTTGTGACTGCTTTGGGAAATAAAGCTCATCATAGACATCACGGGATGACTGATCGTGAAGGAACGTGTAGTCTGACACATTTGTTACCCACGACAAGTCAAGATTTTATCAAGAAAAAAATCGCATAATCGGACATAGTGACTTTTGTAACCGACAAAAAAAATCTGATCTGACCGGGGCTTAAACTGTGATGATGGACTTTGGCTGAGGGATTTCTGAATGATCAAAACACTTTTTTTTTTTTAATGCGCATGCTGGAATTTATTCAGTAAATGTGTTTCAATCGTAGTTTATGCACATTGGATAAAATTTTTTATCCTATACTCAGATGTGTGCATACCTTTTTTTTATGTGCATTTTCATGTACGGGCATCTTGGCTTTCTATTATGCATTTTGTATGCGATATTTCAAAATGTGCATAAAAATAGGTGGATGGAAACTAGCTTTTCTTTCTCTAGCTTGCTTTTGGACTCTATACATATTTTTGTTAGTTTTTTGCACTGTGAATGACATCCTCTTATGTTGACTTTCACATAGTTAAAACAACATTACATACAATTACAATATTTTCATGAACATAATTTCTGCATACTCGTTTTCTACTTTAGTACATGCATATGATATTCCAACACAATCTCACGGCAATTCGTATCTTTTTGATTTAGTGGCTAATTCATATGAATTCATACGATCTCATTCGTAAAATTTAGTACGATTTGCTCATCCCCTAATGACGGTTGGGTTTAGGAGTGGGGTTTGGTGCCACACCTCGTTTTTGAAATCATACATTTTCGTATGGCTGAACTTGTACGAATTAGCCACTAAACTGACAAAACCTAAAATAGTTATGTTTCCTCATGAGATCAGGCTGGATATTCTGTTTTCTAGATATGTCTTTGTTGTCTCTATCAGTTTTATCTTTGTGTTTTTTTTTTTTTACACTTTTTTTCATTAGAGGGATAGTTCACCCAAAAGTGAAAATTTTGCTTTTCCACCTGTTCCAAAAAATATTTTGACAAAAAAAAACAGTTTAAAAAGTTCAAATGTTGGGGGGAAAACAGCCATTGACCTCCATAATTTTTTTTTTCCTAGAACTTTTTTTTACTTACTTGAGTGTAAGTAAATGAGGAAATAATTTTTTTTGGGTGAACTATCCCTTTAAGCTCAGAGGCAGCTAGTGCCACAGTGTTATGATAAATTGATATAAAATAAACAAACAAGGAGGCGTCACGGTGGCGCAGTGGGTAGCACGATCGCCTTACAGCAAGAAGGTCGCTGGTTCGAGCCTCGGCTGGGTCAGTTGGCATTTCTGCGTGGCGTTTGCATGTTCTCCCCGTGCTCCGGTTTCCCCCACAGTCTAAAGACATGTGGTATAGGTGAATTGGGTAGGCTAAATTGTCCGTATATGTGTGTGAATAAGTGTGTATGGATGTTTCCCGGTGATGGTTTGCAGCTGGAAGGGCATCCGCTGCTTAAAACATATGCTGGATAAGTTGGCGGTTCATTCCGCTGTGGCGACCCCAGATTAATAAAGGGACTAAGCCGAAAAGAAAATGAATGAATTAATGAATTAATGAATAAACAAACAAGGGTGGTACGGTGGCTCAGTGGTTGGCACTGTCGCCTCACAGCAAGAAGGTTGCTGGTTCGAGTCCTGGCTGGGCCAGTTGGCATTTCTGTGTGGAGTTTGCATCTTCTTTCCATGTTGGTGTGGGTTTCCTCCGGTTGTTCCGGTTTCCCCCAAAGACCAAAGACATGAATTGGATGAACTTAATTGGCCATAGTGTATGTGTGTGAATGGGTGTGTATGGGTGTTTCCCAGTACTAGGTTGCGGCTGGAAGGACATCCACTGTGTAAAACATATGCCAGAATAGTTGGTGGTTCATTCCCCTGTGGCGACCTCTGATAAATCAGACTAAGGAAAATTAATGAATAAACAAACATTTCTGTCTTCATTACTACAGATACCCTGAAATGGGAAAAAAATGATAATTTCTTCACACGAAAGGCTTTGTACCCTGCGCTTGACTCTGACGTATTAATCCTTTGATAGTTGGAATTAATAGACTAAACTTTGTCCCCCATTAGTAGACTACAATAGAACAAGGCCTCTCTAATTCCACACTACTAATGGTAAGCCATTAGCATGCATCACGAGTATTCATTTCACACATTTACGGAAATCTAAATCCCCCAGCAAGACAAATCGTGAAGACTCCGATAAAGCGCAGAGGCCTGAGCTTTATAGTTCTGAGAAAGCATGTGATGGGATCAGTATTGGGGCCGGAGTCAGCTGTCTGAAGGGCTACTTTCACACAGACAACCTTGAGATCAGCTGAAAGGGATTATTCGCTTTCAACTTTGAGTGCCATTATGGAAAAGGCCGGTCTTACCGTATCTCATTCTCTTCCCAGAGGTTCATCTGCCGTGCTATTTTCCCTTTCTTTACAGGAAGACTTCTTCTGAATAAAATGGTAAACCACACAAGATTGGGTTTCACATCCTCCTCCTCCTCAAAGTGGGCTGTGTTATGGGATCAAAATGGCTTATTTTGGCAAATGTCTCTGTTTTGTTTGTATGGTTCTTCTCTCCTGTGGTTTGGTCTTCGGGTGGTTCTTTTTAAGGTCATTAATATAAACATTTATACACTCTTAAATATATAATTTCAAAAGGCAGTTTTCAAAGTGATGCCATATAATTAGTTTTTCTTTAACATTTTGTGCAATGGAAATATTCAGGGAGGGTTCACCTAAAAATTTGTAATTGGAAATTCCGTCGTTAATTACTCAAACTTCACTTGTTACAAACCTTGAATTTCTTTCTTTTTTTCTGTTGAATACAAAATAAGTTATTTTGAAAAATGCTGAAAACCTGTAACTATTGACTTCCACAGTACTTGTTTTGCCTACTATCATAAAGGTTTGGAACCACTTGAGGGTGAGTAAATAATGAGTACATTTTCATTTTAGAGTCAACTATCCCTTTAAATGACTTTCACAGATCCATTAATTACATTAACGAATCTTTATATGCATATGTCTATGAATTAGGTGTGGTAATAACTTCTTTAATATAAATAAAGTGAATATTTAATATTTCATCTTTTATAGGTAACTTTGACTGCTTTTTAGAAATGTTCATATTGTTTCTCATTGTTGTTCATCACAGCACCAAATGCTTGAAGACTTGATTGGTGATTTATTTACAAAGATAAACATTTTCTAAGGTCCAACTGGAATATGATATGCCCAAGAAAATAGTCCCTTTCACACAAACAGACTCTCCAAAAAAAATTCAAGTAAATTACCATGAAAAGATCATGTGTGAACTGGAATAGTAATACTCAAGGGATGGTTCACCTAAAAATGAGTATATGGAAATGTGGTCATTATTTATTTATTTTTTCTCTGTTATTTTTAAAAATGCTGAAAGCCTGTAACTATTGACTTCCATAGTGCTTGTTTTCCCTACTATCGAATTCAGTGGTTACAGTTTTCTAACATTTAAAAAAAATATCTTATTTTGTCTTCAACAGAAAATGGAAAGTCATAAAGGTTTGGAACCACTTGAGGGTGAGTAAATAATGAGTACATTTTCATTTTTGAGTGAACTATCCCTTTAAATGTCTTTCACAGATCCATTTATTACATTAACGAATCTTTATATGCATATTCATATGAATTAGGTGTGGTAATAACTTCTTTAGGGCGATGCGGTGGCGCAGTGGGTAGCACGTTCGCCTCACAGCAAGAAGGTCGC
>CAIGQV010016645.1:24092475-24103357 GCA_903798115.1 Danio jaintianensis | reverse complement strand
CCAATTCACTATAATCTTCTATGTGAAGCTGCTTTGACACAATCTACTTTGTAAAAGCGCTATAGAAATAAAGATGAATTGAATTGAATTATTTATTCAGCTGTCATGTTACTGTATGCGTGACAAAAGTTCACAAAATGGGAAGCAGCTACAAGAAGTAAAGCTGTCTAAAAGTTAATCGCAATTAATCGCATCCAAAATAAAAGCTTGTATTTACATTATATGTATATCCAACACAATCTCAAGGCAATTCGTAAATTATTGATTTAGATTTCGTATGAATTCGTACAATCTCATTTGTACAATTTAGTACGATTTACTTATCCCCCAATGACGGTTGGGTTTAGGGGCAGGGTTGGGTGCCATGCCTCCTTTTTAAAATCGGAAATTTTCGTATGACTGAATTCATAGGAAATTGTACGAATTAGCCACTAAACTGACAAAACGTAAAATACTTACGTTTCCTCTTGAGGTCAGGCTGGTATATCAATTAAATTAAATAAAAAATAAATAAATACAAATAAATGAAAATATTGAAGCCTTTTGCTCTGTCCTAAACACCAGACTCCAAGAATCCATGGCTCAATGTAGGTGTTTTTAATATACTTAAATTGCATTGCTTAAAAGAGTAGTATTTTTATCTTTTTATTCTAAAGACAGTTTTGTAGACCTCTTGGCCAGGTCACCCTCGTAAATGAGATCTTGATCTTAATGGGTTTTTTACCTCGTTATATAAATAAATAATGATAAACATTAATTTAGTCGAAATATTTTTGCTTAGTATTAGTTTTGTATTTTACATATTTTATATTTATATAAAATTTCTACTATCAGTGCAATAACAAAGAAATTACAGTCAACTAAAAGTCTAAAAATCACAAAGAATCACATTAGAACTGCAGAACTTATCTGGGGTCAGAAAGTCTTCAAAACTACAATCCAGCTTCACCTACTATACATCACCACAATTTGTTTGAACGGGTTTCAAGAAAATAAGCCTCTACTGCAACCCAAAAACAAACTTGTTCTTACTATTTAAAATTAGTTAAAACGACCCAATTCTTGATTATTTTTTTTGGGACAACGTAATTATTTTATGTTAATTCATTCATTCATTTTCCTTCGGCTTAGTCCCTTTATTCATCAGGGGTCGCCACAGCAGAATGAACCGTGCCAGTTTATCCAGCATATGTTTTACACAGCGGATGCCCTTCCAGCTGCAACCCAGTACTGGGAAAAACCAATATACTCTCACATTCAGACTCATACACTACGGCCAATTTTGTTTATTTAATTCACCTATAGCGCATGTCTTTGGACTGTGGTGGAAACCAAAGCACCTGGAGGAAACCCACGCCAACACAGGGAGAAAATGCAAACTCCGCACAGAAATGCCAACTGACCCAGCTGGGACTCGAACCAGTGACCTTCTTGCTGTGAGGCGACAGTGCTAACCACTGAGCCACCATGTCGCCCCATGATAAACATGTACATGTAAACATTTTTTGTTCAATTGATTGAACATTTTATGATCAATCCATCTAAATATTTAAACAACTGAGGTACTGTAACTTAATCAATTTGTGTTGGAACTACATGACAGAATTGTGTGGAACCCAGCATTTTTTACAGTGTTCAGTATCTTTTTAGATACGATTTCATGCAAAAGATCAAAAGGTTAAACGATAAAGACCTTTTTTTTTCTCCCCCACAGCCTTCTTTGATCGTATTTACCAAGGGTGTCGATATTAGTGGAAGGCACTGCAAAAGTCGCTACATAAAAAGAGCATAAGATGAAAATGATCAAACGCCAATATTTCTCCACTAACAGCTCCCTTTAGGATAGAGCAGGAGAGGCCGAGAGAGAATCTCATCCACAAAAATAAAGTGCTGAATTGAAACCGGGGTTTGCATGAGAGGATCTAGGAGGAGGAGGAAGAGAACATGGAAAGAAAGCTCTTAGAAAAGAGTAGAAGAAAAGAGGAAGAGAGACGGATAATCAGCCCCCTGTGTGGGCGATGGAGGACTCCCCTAATGAGAATGTGCTGGTGGAGTCGTGACTCTTCTCTTCTCCGGGATTGTCTCAGAGAGTTTCCTAGAGCACTACAGACAGAGCAACTAAACGGGAATCAGCCAATCGCAGCCGCTCTGCTGATTCAGATGTCACGGATACCTAATTAGGAACACTAATTGGCCCCATCAGATATGAAGAGCTCTGGACTTCTTACAATTTATACGTTTTTTAGTGCAATTCAATGTATTAATAGGAATTCTAATATGTATTAGATTCAAATGTAATGTAATGTGTATTTGTATAGCACATTTTATCGTGTATGGTCATACACCCAAAGCGCTTCACAATCATGAGTGGGGGGGGGTCTCTCTACACCACCATCAGTGTGCAGCATCCCCTTGGATGATGCGACGGCAGCCACAGGACAACAGCGCCAGTGCGCTCACTACACACCAGCTATAGGTGGAGTGGAGAGGCAGTTATAGAACCAATTCGGTGGAAGTGGATGATTGGGAGGCCATGATCGGTAAGGGCCAATGGAAAGAATTTGGCCAGGACACTGGGGTTACACCCCTACTCTTTACTAGAAGAGCCATGGGATTTTTAATGACCAAAAAATCTGAGTCAGGACCTCGGTTTACTGTCTCATCCGAAAGACGGCTCTCACTGACAGTATAGTGTCTCCTTCACTATACTGGGGCATTAAGACTCACACAGAGCTAGTATTTGAATGATTCTCTAGCGTAATATCTAAAGTGATGACAAAACAGGTGATTTTGTTCAATTTTAAGATTATAAGGCTGAATGGCATGAAATGCCATCAATCTAGAGACATTTCCCAGTATTTCTCTGTTGCAATCACAATAATTAACCTCGAAAAATCCAGAGCAAAGCAAACACTACCAGATGACTATGGCATAAATACAGCACTACAAAATACAAAAGAGAGAGATCAACTTAGAATGTCACTTAGAATGTCACTACAGTTTGAAACGTACACTGAATAAAATGCTGTTTTTCTCCCCTAAGGACTTATTATGCGGTCTCTGTCGCCATCTTGTGGCGGAACATCAACCGTCTTTGCTCTGCTCTGTATGACAGGCTGATGGCCGCCAATGCACTGAATCTCTAAATCTAAACAACTACATTCTTGCCTAAAAAAGCCTCAAAAGTACATTATGTTGTCCAACAGCTGCAATATTTATTTATATATATAAAATATGTATGTGCATGTAACATATATATTAAACGTATAACTATATAACTATACATATTGTTTTTATTTATTTATATTTCTACAATGCATGCATATCTGAACCAAAATCAAATCAAAACTATATTTGTTTAAATATTTTATTATTATACATGATTATTTGCATCATTTTGCACACAATATTGAAATTGCTTTATATATATTTTATTACTGTTTATTTCATGCACATCTATTTGAAAAAAAATAATATATATATATATATATATATATATATATATATATATATATGTCAGGTGTCTGTTCTGTGTTTTCATCATGTGCTCCTTTGTTCTGTTTCCCGCCGTTTTCCTATTGATTGTTTTCACCTGTGTATCATTATCCCGTGTGTATATCTACCCCTTAGTCTGCCTCCTTCATTGTCCAGTATTGTATTGCCACAGTGTGTTGTCCATGTTCCTGTGTCTCCGTCTTCATCTGCCAGTGAGTGTTATATTAATAAATCTTCGTGTTTGATAACTTCCGTGTTTCGTGCCTTTGTGTGCAGGGCGCACCGTGACAATATATATATATATATATTAAAGCAGTATTTAATTTCCTATATACATTCATATAAACTATATCTAATATATATTTAAATTTATATTAATATGCATAAGTATATAAAATATATAACTTGATTTATATAACATATATTTTACACTTTATGACATGAATATTCAATTATTACATAAAAACCCTTATTAAATGTAATCAGCCACAAAAGCACCACCTCTGAGCAATTTTCTTCAGAACTTTCCAGTGCATCTCAACTATCCTTTTGAATAAAGTTAGAAAAGTCCATAAATTATTTTAAAAAATACTGTACTGCACTTCATGCGCCATGAATCAAAGCGTGCGCAAGTAATTTTTAGCGACAGCAGCAGGACCAAATGAAATCACAAAACTATCGACTGTTTTCAACAACCCTTCCATCTGCTGCCGTGATATGACAATTAGTATCAAAAACAAAAAGGGAAATTCACACATCTTTTTTTTAAACATCATGTTTAGCATAATATAACGAATAAATAAAAGTAAATAAATACTTCAATATTCAATAATAAAGCTTCAATATGCTATGTTTCCATCAATAATTTTCATAAAGCATATATATCTATCTGTCGAATGGATTGACTCTTTACTGGTTTGCAAAAGTGTTAAATGAAAGCCTGCTATGTAAAGCTGAACTTGAAAGTGGAGGAGCTTCTCTAATTAGTGAAGAGAAGATAAAAGGCCATCATCTATAATTGAGCATGGCGGAAGTATCCTGTCATCTCCTGGTCTTCAACTTTTTCCACGAGTTCAGAACAGTTTGAGTACTCTCGCTCTTTCATCTGATATAGAATCTAATTCCTTTTAACTTCATGCATGTCACCTGCAAAGATTGTACTGGGAAATTCTAGCTGTGTTCAAAAACGTGTTCATTCACTTATTCATTAATCCCTATGCCCCTGTTTCCATTGATGCATTGAGTGAATCATGGAAGTAGCTTCTGTTAAACTGTAAACAATCAGAGAAGCGTTTGAAAAAACTGGATACAGTGAGGTGTCATTATTCTACTCGCAGTTCATCCATTCAATATTAAATCTGCGATAAAATAAAAATCTGGTATAGCTGAATAATAAGAGTACAGTACATGGAAATGACCAACTTTGAGGCCTCAAATTGTTCCCTCGTTCTCATGTAAATCAGACCAAAACACCTACTCTGACAATCCTCATGTGATCATTAATTTACATTATCAGTGTGGTTATACATTATTATCATTATTAGTTATACATTGTTATTTCGCCTCATTAGCTATACATGCAATATTGTTGAATATAGTAATATACCTGTGCATACATTTGTCAATTTGTATATTTTTATTCTCTATTTACTTCTTATTTTTTTATTTCCTTTATCATCTACACTTTTGTCCTGTCACTGTCTTTCTGCTGCACTGTGGAAGCTTCTGTCACAAAATGTAATTCCTTGCGTGTGCAAACATTCATGGCGAAAAAGCTCTTTCTGATTCTTATTCTGATTAATACGCAACATGTTATTGGCCACAGCATTTCCTAGTGAGATTACAACAATGATTGTTTTATCCCTATTTGTTTAATTATGTAAGCTTGTATTATGCTTACTATGTGTGTGGGACTCTTATTTTGAAAACAGGACAGACTTTAAGAAAGTGTCAGCAGTTTTGTGAAGCAGGCAGCCATGCATGATCACAGAGTCAGAATGCAAAATATGAGATCAGTGATGGGAGAAACAAAGCTTTGTAAAGCTTTGAAACAATTGAGCCAACACCTGCAGGTCAAAACTGTGTAAATGCAACAAAACTCAGGCAAAACATGCATTAGAACTGACTTTAAATTGAAAGCATCAACTATAAATGCATTTAGCATACGATCTACTATCATTAAATATTAAGTGTCTACATAATATGCAAATATAATACATTTTCAAGGCTTATACATTGTTTGGTTCCATGGTGGGCTCTGCTAAATAGACCACTAAGAGACCATTAACTATTATTAGCTATTATTCCTTTTAAGTTTACAAATGTCTCAATAAAACATTAACAAACTCGTAAATCAGGTAAAAGCTATTAAACCGATTCAGCACTGGGGTGAACTGAGTGAACCCGCTTGCCCCCAAGTGGTGAACGATTACATTTTCAAACCATCTTGAAACAGTTTTGGACGTAACAAAGCCCCATTTACTGAAATTAGATAACTCTGCCAATTTAATATGTGCTCCGAAACCACTGATTCGAAACAAAAGATTTGTAAAAGTTCTGTAGCTTCATTAAGAAGTGCTTCGAAAGTAGCCTTAACTGGGATATATGGATTGGAAATGTATTCAGCGCCACCCCGAAAAAACATGAGGTCAGTTTAATTGTGTCTTTTGTTAGTTTAACGCGTTCATTGTGAAATTTGCCACATGTTTGTAATGAGGTAACAGACCTCAGGAAACATTGTTTAAGAGTTTATTCATGGACTTTGTTAATTCTTATAAGTTTCCTTTTAATATGATCAATAGTAAGAAGAAATATAACACAATCCATTTTTCATAAAAAAAAAAAAAAAACACTTTGCTGATTCACTAACAGAAGTTTTTCTCATGCAAAGCATCATGGGACAGAGGGAAAAAAAATGAATGTGTGCTCCAAAACCACTGATTCAAAACAAAAGATTCGTAAAGGTTTTGAAGCTTCATCAAGAAATGCTTTGAAAGCAGCCATCACTAAACTATATGGTTTAGAAATGTATTCATCGACACCCCAAAAAGTCATAAGGTCAGTTTAATTGTATCTTTTGTTAGTTTAACATGTATATTGTGAAAATTGCCACATGTTTGTAATGAAGCAACAGACCTCAGGAAATATATTGTTTAAAAGTTTTTTTGTGGTTATTTACGGTTTTTTATTAATTCTTAAGTTTCCTTTTAATATTATCAATAGTAAGGAGAATAACAACATCCATTTTCCATTTTTCAAAACTAGTTACTCTTGTGACTTTGCCAATTTAATATGCACTCCAAAACCACTGTTTCGAAACAAAGGATTCATAAAAGTTTCAAAGCTTCATTAAGAAGTGCTTCAAAAGCAGCCATCACTAGGATATATGGATTAGAAATGTTTTCAGCACCACCCTGAAGAAGCATAAGGTCAGTTTAATTGTGTCTTTTGTTAGTTTAACATGTATATTGTGAAATTTGCCATATATGTTTGTAATGAGGCAACAGACCTCAGGAAAATACGTTTGCGGTTATTAGTTGTCTTTGTTAATTCTTATAAGTTTTCTTTTAATATTATCAATAGTAAGGAGAATAATAATACAATCCATTTTACATTTTTTTAAAAACCACACTGATTCACTGACAGTTTAACAGAGGTTTACTCTCATAATTCATACAAAGCATCATGGGGCACAGGGAATTTAATATACGATCCAAAACCACTGATTCAAAACAAAAGATTTGGAAAGGTTTCAAAGCTTCATTAAGAAGCGCTTCGAAACAGCTGTCACTGCCATATATGGATTAGAAATGTATTCAGCACCACCCCAAAAAGTCATAAGGCTAGTTTAATTGTGTCTTTTGTTAGTTCATTCATTCATTCATTCATTTTCTTTTCGGCTTAGTCCCTTTATTAATCTGGGGTCGCCACAGCGGAATGAACCGCCAACTTATCCAGCATATGTTTTACGCAGCGGATGCCCTTCCAGCTGCAACCCATCACTGGGAAACCTCCATACAGACTCATTCACACTCATACACTACGGACAATTCAGCATACCCAATTCACCTATAGCGCATGTCTTTGGACTTGTGGGGGAAACCGGAGCACCCGGAGGAAACCCACGCGAACACGGGGAGAACATGCAAACTCCACACAGAAACGCCAACTGACCCAGCCGAGGCTCGAACCAGCGACCTTCTTGCTGTGAGGCGAACGTGCTACCCACTGCGCCACCGTGACGCCCCTTTTGTTAGTTTAACTCGTAAATTTGCCACATATGTTTGTAATGAGGTAACAGACCTCAGGAAATATATTGTGTAATCGAGTTTTTAGTAATTAATTATGGTCTTTCTTAATTCTTATGTTTCCTTTTAATATTATCAATAGTAAGGAGAATAACAACCCATCATCCATTTTCCATTTTTAAAAACAAGCAACTTTTGTGACTTTGCCAATTTAATATACGCTCCAAAACCACTGATTCAAAACAAAAGATTCATAAAGGTTTCGAAGCTTCGTTAAGAAGTGCTTCGAAAGCATCTATCACTATATGGATTAGAAATGTATTCATCGACACCCCAAAAGGTCATAAGGTCAGTTTAATTGTGTCTTTTGTTAGTTTAACATGTATATTGTGAAAATTGCCACACATGTTTGTAATGAGGCAACAGATCCCAGGAAATACGCATTTAAGACTTTTCTTTTTTTGTGGTTATTCTTTTGCTTTGTTAATTCTTATTCATTTCCTTTTAATATTATCAATAGTAAGAACAAAAACAACACGTTATCCATTTTCCGTTATTAAAAATACCACACTGATTCACTGACAGTTTAACAGAAGTTACTCTCATAATTCATACAAAGCATCATGGGGTGCAGGGAAAAAAAAACGGATATAGAGGATAGGGCCCAGTTTCGGACACAGCTTGTACCTTCAGCATTTGTTACGTGTCTCTGCTATAAACAGCTATTTTCTGCATGTGTTTGATTGTGTTTGAGCTGCTGTAAGCGTGAGCAGCCGCAGGGCATGCAGTAAACACTGAGTCTCCAATGGATTAGCTTGCCGCTCCTGTCGATTTCATGCTGAGGAAGAAACAGGTGCTGCCGTAAACTTTATGCAGAGTGTCAATCGATATCCTAAAGCTACACACGGGCAGCGCATCACAATCTGACTCCTGTTGTGCAATCATTGTCAGGTCTCATCTAGACAAAGGCAAGGTGTGCTGCTTAAATACCATGCCTCCACTCCAGGTGAGTTTCCTGCATTTACATTTTAAGGGATTCAGCAAACAGCCTTGTCCAGTAGAGCTGTCTTTTTTTTTGTTGTTCTTCCAAGCGAAACGGTTTGCGGTCGATGGTAGGCACATGCAGAGACTTGATAAGTGTTTTAAGACTTTAAATACAGGGAGTAAAATGAACACTCAACCAAGTGTCAGTACAAATGCAAACACTGGAAAGCATACAGTTGAAGACAAAAAAAAAAGATGTGAAATTTTAATTGTTCTCTAATTACATTTTTCAGATATTTCTCGAGTGCTGTTTAAGAGAGATTTTGTTTTGAAATATAATATTTTTTATAACTAATTTAATTCATTCATTTTCCTTCGGCTTAGTCCACGATGGATTTGCTCTTCAGTGTTTGGACTCTCAGCAGTGAAAATTAAACCACACTGAACTGAACTGAACTTAAACTCTAAAAACTGAACGGACACCATTCCAATTCACTATAATCTTCTATGTGAAGCTGCTTTGCCACAATCTACATTGTAAAAGCGCTATAGAAATAAAGATGAATTGAATTGAATTGAATTATTCATCAAGGGTTGCCACAGCGGAATGAACCACCGACTATTCCGGCAGCAGATGCTCACATTCACAACACTCATACACTACGGCCAATTTAGTTCATCCAATTCATCTATAGCGCATGTCTTTAGGACCAACCCAGGCTCATTCTGAAAACGTACCTCTATATAAATTTCTGGAGAGCGCCAGGGGCTTTGTTTTTGTTTTTGTTTTGTAATGTATTAGCTTTTTTTAAGCTGTCACTATTATTTATTTATTATTATAATTTCTATCTATTATTATTTTCTATTTATTTGTTTATTTTTTTGTGAATGTAAACATTCTAAGTAAATGTTATTTGTATACTATGTTTATAAAAACTTTAATAAAAACACAGTTAAAAAATTTTTTGAACAACTTTGAAAATCTGGAATATGAGGATTCAAAAAAATTACAATATTGATAAAATCAACTTTAAAGTTGTCCAAATTATATTTTTATCAATGGATATTGCTAATCAACAATTGTGTTCGACATGTTTATGGGAAGAAGTTTACAAAATGTCTACAAGGAAAATGATTTTTAAATAATGATTTTTGGAATAAAAAAATTAAAATAGATCATCTTGACTAATAAATCCTCAAAAATACATCCTGCTCTACCCAAGACTGAGCAAGTTCTGAGGTCCAGGGACACAAATTGCCCTGCTGTATTCTGACAAAATAAAAGCTTTATGTTTTAACATCCAAAAAAAAAAAAAAAAGAAAAGAAAAAGAAAAAAAAAGCATAAAATTACGATTTTTCATAATATGCCTATGTTAATTCATTTGAAGTCATTTAATGAACAAAGGGAAGTATAAATGTTGTAAAGATGCTGCCAACATCACATTGCTTTTTGTGAATCAAAATTACGCTGAATTTAAAATTATAGCCTATATTAAAAAAAAAGAAAAATAACATAAAATTAGGGCTGTTGCCATGACAAATAAATTTACATACATGAAGCTTTCCAATAAATCAACCTATCTATCTATCTATCCACACACACACACACACACACACACACACACACACACACACACACGCGCAAACACGCACGCACACATGCGCACGCACACACACACACACACCTGCTGCTACTACTACTACTTCTACTTCTACTGCTACTACTTCTACTTCTACTTCTACTGCTACTACTTCTACTACTACTTCTGCTACTTCTACTTCTACTTCTACTGCTACTTCTACTACTTCTACTACTGCTTCTGCTACTTCTACTACTACTTCTACTTCTACTACTACTTCTACTTCTACTTCTACTGCTACTTCTACTACTACTACTTCTACTGCTACTTCTACTACTGCTACTTCTACTACTGCTACTTCTACTTCTACTTCTACTGCTACTACTACTTCTACTACTACTACTTGTACTACTACTTCTGCTACTTCTACTTCTACTACTACTTCTGCTACTGCTACTACTACTGCTACTTCTACTTTTACTTCTACTGCTACTTCTACTGCTACTTCTACTGCTACTTCTGCTACTGCTACTTCTACTTCTACCACTACTACTACTGCTACCACTTCTACTACT
>CAIGQV010016645.1:24072245-24090614 GCA_903798115.1 Danio jaintianensis | reverse complement strand
GTGTGTGTGTGTGTGTGTGTGTGTGTGTGTGTGTGTGTGTGTGTGTGCGTGTGCGTGTGTGTGTGTCTGTGTAAATGAGGGTGTATGGGTGTTTCCTGATGGGTTGCAGCTGGAAGGGCATCTGCTGCATAAAACATGCTGGATAAGTTGGTGGTTCATTCCGCTGTGGTGACCGTTGATTAATAAAGGGACTAAGCTGAAAGGAAAATTAATGAACGAATGAATGTTTGTTATTATAAAATACAAATGTAAACTTTAATTTTGCTTCCGTTTAACAGAAACATTAAAAAAAATAATCTAATTATAATTTCTTTATTGACAAATAAATTTCAGTAAGTAGGGAGTGATTTGGTCACAGCTATGGTTTATATTTCGCAAATTTTTAGTGGTAAGATGCCTCTCACAGCAGCACATACATAGAAGGAAATGCTTTTTTTCTTAGTTGTCACCTGACAAAGCATCATTCAAACTAAAATGCAAATATGGCTTTGTGCACTTAAGGAATCATAAGACACTGTTGTAATTATGAAGTCTGTTGCACTGCATGTTTTTTTAAAGACGAAGTGATCAAATGTTTTCAGTCTTTAAATCCTTGGCTCAAAGTCAAGTCACTTTCATTTCTATAGCATTTTATACGATACAGATTGTCAAAGCAGCTTTATATTGATAGTGAATGCAACAAACTCTATATGGCCTGTAAGTTTAACATGAATTGAGAAAGCACTGGGTACCAGTTATGCATTTTCATTAAAAGGAACTTCCAACAAAAAGATTCACACATAATGTACTCACCCCCTTGTCACCCAAGATGTTCATGTCTTTCTTTCTTTCTTTCTTTCTTTCTTTCTTTCTTTCTTTAGTCGTAAAGAAATAGTTTGTTTTGTCTGAAACATTTCAGCATTTTTCTCCATCTCCATGGACTGAGATGGTGCCTCAATTTTGAACTTCCAAAAAACAATTTGAATGCGGCTTCAAATGATCCCAAATGTGGTTGCAAACGATCCCAGCTGAGGAAGAAGGGTCTTATCTATTTTCACTAAGAAAATACTATTAAAATACTTAATAATTTCAAATGCTCATCTTGCCTTACTCTCCCTGAACTGTGTAAAATACAGTCAGAGTGTTCAACATACCCTAACTGTCTTGAGCTAGAATACACACAGGTCAGACAAGGCAGAGCAAGACAAGATGAGCGTTTGACATTAAAAAGTATTTAAATTGTATTTCTTTATGAAAAAAAAAAAAGATTAGACCCTTGCGCTAGATAAGACCCTTCTTTCTCGTCTGGGATCGTTTACAACCGCATTTGTGATCGTTTGAAGCGGAATTTAAACTGCATTTTGGAAGTTCAAACTCCAACGCAGCATATCAGTCCATTATATGAATAAGAAAAATGCTGCAATGTTTTCCTCAGAAAACATAATTTTTAAAAGACATGAACATTTGGGGGGGTGTACATAATCTGTAAGTTGTTATTCTGGAAGTGGATTTCTCCTTTAATTATGCTGACATTATAAAAAAAAAAGCCAACCCTGTTGTTGCATTGAGTCATTGCACCTGGGCCAAAATGTTGCAGCATAGTGCCATGGTCAGTGGCTAACTAATGCCAACACTGGCTGATAGCTTGGTGTGTTATGGTCTTAATAGCTCCTAAAGGTATTTTAGGTGTTCTAAAGGTAACTGTAAAGATATTTAACTTTTACACTTTTGAGTTCTTAATGAATCTTAATGAATTTTATTTATTTTTATTTTTTTCAGATTGGAATCAATATGGCTGAGTACCTTCGTTCGAAAGAGTCCATTGAATTTCCTTATGTTCTCGTGCTTGGAGACCACCACTGCTTTCAAGCCTTTGCTATAATAAATGGCACAGCACTTGTGCAAAGTACATTACTTGCTGCAGTGGACGTTTGCTTTAAAGCATTCTACATCTTTGGTGTGAACTACCACAAGCAGTGTTCCCTGGTGTGGCAATTTCTACAGACTGTGGTGTATGGACTTCCTGGGAGGAGACACTGGCAGTAAGACTTCTGCAAGCATTAATTTTAGCTGACAAACAGTAATTATTAATACTGTGACCTCACCGCTATCTTGGATTCTGTGTACTTCAACTTGTACACCTTTACTTCTAAATACAGTTGAAGTCAGAATTATTAGCCCCCCTGTTTATTTTTTCCCCCAATTTCTGTTTAACGGAAAGAAGATTTTTTCAACACATTTCTAAACATAATAGTTTTAATAACTAATTTCTAATAACTGATTTCTTTTCTCTTTGCCATGATGACAGCACATAATATTTGACTAGATATTCTTCAAGATACTAGTATTCAGCTTAAAGTGACATTTAAAGGCTTAACTAGGTTCATTAGGTTAACTAGGCAGGATAGGGTAATTAGGCATGCTATTGTATAATGGTGGTTTGTTCTGTAGACTATTGAAAAAAAAATTGCTTAAAGGGGCTAATAATTTTGACCTTAAAATGGTTTTAAAAAATAATAATAATAAAACAAATTTGTATTTTCTTAGTTTTTTTGTTTTGTTTTTTTGTTTTTTCAGTCAGTTTGATGCCTTTTCATTATTACTTCTACATATTTTTTTTCTACATTGCAGTTGATGATTTATATATGTGAGGATATGTTGATGTTTGTGCACAAATTTGTATTTTGAAGTTAATCTTTCTGACTTCAGTCATTTAGATGCTTTTTCATTATTACTTATACATACTTTTATTTGTCCTCTACTCTGCAATTACATTGCAATTGATTCTTACTAATGATTCCTGATTTATGTATGATGTAAATGTTATGAAAAGTTTAAAAAGATTATTTTAAATATGCATTTTTTTAAGTTCATTTGTCTGACTTCAGTCTAATGCGTTGTTACTGACT
Organism: Danio jaintianensis; assembly: GCA_903798115.1. NCBI lineage: Eukaryota > Metazoa > Chordata > Actinopteri > Cypriniformes > Danionidae > Danio > Danio jaintianensis. The sequence goes on along the minus strand of CAIGQV010016645.1, from coordinate 24,087,726 downwards.
TTAGTCACAGTGTTTCTTTTATACAGTTTGATAAATTTTCATAGAAATTGTCTTAACCCTTTAACTACCCCACCAAGAAAAAAAAAATTGGATTGCATTTCTTAACTCCTAATGTCACTAGTTAACACAATGCATTTTTTAACACATCCCATAGTTTCTAAAATATCAACCTCTACCAAATGGTTGATATGTCGGTTTATGGTAAAAGTATACCGGAATTAATACATATACTATGAACAATCTGAAAATATGAAGTGTAAGACCAATTTATTTAAAAAAATATTCAAAATAAAACATTTTTGAACACTAAATCATCTTTATTTTTTTAAGTATGCCATAAAATATTTCAGATTCTCATTTAACATGATTTTGGTTTTATTGTAAAAAAAACAACAACAAGAAAGCAAGTGTAGTAGTGCAACAGGATTATGTTTGTTTGATTTTCTTGTAAACCAACAATGCTGTGTGTGTGTAAACCATTATTTAAAACAGTCAAAACATGGTTAACCATTTGGTAGTGCAGGCAGTCAAAGGGTTAATGCTGAGGTGGAGATGGGAAAAATGTCTTTTTATATTTTTATGTTTTGTCATAAATAAAATTCCATTACTGAAGTATGTATTGCTGTAGAATTGTTTTTATTTTAGTACCATATTTTTATTATATTTTAGTTTTAAGATAAAAAATTTGACCCATTTTGGGTTACATTCAACCCAGCAGTGTAGTCATTTTTAACTAATAGTTGAGTTAAAAATCACAACCCAGCATGTTGGGTTAAACGTGCAACCCAACTTGTTGGGTCAAAGTAACCCAGCGTTGGGTTCGTCCCTTTTGAACCCAGCGCTGGGTTACCAAAACAACCCAAATTGGGTTGTTTTTAACCCCGCAGTTTTTAGAGTGTACTACTGGTTTGGAAAAGACTGATGAATTTTAGCTTACCAAGATGAAATGTAGAGCATCATCGTTTATGGTATGGTGTCTGGTTGATCCACAATAGAGCCTGAGGGATCTGAAAAAAAAAAAAGGAAAAAAGACAGACATTTGACCAAGTTGTTAAATGTTCATGTCATGTATTCAAATAAGGAGCAGGTGGCATCAGAAAGCCTCATAGAGGTTAAGTGCCACTGTGGCCTATGAATTGCCTTGACTGAAGGAGCTTCTCTCTGATGCTCTGAATCTCCCAAACGCTGTGCGAATGTGAATTAGGGTGAAAGCGCGGGGCTATGGATGTTAACAGCTTTGTAAGTAGCTTTAAAGTAGTGTCACAACCCCGTCCCGTCGTCCTGCCGTTAGGAAGAGCATGTCCACAGAGATTTACTCAGGATTGAGGAGCTGAGCATCTTCTGCATTTTACCACATCTCCGAGCTCTGAGGTTTACACGGGTGACCTTCACTTTGCTAACAATGTTTACAATGCTTTGATAGGAATGTAAAAGTGAGATCTTGTAGATTATTGCATTACATGATTGCGCAAAGTTCAGGAGGAAAAATGATATCACTTTATTTTGATGGCCCCTTTAACATATTTTGTTGATTTATACGTTTTATTGCAACTACATGGCAACTAATTCTCAATAGAATATTAGTAGACTGTAAGGTTGGGGTTAGGTAAGTTGATATGTACTTGCAAAGTTTCTAGTCAGTTGGCGAAGCAGTATCAGCAGATACTTTGCAGACAGTCTACTGATACTCTAAAGATAATTAATTGGCATGTACAATGTAGTTACAATGTAACTTACTGTGCTGTATATTGAACAAAATGTGTTTAAGGGACCATCAAAATAAAGTAATACAATTTTTCTCCTAAACTTTGCACAACCATGTAATGCAACAATCTACAAGGTGTCACTTTTACATTTCAATAAAGTGATACTAAATAAATGTAAATAAATATGAATACAATTAAATTTGATTTTTAAAATTGATTTATTCTGGATAAATCTGTTTACTGTGGAAACAACCACATACACTACCTGACAAAAGTCTTGTCACCTATCCAAGTTTTAGGAACAACAAATAATAACTTGACCTCTAGTTGATCATTTGGTATCAGAAGTGGCTTATATGAAAGGCAAAGACCTCTAGATTATGCTTATTTTACTTTGCTTAGTCTTGTCTTGTCACTTAACAGAAATAATGTACAGTATAGAATATAAAGTCATGGTGGAGTGTAAAAAAAAATTATATTGTGTATGACTCCCATGAGGACTGCATCCATACATCTCTGCAATGACTCAAATAACTTATTAATAAAGTCATCTGGAAAGGAAAAGAAAGCGTTCTTGCAGGATTCCCAGAGTTCATCAAGATTGTTTGGATTCATCTTCAATGCCTCCTCCTTTATCTTATCCCAGACATGCTCAATAATGTTCATGTCTGGTGACGGGGCTGGCCAATCCTGAAGCACCTTGACCTTCTTTGCTTTCAGGAACTTTGATGTGGAGGCTGAAGTATGGGAAGGAACGCTATCCTGCTGAAGAATTTGCCCTCTCCTGTGGTTTGTAATGTAATGGGCAGCACAAATGTCTTGATACCTCAGGCTGTTGATGTTGCCATCCACTCTGCACATCTCTTGCACGCCCTCATACTGAATGTAACCCCAAACCATGATTTTTCCTTCACCAAACTTGACTGATTTCTGTGAGAATCTTGGGTCCATGCGGGTCCCAATAGGTCTTCTGCTGTATTTGTGATGATTGAGATACAGTTTAACAGATGATTCATCAGAAAAATCTACGTTCTGCCACTTCCAAATGATCAACTAGAAGTCAAGTTATTATTTGTTGCTCTTACAACTGGGATCAACGACAAGACTTTTATCAGGTAGTGTATATTCAATTATAAAGTATGAACGTGGTTAAAATACAACTTGTTGTCCAACAATCAAAATTCAATATTAGTGAGTTATTAATATATATGCAATTACTAATATATCAGGTTTTTAGCATGAAAACTGTAATCTTTTTACGAGCAAAATATTATGTTAAATATGATATATATTTAAGACAATATCAAAAATATTCTATTAAATATCATACATTATATTTTTACCATGATTTACAGAGGACACCCACTAAAATGTCATTCAGTGAAATAATAGTATACTGTATGTACCAATACATATGTTAGGCACGTATATGATATTTTAGCATATATTTTAAGCAATGCATATCATTTTATTACTATAACTATTTGATGCATTTTATATTTTCCACGTGTATGCTCTACCTACACCTAAATTTAAGTCTCTTTTTTCTCTCTTTGTTAATCAAAATGTTTTAATAAAAACATTAAGTAGGGCTGCACGATACTGGGAAAATATGGGATATGAAATATGTAATATGTATTTTTATGAGCTAACAAAATAAAAATAAAAAAAATAAAAAAACTGACTTTAAAACACCACGAATGACTGAAATCTTCGGTGGAAATTCTGATTCTTATTGGCTGTGGTCATTTTCCTCGCTTGTTTCCCGGCATTCGTATTTATTTTCAGCTAGACCTACTGGATATGTGGGAATAAAGATAGCAAAGGCACCATCTGATTGGTCAGATTTAGGGCCCTATCATACACCTGGCGCAATAAGGTGCAAGACGTGTTTGGCACGATTTGTTGCTATTTTCAGACCAGCGCAACAGTATTTTTCACATTTTTCACCACGTTGTCTAAATAGCTATGCATATTTATATTTGTTTTAATAAGTTTAGATTTGTCCACCTGTCAGGTTTTGGAGACGTCTGCATCACCATATGGGGCATAAGAATAGGACGTGTGTTTGGATATAACTCAGTGTTTCGACCACACTTCGTTATTATTGTTCATTTATTCATTTGCTGGAAATTAGTTTAGGAATAGTTTTGAAACAAATTAAACTTGCACTTAAACTAAATTAAATATGTAGGCTAATGGATGTCTTCAGTGGAGTATGTACAACACTGTTTCCTTATCCATGGAAGTAAAGGAGTAAAGTAAAGAGTAAAAGTAAAGTAAAGAGAAAATGAAGAGGCCGAATGGAGGAGGCTTATTCTTTATCCTCACGCTTCAGATGGTCTGTTTAACTGTTTTCTTACTAGTGAAGCGTTCCGTTTTTACACTTACAAAGTCCGTCATGTAAATAGCAAATGCGCCATGGTGTGATCCAACTGACTCTTAAAGGGAATGTGAGATGAAACTCTGATTGGTTTAATGCACGTTATGCTCAAAACACACCCATAACTCATTAAGAGAATAAGCACAACCCTGTTAGAACATGCGCCAGGGTGCAAAGCATATTTTTCCATCCTAAAAAAAAAGCAAAAGTGGATTCGGACACGCTCTTAACGCTTTTGCGCCACGCGCTTTAGATTTTGCACCTAGATCGCTAAAATACAGCCCTTCATGTCATTTGACATTATCACTTCACCTACCCTCAGCAGTTGTGTCGCTCACTTCCGTTTATGAAGCCTCTCACGTTGCATCATAAGATAGTGTAGCGTCCATCAGATGTGAACTTCAGAATCTCGCCAAAAGTAGTAGGTCATCCGGGTACAGCTCGCCTACTGTTTTTCTAATTCAATGAATTCAGACATATTACTAGGCTCGCATACTGTTTTTACTATATAGTATGGAAGTATGCGATTTTGGATGCATCTTATTTAGTGTGATGAGGTCAAGCACAGTTATGACCATAGTTGCATGTGGACATCTTAATCGGGAAGGCAACCAATGCCAGTTTTTCCACTTGTTTCTGAAGAGGGCAAATAAACCAAGCCACCCAGCAATCCCCTGCCCATCCAGCCTCCTGCCCAGTGTTTTCTACTCTTCTCTCTCCAGCACACCTGCATGCCACGGCCGGGCACAAGGCCAACATCAGCAGGCAGTGGACAAAACCAACCTCACCGCCCTGCGCTCACTACACATCTCCACTGATTTCACATGCAGTTGAAGACACAATTATTAGCACTCCTGAATTATTAGCCCACCTGTATATTTCTTTTTCCCCAATTTCTGTTTAACAGAAAGATTTTTTTTCAACAGAGTGTTGCCACACAACTGTTTAAACTCCTTGTAAAAGTGATTTTTTGCATAGCAGGTCCCCTTTAAGAGCATAACAGAAATATAAGAAGATTATAAACCAAAATTAAAAAAGCAGGGGGAGGGGGGGGTTTGGGGGAGCTGACCAACAAAATGTAAGCCAGCTGAGATTTACATAAAGATTTGAACCCAGAAATGGTGACAATCATTCATATAATGCACAGATAAACAGTCTATAATAGTGAAATGTTACATAAGTGTAAAAAAAAATCTGCATGTTTCTGTTTTCTTTTATTTTCAAGTAAAAAAAATGCTTTACCAGCCAAATATAAGTAAACATAGGTCTATAAACATAAATGTTTAATTATGTTTGCTTGCTCTGATGGAGCATTTGGACTTGAAATGTTGAAATGAGACGTCAGACTTAAAAGCATAGTTCTATGGAGTCAGATTAGTATCTAAAGTAATTCACGCAAAGACACAATGTACAGATGCATAGCCAAATTTACATGCATAAAACCAAATTCACGTGGGCAAAATATTTATATATATTATATATATATATATATATATTCACAAAAACAATTCACGTCGTAAAATAAAAATACATATTAATAAATTATATCTAAAGAACGAAAACAGGCTGTTGTTGTGCTTTAGTAATATGTAGAATATAAACATAATATTAAAAAGGTGATCGCTTCTCATGATCTTTTTCAACACAAATAGGAGCCTCTCAGATCATATCAAACATGTTTGTTGCTATTCAGGGCTGATCATTGCTCTGATAACCTGCCCGATACGTTTCAACCTGCCTGAAACGTCTTTTATGAATATGTATTTTTATTTGGTGCACGTGAATTGTTTTTGTGAATATATATAAATATTTTGCACACGTGAATTTGGTTTTGTGCATGTGAATTTGGCTACGCATGTGTTCATCGCGTATTTTGCGTGAATTACTTTTAATACTAATCTGACTCCATATAGTACACCCATCAACAATCTGGATCTCCAAGAAGTAAGTTGCTTCTTTTTATTGCAAGTGAACATTGCAGGCACCTTGAGAGTCCAAAAAAAATATATATACAGGCAAAATGAAACTCACACCCTTGCTATTAATTAAAATCAAGCACCAAAGCCCACATATTAAGCTATAAATCTAGCAAGCAAATTTTGATTTGTGTGTGGACTTTCCATTTAACAAGCGGTTCCTTTTATTAATGCAGAAATTGCACAATATTTTCTGTCTAATCATTTTAACATTTCAACTCTTTGCACAATCTGCTTCAATTATAACTCCTCTTTCTAAATATTTTCCTCTGGCTTATTCACAGCTCTAATTTAAAACTGATAATAAAAGGAATCACATGAATGCTCCATGCTCACAATGTATACATCAGCGTATGAAACTTTGAACACACTGAAAATGAACCAAGGACGTTTTCCACCTCCACAGCATCTTATCCATTCAAATAGTGTCTTTTTTTTTAGGAATGCTTCCCCTTCATCTTCCTCTAACCCCAAAACCCCTCGAAATCTACACTGGTATTAATGCAACCCTGAGTCTGTGGCTTGCCTTCCTTTTATCATGACAAAAACAGTCCAACTGTTTGCTCGGCCTTCACTTTCTACTAATGGAGGACACCTGGATTTCTCCCCGACTGACAGTAATGGCAGCCTCTGTGAAAGAGATCTTGCCTGTAGTGACAGTGCAAACCAACGCTCCGGTTTCTCCCGTAAGACCTGTCGCTCAGAGGTGTTTAGTAACCACAGGCGCCCCGCTGGGGTATTATTGTATGGCTATACGATGGTCTGCACAACGTAAATAACAGGAGTTCAGTTCAAGTATAGAAGAGAATGGGGCTCAGCGTGACATTATGGGCTGGGTGATTTAATCAAGGCGTTTTTAATGCACATTTTTATCAGTAATAATAATTCCTTACATTTATATAGCGCATTTCTGGACACTCTTTCTGGCGCTTTACACATTTTTGGGGGGAATCTCCTCATCCACCACCAGCGTGCAGCATCCACCTGGATGATGCAACGGCAGCCATATTGCACACATAATGCACATATTGCATATTGGTGGAGAGGAGACAGAGTGATGTGATATGATATGGGGATGGTTAGGAGGTGGGCAAATTTGGGCAGGATGCCGGGGTTAAATGCAGGGATTTTTAATGACCAGAGTCAGGACCTCGCTTTAACGTCTCATCCGAAAGTGCTCACTGAGCAGTATAGAGTCCCCATCAATATACTGGGGCGTTAGGACCCACACAGACTGCAGGTCTCACTAACACCACTTACGGTAGCAACCTAGCTTTTCCATGTGGTCTCCCATCCAGGTACTGACTGGGCACAGCCCTGCTTAGCTTCATTGGGGGACCATGTGAGAGTTGCAGAGAGCTAGCTGCCAGCTAAAGCAAAGCGGATTCTAGTAAACCTCCAGCATGAGGCATAAGGTATATTTAATTGTATATTTTATTAATTTAATTTAATGCAATTTAAAAAGGTTGATTAAAGAGTTTAATGCAGAACAAAGTACGAATGTTAGGAAATGTCAAGAGTTTAGGGTGAGTAGACTTCAAATGGACTTTTCTCTAAAAACAAACAATAAAACAAAAAAATCTTTAAAATCTTGTTGTTTTGAAGATAAATAGACGCTGAGGAACATCTAAATGTTTAATGTTTTATTGCAAGTTGTTTATGTTCCATTTAAAAAAAATGAATGACTGAATACATGAATTTATATATTATAGCCCTTATATATGCCCATCCTAACTGAACATGTTAATTTAAGCTCCAATCCGTTAGCAAGGAACTCTCTTCACAAAGGCTTTATGTTTAACAAGCAACTAAAACAAGTATTTTGTGTCTATAACGGTCACACTTGCATGCGAAATTCATTCAGACATCTAAGCCAAGGTTTTCATTGTACACACAACATGGATGTACTGTTTATTGTTAATTAATCTATCAGATTTTTATTCTATCTATCTATCTATCTATCTATCTATCTATCTATCTATCTATCTATCTATCTATCTATCTATCTATCTATCTAAGATAAAGTCTTTTGGGTTTGGGATGACGTAACAATTGCAGATTGCCACTTTTCTGTGTGGAATAATGAAGAAACTAGTGATATAACCCCTAGATGAACTACATCAACAATCTAGTTAACTACAAGATCTTTAGCTGCCTGATATGCCTAAATAAATAAATGAGTAACCGTGTTTTCTAATGACACAGTTACAAACAGATTTTTTAGCATCTGCCAGTCTATTATACATGCAAAATCAAGTATTAAATTAAAATAAAATACATGTTTTTGTATCACGAGTTCGTATCATTCTACTTCCCTGGCCATCCAATTAAATTACAGCTTTGTCTGATACTTTTGTCAGGTTACATCATGGAGCTCACTGCATTATTACTCCGCTCGCACATCATTACGTTACGACACAACATAGTTATGTGTGAGATAATTGGGTACCAGAGCTCACCGTTAATGTAGTTTGAGGCTAGGGAGAAACAGCCCCGCACGTCTTGCAGAACTGCTTTTGCTTGCAGATATCAATTAGAGGAATAGATCACACAGAGATGAAACCTGTAATTTTATTTGCATGCCATATTCAAAATCTTCTAAAGCCAACTCTGGGTGAGGAACAAGCTAAAAAGCATGAAAGGAAACATTGGAGTTATGTGGGTTTCAATTTTAAGGTCATTTATGCAACATTTAAATTTGAGGTCAGTCGGATGTTTCAAAAGTGATTCATAACTTTATTCAGCAAGAATGCATTGATTAAAATTGACCGTAAAAGCATTTAAATTGTTTAAATTATATACATATTTCAAGTACATGCTGTTCTTTAAATGTTATATTCTACTACAACTCTTTTTAATATAGATAATAATAAGAAAGGTTTCTTGAGCTCCAAATAGAATGATATCACGTGACACTAAAGACTGCCGAAAATACAGCTTTACATTTACATAACATTAGATTAGATTTTTTGAGCAGCATTGCTCAAGTGACTTCTTTGTTTTTTTAGGAACACATAACCAATGAAAACAAAGCGAAAACGAAAAAATAAATGCGTGCCTTAGTGTCCCACCAGTGCTGATATACAGCCATATTGCACTGCTACTCGTGTGATATTGCGTTTATACAACAGTTTGACGGCATAATTGTGTGTATAAAAAAGAAAATCAAACACGGAGAGTCTAAAAATCCTTTTATATGAGGAACTACTTTCTTCCGCCATTCATTCACATCTGCAGCTGATGTCAGAACAGCAGAAACCATTGCTAATTCACCAACGTCACTTTAGAGCTAGTATTTGAATGATTCTCTAGCATAATGTCTAAGGTGATGACAAAACGTGATTTTGCTCACATTTTAAGATTATAAGGCTGAACGGCATGAAATGCCATCAGTCGATATTTCCCAGTATTTCTCTGTTGCAATCAGGATATCACAATGATTAATCCCGAAAAAGTCAAAGCAGGGGTGGCACAGTGGGTAGTACTGTTGCCTCACAGCAAAAAGGTCGCTGGTTCGAGCCTCGGCTGGGTCATTTGCCATTTCTGTGTGGAGTTTGCATGTTCTCACCGTGTTTGCGTGGGTTTCCTCTGGGTGCTCCAGTTTCCCCCACAAGTCCAAAGTCCATAGTGTATGTGTGTGAATGAGTGTGTATGGATGTTTCCCAGTGATGGGTTGCAGCTGGAAGGGCATCCGCTGCGTAAAACATTTGCTGGATAAGTTGGCGGTTCATTCCGCTGTGGTGACCCCAGATTAATAAAGAGACTAAGCCGAAAAGAAAATGAATGAGTGAATGAATGAAAGTCAAAGCAAAGCAAACATTATCAGAAACACTACCAGAAACACTACACTACACTATATATATATATATCCAATCCACATATGTATACATACATAAAAATAAGAAATTAACCTTACCAAGGAAATAAATAAATAAAAAATAAAAGATGCCAAACATATTCTCTCAATGATGCATAACCTCTATAATTATGTAAATGTTAAATTGTGAATAATTGTATTGTGGTTGTGGAGAAAGCTAGCCATGTGCATGCGTCATCCTCTCCATTTCCTCAACTTCTGCAATTATTTTGAACCATTCGTCTTTAGTTGGTGCGTCTTCTTTATATCATTTCCGGGTTATAGCTTTTTACTTGTTGCTATTAATATCTTAAGTAGATATCTATCCTCCTTTTCAACTTCATTCATTAATTTTCCTTCGCCTTAGTCCCTTTATTCATCAGGGGTCGCCACGGCGGAATGAACCGCCAACTTATTCAGCATATGTTTTACACAGCGGATGCCCTTCCAGCTGCAACCCAGTACTGGGAAACATCCATACACTCTCACATTCACACACATACACTACAGACAATTTAGTTTATTCAATTCACCTGTACCCCATGTCTTTGGACTGTGGGGGAAACCGGAGCACTCGGAGGAAACCCATGCCAACACAGGGAGAACATGCAAACTCCACACAGAAAAGCCATCTGACCGAGCCGGGACTCGAACCAGCGACCTTCTTGCTGTGAGGCGACAGTGCTAACCACTGAGCCACTGTGTCACCCTTCTTTTCCACTCTTATAGGAATATTCCCAATTTAAAGTATATCGAATGATCTAGGAATATGAAGGCCAAAAATATCATTGATAGCAGAGTGTACAGCTTCTCAAGCGACTTCTCAACAGGAAGTAGCACATATAATACAGCACACAGACTACTTTTTGCTTGTTTTAGTCCACTGACTTTCATTATGGATAAACACACACGGTTTTCCGAACCAAACTTGAAAAAGCCCATAATAATATTTAAATGATTAAAAGCTGAATACTACATAATCTACACTGCATGCTATATGGGTCATCGACTTATATGGTTGTATGTTTGCGTGTGGAAGGGGAATAAGCAGCGTATGGCAGGCATGTGACAGGCTGACAGTGACTGGAGAGATACATGTTCAGCATTGGCTCAACTGTATGCTCGAAATGCAGAAATGCTGCCAGTGTGCAACGGACGTGTGCTTCCTGCTCTGCATACTGTATACTGACAATCTGCCATGTGCACAAGAAGAAAAACCTTCAAAAGGAAACCTGACATTGGAATGTGTTCAGAAGTATTTGAAATAACCTAAATTCAATCTAACAATATAGATAACATTTGTACATATACTGTTTAATGAAATCTTTTTTTTTTTATTCCCAGGTTTTAAGGACGACAATCTAAGCTCAGATATATTTTGGGCAAAATCACAGAATGAACGGGTGTAAATTTATTTAAAATCAGGCTAAAGGGTCATTTGGAGTTCAATTTGAGTTCACAAGCAAAAGGTGAAAAGAGATGATCTACAGTAGAGATTTAAGTTGTAATTTTAAATAAAAGCAAAACTGACAGTATTCCATGTTTAAAGGGGTGGTCCAGAGTGTATTTTTAAGGCTTGGTTGTGTTTATAAGATGCAAAGCAATGTATCATGTTATTTTTTTATATATCTTACTTTAATTATAGATTGCTACTCAGCTAACATGAAAACGACTATCATAGTTCCTAGTTCCTCCGAAAGCCCACCCTCTAGAGGCTCTGACTGGTCAGCTAACATATTGTGCTGTGATTCGCGGATCGGCATGATGTGCCTCTGCTGTGTAAATACTGTCAGTCAGTAGCTATGTTTCCATCCAAAAATGCGAATTAACTTCATGCGCAAAACTGGAATATCGCATAAAAGATGTGCGAATAAAGCAGCGTTTCCATCCAACGAGTCAAAGAGAACAAAATCGTCACTTCCTGATTAAATGGCGCCAAATATCAACAGTAAAAACGGAATTTGCTAAGGTAAGAGAAGCTGCGTGAATCTTTTCTTCATTTAATAAATGACTTGTGCCTCAGAAGGCAGTGCAGACACGCAGTGAACGCGTGGTGGTATTTGAAGGCATGGGACGCGGAGCACAGATGCTCTTAACAATTCTGGAGGTCATTAATAATATAATAACACTAATACTGAAATGGTTAAGGCATTTTAGAATGACCAAAACAACATTTCAGATGTTTTACAATGTGGTCAGCCTGCTGGTTTGTCCATTTCCAAACATTTTTATCATCACATGATCTCTTATAACCAAATCACATGACCTTTTTTTAATGCGCATACTGGAATTTGTTCGGGAAAAGTGTTTCCATCGTAGTTTATGCGGATCTTTTCTTATCGAATAAAAAGTTTATCCTACTCAGTTATGCGCATACATTTTTTATGCGCATTTTCAAAATGTATGCGCATCTTAGCGTTTCCATCAACCGATTTTTTATGCGCATATCCAAAATGCGCATAAAAATAGGTGGACGGAAACGTAGCTAGTGTAGCCGTGTCAGTGTGAGCCTGAAGTAGACAGAAAATGAAGAGGACACAGCTGAACCTCATGCCTGCTCTCTAACATAAAATCTGACAAGTGTCTTTCATATATATTCGGGTTATAAGCATGAAACGTTCACATATCTTTTGCAAGTTCGTTATTTGAGATGTAGAATGCAGGGAAAGCAGCCGCATAGAGAGACACTAAAGCGCTGCTGAAGATTGTGGCTGTTTACAGCGATTTGATGGATAAATATGAATTTGCAGCTAAATTGTTAGCGGTTCCAAACAGCATTTCCAGTTGTTTACGTCCTTGCTACAACATGCTGTTAATGCTAGTAACTATGCATGTAATGGATCAATTTTAACAAATAAAAATACTTAAAGGTGGTGGCTCACAATCCACAGCTTCTTCTATTATGGTTGGAGCTGTACCTTTGAGGAGTTTTTAGCCGAATCCAGCACTGAACTGGGAGAGATTCTGGAAGCTGTCCTTTGTCAAATGCTAGCTATATATATATTTTTATAATTCTCTGTAAGATAATTAAAATTAAGCTGTAAGCACTTCTGTCTTTGTGTCGTGTCCTTTGGAAGCCCAACTACAGAAACAGAACAAGCTCTGTGGAAATAGCAGCGTTTGGACGCATTTTAGCTTTCTCTGCTATAACATTACAGCGCCTCTGGCCACGCCCCTTTGCTGCGCGGGGTGTATGCGCGTGGTGAATGCACGTAACCTGATACGTTTATGATCTCACTAACCCGGATGTATTTTTTTGTAGTCCCCAAACTTCGTTCGCTGTAGGTTTTGCATTGAACTTTGAGCGTCTTACATTCAGAGATGTTGTTTATGTTCACACAGCTACATTACACATCAACTAAAGTTTAAAATATGATATCGTAGTGGACCACCCCTTTAATACTTGAAACAGGGCAATTCAGGGCAATTCAGGGCAGTCGTGGCCTGGTGGTTAGAGTGTTGGACTCGTGATCCGAAGGTTGCTGGTTCGATACTCGGTACCAGCGGGAATTGGGGGTGGGGGGAGTGAATGACCAGCACTCTCCACCACCCTCAATACCACGACTGAGGTGAGTCCCTTGAGCAAGGCACCGTTCCCCCCAACTGCTCCCCGGGCGCCGCAGCATGGCTGCCCACTGCTCCGGGTGTGTGTTCACGGTATGTGTGTGTTCACTAACTGTGTGTGTGCACTTGGATGGGTTAAATGCAGAGCACAAATTCCAAGTATGGGACACCATACTTGGCCACACTACACTTCACTTCACTTCACTTCACTTCTGTGACATGCACTCTCAGAAATAAAGGTATTAGAGCTGTCACTGGGGCAGTGTACAAAAAGCACACATTTGTACCTAAACCTAAAAGGTACATATTAGTTCCTAGACATATCAAGAGTCACACTTCGCTACTAATAAGTACATTTGGTATACCTATTGTATGCTGAAAAAAATATTATATACTATTTCTTCCATGCTAATGAAGGACTACTGAGACATTCCAAGCAAGGGATGGGTCTTCTTGCCGTGGCAGAGTTCCTCACAGCTCCAACACACATCTCTTCCATTTGCTTACAGTAACTATGTGCTTTTCACCATACACAATTCATCTGCTCATGATCTTCTTTCATATAACTTTGTCATGTTTGGTGTCATTTGACAGTTTATGACTTCAGCGTTGCAGTGATGAAAATCAACAGAGACATTGATGTATTTCAACATACAGTCCATTTACTATTGTTTAGTCATGGCCTGAGGAGAGTATGTTAATGTACTTCTCCCCCACTTTATCTCCTCAACTTTACTTTCATGTTTAGCTGGTTTTGGGGGTTGGTATTTCACTCATGTCTGACAATGCTTTGCTCAGGGTATAAGGAGGAATGATAACTGTCAATCGGGGAGAATGGATTTAACTCTACGTCTCCTGCACACCGGTGCATAGCCTCATCCGCTAACAAAGTCAGTTTCACTGTCTTTGTTGCTCAGCAGTGCATATTTTACAGCTAAGTTTCTCTATACAGTATGTTAGTTTGTTTCATTCTACTGTCTGTATATTTAAACATGTAACTTAATAAACAACTTTGCCTGCTTTAAGGCGTTGAGATTCGTTCTCTTTATCAATGATGATAACAACTTTAATGGAGTCAGATAAATAATGGATTTAAAAAACGCCATCCTTCAACTGCTTCTTTGTTTTCTATTATTGGTTCAGAATAGCAGCGTAAGATTCAAGCCTTACACTATATGAGATCTTTAGGTACAAATGTGTACTTTTTATACTGCCCCTGTTTTGCATATTTAAATAATGCAAAAAAAATACATATTAAAACAATGAGAAAAAAATTATCCTTTTTATACTGAGAGTGTTGGCAAATTGTTTTTATTTAGGTGAATAACTGAACTTTATCCACACTGAAAAACTGATTCAAAGATGATTTCTTGGATTTACACATTTTGTTTTAAGGTAAGTGGTTGTAAACAATTTCTTTGGGCTGAATTTGAACAAACAAATTAAGTTGAAAATTACTAAATTTAATTTGTTTGTTTAAATTCTACCCATATAAATTGTTTGCAACGATTTTGTAGAAATTGTTTTAGTGCACTTTTATTTTATAGTTTGCAAATATTTTTCCATTCATTGTGAAGATGTATCGGGCAAGAATAAACCAACAAACAAATAAATGCATACACTGTCAGAAATAAAGGTACAAAACATGTCACTGTTCTCAGAGGGTACACTTTTATACCTTACAGGTGCACATTGGTACATTAAAGGTACATTTTTATACCTTTAGGGAAGATTTTTGTACCTTTAAGTTACTATGATGTACACATTTGTACTTTTTAGGTATTATCTTTATGTATCTTTTGAAAAGGTTCCACCCAAGTGACAGGTTTTGTACCTATAATAAATACATAAATAAATATATTTTTCTCCATAGAAATGAGCTGCCAGTACTTTTGACTCTCTTCTTTTGTTGATGTATTACTTTTAATGTAAACTATTCAATTCACTTAAAGTGTATATATATATATATATATATATATATATATATATATATATA
>CAIGQV010016645.1:24006966-24066095 GCA_903798115.1 Danio jaintianensis | reverse complement strand
GTGCGTGCGTGCGTGCGTGCGTGCGTGCGTGCGTGCGTGCGTGCGTGTGTGAATAAAGGGATTGGACAATGAAACAGTGAGTAAATGCTATTTTTTAAAACCTAATTTCCAAACCTAAAACTTAATTTTTGTTAAGTAATATGCAGTGAAAAGTTAAAAGGGATAGTTCACCCAAAAATGAGAATTCTGTCATCATTTACTCTCACTTCACTTGTTCCAAACCTATTTGACTTTCTATCTTAGTTAATTTTCATTTCATTCCTGTAAATCTTCATTTCTGGGTGAACTATACCTTGAATTTAGACAACTTCAATCATGTAGATAATTGTTGAACTCTCAGATTCCAGATATTTGAATAGTTGCATCTCAGGCAAGTATTGTCAAATCCTAATAAACTATACATCAATGGACTGCATATTTATTCAGCGTAATGGTGACGTATAAAAATAGTCATTTATTGACTAGGTTTGTGGTACAGGGTTACATAGCGTATGTTAATATATGCCCAAAAATACCTAGCAACTTTTTCAAGAATGCTAGTAGAGACGTGTAATCAGTGAGCTGTCGATGTTCGGGAAACACACCCTGGATCGATCTAATGCTGACATGTTTCCAATGATCAGGTAAATGGTTTCCACACTCTTTAATATGCGTGTCAGAGTTCTCCCTCCCGATGTGCAGGTCCCACATTTTAACCCATCTGTACACTTCAAAGGGCTCCACGCTGATACACAATCCCGCCCTTCATTCGCAACCCTACAAGGGATAAAGTGAAAATCAAGTCAATTAGCAAAAAATCCTCAAACCCTGCGCTCGTCTCTCTTTTCAAAACATCACCGGTTGTTTTACCTGCGGAAACATGTGTGCTTAGCTTAGCGCTGGATAGTCACAGAAGTCACAAAAGTGTAATCCTACCAGTGAATTTCATTTTCAGCCCGCACTTTTAAATTAATTCATTTAACTCCAACCTCCTAATCACATTGGAGGGGAGATCCGCATGCTAATTGCACAGGATAACAGTGCTGATTAGACCCGCCGGTTCTTAAGGGAGCTGTGCCAGTGGTCCTTATAGATCATCTGGGGGGACAATCACAGGGACACAGAAGAACCCAGAAGCACTCGACTGGACACGTCAAATATTACATATTACACTTTGTCTTTTGTAGTAATTATTTGTTTGAACTTTTGAAATAGAAAAAAAAAGTACACTGAAAAAAATTATTCACTGGATTCACTAAATTATTTTTTTTAGGTAAGTGGTTGCAAACAACTTATATGGGCCGAATTTAAACAAACAAATTATGTTGAACATTATTATATTTAATTTGTTTGTTTAAATTCAGCTCGTATAAATTGTTTGCAACCACTTACCTTAAAATAAATTTGTCAAAAAATTTAAAAATTATATATATATATATATATATATATATATATATATATATATATATATACAGGGATGTCCAGATTCGATCATGTGATCGGAATCACAGTTTCAGACTCGGTTTCAGACTCGATCGGAATCGGACGTTACCTCCCGATCAGGACTCGAAATATATATATATATATATATATATATATTTATATATATTCTCATTATTTTTTAAAACATCTATAGTCATGCTGTGGCACATAGTTAGACCTCTTTCTTGACTTCACACAGAAACAGCAACGCGTGTGGCATAACATCACTTTGCCGGCATTTAACCAATAAATGCAACAAAGTAGAACACGGAAGCAGCTTGAAGCAGAAAGCGCGAGTATGTCTGTGGTCTGGAGGTATTATAAAGTTGATGAGACTTTTTAGTGCCGTTGCAAACGTCTTTGATGAGAACAGAAACAGGCTAAAATCTGACAACGTAGAGATGTTAGTTTTCATTAAGAAAAACATACATTTCCTTCTGTGAAACTTACTGCTGTGATGACAGTAAGAGTTACAGTAGCAGTGCAGTTCCTAAAAGCACATTACTGGCTTTGCAAAGACTGTGGCACTTTTATTTTATTTTTTGTTTACATGCCTGCAGGATATTTTAAGTTGAGGTGCTATTTCTTTTTATATTGGATTATTTTTATATTTACGGTTGCACTAAAATCCAAAAGTGAAGAATTAGTTATTTATTACTTGATTGTTCAAGCTGCCTCACAGAAGTGCTCTGTTTGTTAACAGAGTTGTTGAATGTTAAAATAAGGTGAATTAAATAAAAAAATAAGGAACATCCTGGATCTGTTTCTTCGCTATTTTTTTTATTCTTTTTTTATGTTTTATTGAAGTATCGGATCGGGTTTCGAGATCGGTAGATACTCAAAATCAAATGACTCTATGGCATAAAAAACTGATCGGGACATCCCTAGTGTATATAATTTTAGTATCAATCATAAACTATTTTAATCTATTAAATAATTATGTAAGTCTGCTTTAAATAAATACGTATACAACTACCTTTTAAAAAAAATCGAATTTAATTTTGTGTTAAAATACTAATGCTCACAAAGTCTGGATTTGTTTGATTAAAAATGCCATCAACCTTTATCTCTGAGGAACAAGCTGACAAAACTTTGCTGTCACTCTGATACAAGTTTTATTTATGGAGAAAAGTTAAAAGTTTGGATGTTCTGTGTTTGTCTGAGATAATTAGTCTACTGAAATGTGTATATTCCATACAAAGTATAAAGCTTATCGGTCAGTTCTTGTCATGCGACTCGCTGTGCGCTCGCGGCATTCATTCAACTGGGTGCGTCACGCCGCGCACCTCCATGGAAATAATCAACTTGCACTAACTCTTGAAAAGACGCGATATACGAACGGCCCCTAATAGGCCGCCGTCATTTGCGATCTCCAGCAGTTGATCTTCTTGCTCAGACATGCTGGATTCACCTGATTTGTTGACAAATGGGTTGCGGATCTATTTCTTGGCAGTTCGTGGGTCCTTCACTGGTTCTTTTCCCCTTAGCTAAGAAACTTTTCAAAGACGTCTGTTTCTTACTCATTTTGCTGCTTGTGGGTTAAATTTTGGCACTCAAGTGACCAAGACGTAAGGGAGAGAATACAGTCATTTTTCAAAACAAAAGATCGTTCAGACTCAGATAATAAACAAAACAGATATAATTAATGATTTCTTGTGCGGCCTGGTACCAATTGATCCACGGACCGGTACCAGTCCGCAGCCCGGTGGTTGAGGACCACTGCTGTAAAACGTTTCACTTGGTTAAACTTACAAACTCAAGTTCACCCGCTGCCTTGAAAATGTGAGTCAACTCAACTTAGAGAGATTCTTTGTTTCAACTTAAGATGTTGAGTTTTAGTTAAATATATTGTGAAACTCAACATTCAAACTCAAAGGAATTAAAGTGGATTGAACATAAAACAATTAAGTTGTCCCCCCCAAAAAACTCAAGAATTGTGTTGTATCAGCTCAAACGTCATTTTTTTTATGTATGACTTACATGACTTTTGAGGGAATATTGGCATCATATTTAAAAGCAATTTTTGTTTCAAGAGAGCATCATTTTTTTAATTGTTTTTTTTAACCGCAAGTTGCTCCTCTTTAAAGTGGAAAAAAAATAGTAAAGTGAAAAGAATTGTACTGCAGCAGAAGTGTTAAAGCCTTCGGGCTTGTTCTTTTGCAATACAAAAATATGAAATTAAAAGGTAATAAATGCCTCGGCAGTGAAATTAATTTTCAGGCGATATTCCCACACTCGGCTTTGACTTTCATGCCAGGGTATGTGGGCTGATTCTGTAGCTCCAGGGTTTTAAATAACCCCGAATATACGCAGAGCCCCCCTCTACATGAGAATATCCCACCGATTCCCTTTCTTTTTTATGACAAAAAACACCTACGCATCTTTCTAAAACAGAGTCTGTGGAGAAAAAAAGTCGATTTATAACTCAGCCTTTTATTAACAAAGACAATGCATTAAAGAGGTACCAATAGAGAAGCCATCAGCTTATTCACAGAGCCTTTTTAACACGGATTTGACAAGCTAAATCAGACAATAGGCATTTCAACACGTCTGATGAAGTGCACTTGCTCACCTTAGTGTTTACTGCAGTCTGTGATCAAGCCTTTTGTTAAACCGTTGCTAATTGAGGTCAGTTGATGCACAATTAGAGACGAATTAAAAGCTTTTGAGTCCAAGCTTAATGATAGCATCTTGATTTATAAACTCTCAAAAACAAAACTAAATTATGTGATTAAAACATGCAAACACAATTAGCTTTTATATCATTTGTATAATGACTGTAGTTCATATTGAAAAGGCAATATGTAAACAGATAATGCAAAAAAAAATTATTTATTTATAACATAAAATATATAAGCACTTATTTGTTATAATCAACTAAATATTAAAATTCTGGCAGATTCAGATTCATTGTGTAATGGCTGACAGTGATTAAATGCCAAAAAATCGATTTTATTAAACATTTTTTTTTATCAAACTCACAAAAAAAAAATCAATTGCTACAAATAAATTTTGGTGTCAGAATTGTGTCTTTTAATTATTTATATACACAACAGTTCTGTCTGGTTCTCGACTCTGATTGGCTGATAACCAAGCGATATCCCTGTAATAACAGCACTTGTACAGCCTCTTCACCCTTGTGTATTACTCCGCCCACATAGAGTGACAGCAGATCAATAAACTCACTACAGTTTGACAAATATTGCACCTGTTGGACAACATAATGTACTCTTGAGGCTTTTTTAGGCGAGAATGTAGTTGTTTAGATTGCAACTATGCAGTGTATTTATAGGGACAGTGCCTATTTTAAATATTTATAATTTCGGAGATTCACGGCCATCAGCCTGTCATACTGAGCAGAGCAAAGACAGTTGACGATGTGCTCCAAGATGGCGACAGATACCGCATAATAAGTCCTTAGGGGAGAAAAACTCAGCATAAATTTCAAACCAAAGCTGATCAAATCATTATAAAACGGTTACATTGGAAGTCGATCTCTCTCTTTTGTATTTTGTTGTGCGGTATTTATACTATAGTAATCTGGTAGTGTTTGCTTTGCTTTGGCTTTTTCAGGGTTGATTAGTCCTGTTAGAAAATAATTTTCATGCAATTGCCGGTTCCTGAAAAAAGTAAAATAAACCACAGATACAGGGACACTGGAGCGTTTCAAAGTCACGTCGATCAGCTGGTTTGTCTGTAAGCTGACATACGAGCGATCCACTGATGAATCGCGGCTTTAAAACGCTCCAATGTCCCTGTATCTGTGGTTACACTCAGTAAACAGCAGTGAGTTCTGTGAACTGATGACCTTCAGGGCCAATCACAGTCATTTCTGTTGAGCACATAAACACAATGGCAAATCAGTGCTGTTTAAAAACGTGCTCGACAGCGCTCAAATGTTAGCGGGAAATTCCAGTATCCAGAATTCCAGTATCGTGACAACTCAATAATGCATATGTCCCTCAACACTAATAAGGGTTTAAAGCTTAAAAGAATGAGTATGTACCTTCTTTCAAATTTTTATTTTAATTTTGACACCATTGTTTATTTAAATTGTATTACATTTTAATGATTAGCATTTTTAAAGATTAATCACTAGCTTCACTAATGTTTTAAAAAATATTAAATAAATAACATGCACACCCTCTAACACGGTTTATGTATCGTGTCACCAACAAAGTCTTAAGTGCTCCATAATCTAATGTCAACACAGACAGCCACATGAATAAAATGATCCAAAATAAATAATTAAAATCATGCTTTCCAGACGAGAGTTCTGTGTGCCAGACAGTCATTCATGCTCTCATCTGCATGCCTGCTGTGTGGACGCTCACCCGGGTCAAATTAGCATTTTGAGCGCAAACGGTTTCCACAACACATCCATGTGCTTTGTTGTTGCCCTGAATGGCTTTTAGCTGGCGGTGCTGCTAATAGGTGTTTATTGTGGCCAGAGAGCAGGCCAGTGTTTTAAGTTTACGTGTTTAATTGTATTCCCTGCAATCTGAATGATTGCAGAAGCGACGCGGGGAGGAGGGGGGAATAACAAAGTTTTGTTTTTGAAAGCTTGCTGGCAGAGGGATTCTTCTAAATCAAAGCCATAAACAAAGAATTGATGTATGAGTCGAACATTGTCTATGACACTCACACTGATATGTGACACAAGGTGGAGTGCTTTAGATCATATTTCTCTGTATCGTATTCTGTAAGCAATCTACCGCCCTTTTTGGCACACAGGCAGGAAATCCTTCTGAACAAAGTGATACGTATGAACAGCATGAGATAAAGATAATTAAGTACACTTAACACTGTACAAAATGATGGGTTCCACACAATTCCTTCATGTTGTCCCAACACAAATCGATTAAGTTAACTTAAATGCTTTTACAAACTTGAGTGGATTGAACATAAAACAATTGAGTTCATTCATTCATTCATTCATTCACTTTCCTTTGGCTTTTAGTCCCTTTATTCATCAGGGGTCGCCACAGCGTATTGAACCGCCAAATCATCCAGCACATGTTTTACAAAGCAGATGCCCTTTCAGTTGCAACCCAGTACTGGGAAACACTCATACATTCTCACATCTACACACACTCATACACTACGACCAATTTGGTTTATTCAATTCACCTATAGCGCATTCACTTACTATTTATTTTACTGCAAATATGTATTAATTGTTATTTTCTTTTACCAAACAATCGTTACATTTAAAATAATAATAATAATAATAATAATAATAATAATGTTATTAATAATAGTAGTAATAATAATAATAATAATAATAATAATTGTATTAAAGTAACAACAATAATAATAATAATATTATTATTATTAATACTACTTGTACTACTAATAATAATAACACTAATAATAATAATAACTATTATTATTATTATGAACATTATTATTATTATTATGAACATTATTATTATTATTGCTTTTATTAATAACATTATTATTATTATTATTCATTCATTCATTTTCCTTCGGCTTAGTCCCTTTATTAATCAGGGGTCGCCACAGCGGAATGAACCGCCAACTTATCCAGCATATGTTTTACACAGCGGATGCCCTTCCAGCCGCAACCCAACAGGAACACCCATACACTCTTGCATTCACACTCATACACTATGGCCAATTTAGCTTATTCAATTCACCTGAACCGCATGTCTTTGGACTGTGGGGCAAACTGGAGCACCCGGAGGAAACCCACGCCAACACAGGGAGAACATGCAAACTCCACACAGAAATGCCAACTGGTCCAGCCGGGACTTGAACCAGCGACCTTCTTGCTGTGAGGCGATCGTGCTGCCCACTGTGCCAACGTGACGGCCATTATTATTATTATTATTATTATTATTATTATTATTATTATTATTATTGCTATTATTATTATTATTATTATTAACATTATCAATAAGTGTAACGATTGTTTGGTAAAATAACAAAAAAACAATTAAATATTTGCAGTAAAATAAATAGTAAAATTGCAACTGATGTCTTAAAAGGATATATAACCCAAGAAATATATTTTGCTCATTATTTAATCACACTCAAATGTTTCTACTTTTATAATAATAAAATGTATTATTATTATTATTAATATAATTATAATTATTATTATTCTTATAAATTATATTTTATTATTATTATTTTTTTTTTATTATTATTATTATTTCTTTTTATTGTTTTTTTTTATTAACATTAAGTTGGGTTTAATTTTTAGTTTTTAGTTTTTGTTGTTTTTCCATATTTTGTATATACAGTTTTTATACATTTTATACTATTTTTACTTTTTAGTTATTTTATAATATCATGTTAAGCTAAATCTTTAGAACATCATGCTAAATAGGTTCCTTGGCAAATAGGTGAAGTAACTTTGTATACAGATTATTATGTTATGTTTATTTAATTTCAAGCAGACTCTAATGATTCATATTATCAGTAATTTAAATAAAAGTTGGTATTATTACACTCAAAATGTTTGGCTTCCCAGACCACACCAGTGAATGTAACGTGGACTGAGAAACTCTCAACTAAAATGAGATTTGATTCCACTTTAAAGTCCTGGTACAAATCAATACAAAGGCATTCCTTTTTTTTTAAATGAAAAAGGATAGGCACTCTTAAATTAGCTTTTAACATGTACTACATTGGGACAAATGGTTCCCTAGATGGCAATAGGTCCATCCACCATAATCTAATAAAATCCTCTATGATACACTGCATTCTGGCTGTTTTTTAGCAAGCAACATATGCAGTTTTAGAGCAAATATGTCCTTATAGTAGATGTTTTACCAGTGACCATATGCATTTGGATGATGTCTGCAGTCTTTTACATCTTGTGGTGCCATTCACAGAATCATCAGCATTGACCTCGTGACATCATTTTTCTGGCAGAGATGGGAGATTTTAAATTGCCTACTTCCAGGACTGTATGTGCTAACTAATCAAGTGCCACAGAAATAAAAATAAATAAATAAATAAATAAATAAAACATGCTAACAGATTTGTGCCATTTGGAAAAAAAACACTATATGGAAAATCTCAAAGAAATCAAACAGAAATATCCAACTGAAACAAGTTTTGATAAGAAAAACTATTGTAAATGAATAGCTTTCCTCAATAAATACGCAGAACCCCAGTATTAAATTAAATGTGAAGTTGTAGTCAATCTCACTCTATAAAAGTGTGTATAATTCAACAAAATAAAACTTAAAAGATGGGATCATGAAAAATGTATAAACTTACATTTATGTGTATTATTCATTAATGTATATTATTCATTTATTCATTCATTCATTCTTTTTCCTTATTCTTAGTTCTTTAATTATCAGGGGTCGCCACAGAAGAATGAACCGCCAACTATTCCAGCATATGTTTTACACAGCGGATGCCCTTCCAGCCACAACCCAGTACTGGAAAACACCCATACACTCTCGCAATCACACACTCATACACTACGGTCAATTTAGTTTATTCAATTCACTTATAGTGCATGTCTTTGGACTGTGTGGGAAACCGGAGAACCCGGAGGAAACCCATGAGAACAAGGGGAGAACATGCAAACTCCACAGAGAAACACCAACTAGCCCAGTCGGGACTCGAACCAGCAACCTTCTTGCTGTGAGGCGACAGTGCTAACCACTGAGCCACCGTCCCACCTTATTTTTCATTTATGTCTCAATATACTAGATTTTACAGTGGCTGAGAGAGCTCAAATGCACTGCAAGTTAAGCACATGCAAATAGGAAAACACTAACAAACTAAGGAAACATCTTTATCAATTTGAAACACACACATATAATTTCTCCCAACACATACAGTGTTTGTGAAGTTTCCTCACAAATAATCTTTTATAACTCTTTAAAACTGCCCCTTTTAGGCTTTGATCCTAATTGTGCCATTTTGGTGACTGTCACTTTAAATTCAAATGAGATTGTGCCCCCAGTCCTCTTTTGAAAAAAGGGCGGAGCTACAAATGCCTGTGTGTCAGCATAGTGGCAGATTCAAAACCAAGACTAATGCCCTATGCTTTGTCACTAATGGGCGGGGCTTTCCCCCTCTGATGACAAGTACAAAGGGAGAATGTTAATCAAAGTGTTACTGCAGAAATAGAAACTTTCTATCAAGTGTGATTATAAAAAATAAAACTAATAAATTTTTACCATTAGAAGCTGGCTATATTAATACACTGTTGCCACACAAATGGGTTTAAACCGCTTATAAAAGTGATTTTTGCATAATAGGTCTCCTTTAAATTGGACTTGAACACAGAAATAGAGGGGGAAAGTCTAATATGACTTATTATAGTGTTCTAGCGTTTAGGATCAGCCATCACAAATGCTTGATCACCTCGTTTTTTTTATAGCGAGTTCTAGGCACGGTGAGTAAATTGAGATCGCTACAGTGTATGAACAGAGCAAGTCTGTAAGGTACCAAGAAGCAAGATTGTTGACAGCTTTATATACAAATTTAAAATCAATTCTATATTTCAATTTCTTTACTTGCAGCACATTTGAGCTCTCTGTGTCACCGTAGGATATAATGTTGTGAAAATGCACAGCATAGTAGGGTTGTCAAAAGTATCGAGTTGGGTACTAATCGATACTGAAATTTAAAAAACGTCCATTTCCCGCTAACATTTGAGCACTAGCTATGTTTCCATCCAGCCGTTTTGGATATGCGCATAAAAAAAAAAAGTTGATGGAAACACCAAGATGCGCAGTAGGATAAACTTTTTATTCAATAAGTAAAAATGCGCATAAACTAAGATGGAAACACTTTTACCGAACAAATTCCAGTATGTGCATTAAAATAAGCCATGTGAGTTTGTTATAAGAGATCATGTGGTGATAAAAATGTGTGTGAATGGACAAACCAGCCGGCTGACCACATTGTAAAACATCTGAAATGTTGTTTTGGTCATTCTAAAACGCCTTAACCGTTATAGTATTAGTGTTATTATACTATTAATTACGTCCAGAATTATCAAGAGCGTCTGTGCTCTGCGTCTCACGCCACACAATCATTGAGTGTCTGCATTGTCTTCTGAGGTGAAAGTCATTTATTAAATAAAGAAAAGGTTCACAGTTTCTCCTACAGCAGCAAATTCCGTTTTTTTTTTTGATATTTGGCACCATCAGGAAGTGACGATTTTGTTCTCTTTGGATGGAAACGTTGCTTTATTCACACGTCTTTTATGCCATATTCCAGTTTTGCACATACATTTAATTCGCATCTTTGGATGGAAACATAGCTACTGTTGAGCTCGTACTGTACTTAAACACTGCTGATTGGCCATTTTAAAAAATGTCCATAAAAATTTGATAACGTTTAATGGACGTTTTTAAAATGTCAGTACCAATTGGTACCAAACTCTACAAAATAGTAGGAATGACTCAAAAAAATGATTTCGTCTCTCTCTTTTGCTTCAATCCCATCCACTAATTTATAACATGTATTCCCCTTTAAACAAATTAGAGTAAAAACAAATCTCCCGTCAGAGGAAGCATGGCTTATGGGGATAAGAAAACACTGCTGCCTTTTCATCAAGCACACTACCTGTCAACACGGCACAATTACCCCACAAAATAACATGTAAATTAGCCTTGCCATGATAGCACATAAACCCAAAACAACTTCAAAAATGTCATGACTAAGGTGTTCCATATTCATGAATTAAGCGGATTATAACAACCCGATTCAGCATCGCTGGAAAATACAGAAAAAAAAAAAACAACCTGCAGTGGGTGGATGAATGTCATCCATATTCCCTTGTCGGAACAAGCACAAAGCTCAATTATGATCCACGCGCGCCTTTGCAAATCAACCTTTATCTTGCACCTGCCCATTAGAAAGGAGTTTGCACCTAGGTTATCTCAGTCGTGCCGCGGTTTTTAATTGAAATTCAGTCTCTGTTGGCTCTTTATGTAATTGCCCCATGGCAGAGATATATCTTGGGTAACAAGTTTGTTTCAGCATCGATATCGCAATGTGTGCATCTGCAATAATCACAGGATCTGCAATGTTGAGTTAGGATTATCGGGATTATATAGCCACACAGTTCAAAATACATGAGATTTGTGGAGTTACTGCAGAGTTTAACCAACGGAGTAAAAGTTTAATATTTGCACATTTTAACCCCTAATAGAGTTTAATGCATTCAGGCACATGAAATTTTACCATTTGCAACTTTATTTAAACAAATATTGCAGCTGTTGGACAACATAATGTAAAGCTTTTTTAGGCAAAAATGTAGTTGTTTAGATTGCAACTATGCAGTTTATTTATAAGGATAGTGCCTATTTTAAATCAGGCCATCAGCCTGTCATACTGAGCAGAGCAAAGACGGTTGACGTTCCACCACAAGATGGAGACAGAGACCGCATAATAAGTCCTTAGGGGAGAAAAACAGCATTTTTTCAGTGTACGTTTCAAACTACAGCTGAACAAATCATTACAGAATCATTACATTACATTCTAAGTCAATCTCTCTCTTTTATTTTGTAGTGCTGTATTTATACCATAGTAATCTGCTAGTGTTTGCTTTGCTCTGGCTTTTTTGGGGTTAATTATTGTGATCTCCCGATTGCAACAGAGAAATACTGGGAAATCTCTCTCATTTTATGCCGTTCAGCCTCATAATCTTAAAATCACCTGTTTTGTCATCACTTTAGATATTATGCTAGAGAATCATTCAAATACTAGCTCTAAAGTGATGTTTGTGAATTAGTAGTGGTTTCTGCTGTTCTGACGTCAGCTGCAGATGTGAATGAATGGCGGAAGAAAGTAGTTCCTCTTAAAAAAGTATAAATGCAATGTCACACTGGTAGCAATGCGATGTGGCTGTATATCGTCACTGGTGGGACACTAAGGCACTCGGCCTGCGGCATCGAGCCAACGCACGCATCCCATCAGTGCCGATATACAGCCATATCGCACTGCTACGAGTGTGATATTGCTCTCTCTCTCTCTATATATATATGTGTGTGTGTGTGTGTGTGTGTGCGTGCGTGCGTGCGTGCGTGCGTGCGTGCGTGCGTGCGTGTGTGTGTGTTTATATATATTTGCTCTATTGTATTTATCTATGCTTGTAATTTGTTCATTACATTTCATGCATCATTCACTCCCCTATACAAGTATCCCAATCAATCTAAAATGAATAACTTAATGCCAAACAGAGCTATTCCAGTAATCTGGTGAAATTGTATAGATATCAGGGCTACATGATATTGGAAAGATCTGATACTGCAATGTTTTACTTTTCTGTGATAAATATTGTGATATGAATACAGTTTCACAAGATGAATAGCTCTTTTTGGCAGTTTTCTGGGGAGTCTAACTTTATTTAGGTACAGTAATAACAATGCTTTTTTTTTACTTTGCATTTTCTCGTTTCTAGTCCAAATATCGAACATTTTTTTAGATCAGGTAAAAATATTGTATTATTTTCCCCTTCAGAAGAAATAACTCAAAATTAACAGTTTTTCCTTAAAACAAGCAAATTAAAATAATCTTGTTTTCGCTTTGAAATGTAATATTTGCACCGGAAACAAGACAAAAAGATATTTCTTTGCATACATTCTGTATAAATAATTAAATACAAATAATCTTTGTTACAGGTGGCGTGGTGGCACAGTGGGTAGAGCTGTCGCCTCACAGCAAGAAGGTCGCTGGTTCGAGCCTCGGCTGGGTCAGTTGGCATTCCTGAGTTTGCATGTTTTCCCCGTGTTCACGTGGGTTTCCTCGGGGTGCTCCGGTTTCCCCCACAAGTCCAAAGACATGCGGTATAGGTGAATTGGGTAAGCTAAATTGTCCGTAGTGTATGTGTGTGAATGAGAGTGTATGGGTGTTTTCCAGTGATGGGTTGCAGCTGGAAGGGCATCCGCTGCATAAAACATATGCTGGATAAGTTGGTGGGTTATCCCACTGTGGTGACCTCAGATTAATAAAGGGACTAAGCCCAAAAGAAAATAAATGAATGAATAATCTATGTTACACCTCCACACTTCGAAAAAATTTTTCTTGAAATGCTCATTCACAGGCCTTAAAACACATGCAATTGATAAACCTTCACTCTATTATGATTAAACTTGTAGAAGTGCCTCTACAAATCACAAGTATGATTGTATGACTCCTTGTCAACTATGACTCAACATTGCATATCTTACAATGTGACTATTCCAGATGCGCACATTGCGATATCGATGCTGAAACTATATATTGTGGAGCCCTAATCGATATTCCAATGTATAACCGCAGAAATACAAAATAATCGCAATGTCAGATTTTTCCAATATCCTGCATCCCTAGCAACAACAAAAACCTTTGAGCCCATTTCATCAGAATTCTCCATTTCCTTTTTGATCTGATGTCTATATTCATTGCCCTCAATGGCTTCACATCAGCAAGCCTGGCCTAACTACCTTTGTATTCCACATAACGTTTCATCCCTAATCCCACCTGACAGGAATACCTCAGAGTTCTGCCATCCTCGTACATGCGTATGCTCATTATACTAATGCTTTAAATTATTGAATGGACTCCCAATCGCGCGTAAGCAAGACGGACAGGAGCGAAGGATAGACCGAGAGGGTGGAGAGGTTTGATTTCTACCGCATTGCAGGTTTTTCTGCTCTCTTTTCGTATTGGAATTCATCTTGAATTCACGCTGCATATTATCTGTCTCTCTAGTCCCCGAAGCCTGACTGCTGAGTTCGCCTGGATCCTTGTTAAAACAATGCTGGGAGAAGAGAGAGGACACCTTGCCGTGCCAAAGCAAACATCCACTACCTGCTGGATCAATATTTGATGCTAAATTTTTAAAAGCTTGATGAAGCGTGCTTCCTTATTAAGACGTGAGCAATACTGCTTAAGTGATTTCTTTTTTCGTGTCTCCGCTGTTTACATGAAGACAAATATCAGAGGTTTTAATCGTGCGGGGGAATTAGATTACAGTGAAAAACGAACAAGTATGGGTTGTTTGTTTTGCTACTGAGGAAACGAGAGTTTATATATTTGTTCCTAATTGGGTTACTGTTGTCTTTCTATCAGCTGTAACCGGTTTGTTCATTCTTCTCGGGCCCCAACAAGACATCTTCACCTCCAGAACGGCCCTCAAAGGACATTTTCTCTTTATCAGATCATTCTTTATAAACCCTAGAGATGGTAGTGCAAGAAAATCCAAATAAATCAGCAGTTTTTGAAATACTACCAGCCTGTCTGACACCGATAACTAGGGTTGCACAATTTATCTCCAAATTATTGTTATTGCGATAATAGTAGTGTTGTCACGATACTGGAATTCGATACCAATCGGATTTTAAAAACGCCCATTTCCCGCTAACATTTAAGTGCTGTTGAGCGCGTTCTTTAACAGCGCTGATTTGCCATTGTGTTCATGGGCTCAACAGAAATGACTGTGATTGGCTGTGAAAGGTCATCAGTTCACCAAACTCACCGCTGTGTAACTACAGATACAGAGACACTGGAGAGTTTTAAAGCTGCGAAGATCAGCTGGTCTGTTTATGAGCTGAAATACGAGTGATCCCGCTGATGAATCGACTGATCTTCACGGCTTTAAAATGCTCCGTTGTCCCTGTATCTGTAGTTACACTCAGTGAACAGCGGTGAGTTCGGTGAACTGATGACCTTCACAGCCAATCACAGTCATTTCTGTTGAGCACATGAACACAATGGCAAATGAGCGCTGTTTAAGAACGTGCTCAACATCGCTCAAGTGTTAGTGGGAAATGGACGTTTTTACAATTTCAGTATATGTATCGAATGTGTGATAAAGTATGTTTATTTTACACATTGGTTGTTCATCTGAAGTTGACCAATCACATGGGGCCCCGTCTCCCCAGTAGTTGGCTGGAGTAGCCCTAAGGTGAACCCAGAGCTGAAAATAAACACTAATGGTGGGAATCGAGACGACAGAGGAAATAGACAACAGCCAAAAAGAGTCAGGATATCTGCTGAGGTTTTCACTCACTCACAGTGTTTTAAAGACTAAACGTTTGCAACTTGACACAGTTTTTTAGTCTGAATTGGAATTAATTAGATCTGAAAATACTTATTTTACATTTTTATTTTAATATCATAAAAAATATAAATGATTTAAAAACACAGCTAATAAAAGTTTTTTTTTTTCTAGGGAAATGTTTTATCGTAAGAAACTTCAGTATCACAATACTTGGTATCGTACAAGTATCTTGCAGCCCTACCAATAACCGTGGCATTTTTAAAGTTACTAGAATCATATTTCTTCCCAATTCATCATCTTGAGACAAAATACAGTTGCTGCATTGTGATTGGCCAACTGGATGTTAATTAACCCTGAAAGACCCACATTTAGAAAAAAAAAATAATAATAATAATACATGTTCCACCTTTTAGATGTTGTTGTTAGAGGCCTGTAATGCAGAAATAAATGTGTTTCTTTGCATTTTTGAAGATTTTTAGGGAAATGTTGTAATAATGCAATGTTGGGCCATTGGGGTAGCAGAAATACAGGGATTTCACTCACTGTGAACACAGGTAAGCAACATTGTAAGATACAACATCTAAGGTTTTTGTTGTTTTGTTTTATTTTTTACAGACAGTACTGCTTATAGGCTTATAATAGTAGCTTATTTATCAACACGCAAACCATCACGCAACAATGATAATCATACAAGTCTTTTTTTTTTTTTTTCATTAAGAAGTAAAACAGTATATGGAAATTTCAGATGCTAAAGTGTTTAAGTGCCATCTGAAATTTTCTTCTAAAATGAGCATTTCTCAGCCTCCTCTTTGTATGTTCAGTAATTTCACTTTTATGGAAAAGAAAAGTTTCCTTGTATTGTCTTTAAAGGTACTGGGATTTGTGCTGTACTATATTACAGATCTCAACTGCTTGTATCATCACAAAAAAAAAAAAAAAAAAAAAATTGTTCTCTATATAAATTTGGAGATATTATACATATGCATGCATATAATGATATATGACAATACATATACTGTATAGCATATATCAACTGTTTGATTGTTTACATAGTAACTAACTGTAAACTATATAACCACATATATGAAGTTAGATTCATAGAACTGTATAATGTACTTTATAGCAAATTCTAATTGATTGAATGTCGATAAATATAAATAATATTACTGACACACACACACATAATTCATATATACATAAGCTGGTTAAACAGTACTGTTAATGCAACTTTTTCTGCACCAGAGTTAACCTCATTGATAAACAATTTGTCATGTTTTCCATCATCTGAATTTTCTTTTCATTGATGGAGACAAAAAACAAAAACAAAACATAGTAATCTAAAACTATGTGCATCCAATTTTATCTGCATACAATATATACAGTACAATTACGCTTTATAGCTAATTTTAACCATGAAGTAATAATCAGAAACTCACTTAATTTTGTTTCATTTCTAAGCAGGGATTTTTAAATTTGTTAATGTCAATTTAACAATGTTCTGATATTTGTATTTGAAATTTTTTTTAAAAATTGTTAGCATTTTTATTTATTTATTTATTTATTTGCAGTGCACACAACTAGTAATGCCATAAAAAATTGCTAGAATTTAAGGTCTTAATTCATAAAATGAGAAATTACAACCATATAGAACCTACAGATAATTTGTATAAAACTGAATATACAGTACAGTACAACAAACTATTTCCACGTAAACTACAATATACAGCATAAAACAATCATAAATAACAATAAAAAACTGCTTGTGCTGTTGTAAAATGCAAACTTATAACATCACACAGCCAGCTGTGATCTGACATGCTGCACAAAGGTGATAATAACACATTATAAACATCAACATTGTACTATTTTGTAAAGATATAAAAAAACAACAACATAAAAAGCACTATACAAATAAAATAAGTGATCAAAATGCGCCACAATTCCAAATTAAGATGATATAAAACATACATAAATAAATATGAATGTTTATACGCTTAAAAAAAAAAATCTAAATATTAAAAACGTTCAAGGATTTAAGATGCTGATGACCGTTAAACACGTCTCAACAGCCTAGTGAAAAGGGTCCATAAGAATTGACCAAACTGACAATTGTAACCACGTTTCCTATATCCATCTTGTCATAATCAGAGAACTGAATACTGATTATGTACACTTAGGGCTTGCAAACCCGGAACTAGCATTATTTCTTCCCTATTTCAATTCCCTAAAGCAAGAAATACACTGACCGCTGTGCTCTGATTGTCACTCAGCAGGGGAAAAGGGTTGCTTATGGGCTTACTGGAAATGCCTTTGACATCAACAGCCGTGTCATCAAGATACACAAGCTCAGTGTCCAGAAAGCAGTAGATAAGCAGTCAATAATGCAGGCAATGTCTTTTTCCACCAATGGCCCGAATCGTTCCATTCCTCCGGACAAGCTTTAAAGATCAGGACCTAAAAAAAGCCTCTAGTGTACAGTATGTGTGTGTTTTGTGCCAGTGCAAAAAAAGAGAGAGGAGAAAGGAAAATAGTAGGTGTTTAAGAAAAAATTCTTGCAGCCACTTAAGTGAATCATTATGTTCGAAACGTGTGCTGTGGTTGAAAAATGGCTACTAATAGTTCGGGGACGGAAGGGAACTGCGGTGTAATACTTAAACATGTTGCACCGTTGCCCAAGCCTGACAGAAAACACTGAGGGTTGAGCTATCTGCTGGTGTTCACCGGATCTTATCCACAGCTGCTGTGGTATTTAGCGGAGCGACCTTTTAGTTGAAAGCGTTTTGGAGTCACTAATGTGGCTAAAGCCCAGATTTTAGAAACAGAACAAGCCTGATGTGTGCCTAAGCTTCATTAAATATTCTGGAATGGACCTGTTATATATATAAAGAGCTGTTCAATTTAATATGAATAGCTTCGACTGATTTCCACAATTTTCTGTTAATTGCTTTTTGTTGATATATTCAATTATTCACTGCAAAGGTGCATACATTGTGTATATGTGTGCTGTTGTTGTTATTGATAAGACAAGCTGAAACTACACAAAAAAATATATGTTTGCTGTTTGTTTGTTTATTTATTAAAAATGAGCTGCAACAACAATTCTTGAGGTTTATTTGGGACAACTTAATTGTTTTATGTTCAATCCATATATCCACTTCATTCATTCATTCATGTTCTTTTCGGCTTAGTCCCTTTATTAATCTGGGGTCGCCACAGCGGAATGAACCGCCAACTTATCCAGCATATGTTTTACGCAGCGGATGCCCTTCCAGCCGCAACCCATCACTGGGAAACATCCATACACACTCATTCACACAGATACACTACGGACAATTTAGCCTACCCAATTCACCTATAGCGCATGTGTTTGGAGTTGTGGGGGACCCACGCGAACACGGGAAGAACATGCAAACTCCTCACAGAAATGCCAACTGACCCAGCCGAGGCTCAAACCAGTGACCTTCTTGCTGTGAGGCGAACGTGCTACCCACTGCGCCGCCGTGCAGCCCATATATCCACTTAAATCTGTAAAATAAATAAATAAATAAATAAATAAACGTAATCCCTTAAATCGATTTTTACATAAAAAAAATAAATAAATAAATAATAGAATAGAACAGAATAAAATAAAATATTTACATAAATAAAATAAAATATTTTAAAATAAACAAAATATGTTTAAATAAATACATTTATTAAATATTAAATAAAAATGTAATAAAAAATGTATTTAATAAAAAAATGTATTACATTAAATTAAATTAAGCTCTTTTTATTTTCAACATATACATTTTCAGTAACACTTTAGTTTAAGTACTAATTAACACTTACCTGTAGGTTTCAAACAAGCCTAAAGTACTCAATAAGTTGGATCAGGTGTGTTTAATTAGGGTTGGAACTAAACTGTGCAGAGCTGCGGCCCTCCAGCAACTGACTTTGACACCTGTGATGTATAGTGAGAATTGTACCTTCTACCTAAAACTGTACCTATAATAAAGCCAAATATTATGTCCAAAGCCTTTCCAAAAAAAATGAAAAGAATATTGTCTATTCCATTCAATTCAATTCATCTTTATTTCTATAGCGCTTTTACAATGTAGATTGTGTCAAAGCAGCTTCACATAGAAGATTATAGTGAATTGGAATGGTGTCCGTTCAGTTTTTAGAGTTTAAGTTCAGTTCAGTGTGGTTTAATTTTCACTGCTGAGAGTCCAAACACTGAAGAGCAAATCCATCGATGCGCAGCTCTACAGGTCCCGAACCATGCAAGCCAGTGGCGACAGCGGCGAGGAACGAACTTCACCAATTTGCGAAAGTGAAGGAAAAAAAAAAAAAACCTAGAGAGAAACCAGGCTAAGTAGGGCACGACCATTTCTCCTATGGCCAAGCGTCTTGTGCAGAGCTGCAGTCTAGGCGCCGGAGGCTGGTGAACGCTGGACGACAGAGAAGACTCGTCTTTCACTGGGGTCCCACTGGAATCAGTCCTTTTCTCTCCACTCCTCCATGACCACCACAGCAGCTCCTCAGGATACGGCCTGGTCTTGGATTATGGAAACCTTGGGGTCATCTCTTCACAGGTCTTGGTTTGCATTAGTGGCACTGCATAGTCTCTGGGGGCCTCGGGATGAGTATCCCCAGGTGGAAATAGAGAATAAAGAGAATAATTAGCGTAGCTGCTGTTCATAGTGTATAAAAACGAGATGCAAAAACCTGCGTGGAGCACATTCATGCATCATACCATTATGCGATGCATTGAGTGTATGCTTTACTAAAAAGATAGGTCTTTAATCTAGTTTTGAACTGAGAGAGTGTGTCTGAGCCTCGGACATGATCAGGAAGGCTATTCCAGAGTTTAGGAGCCATAAATGAGAAGGCTCGACCACCTTTACTTGACTTTGCTATTCTACGTACTACCAGAAGCCCTGAGTTTTGAGATCTTAAAGAGCAGGTTGGATTGTAGCGAGACAGAAGGTTGGTTAGATAAACAGGTGCTAGATTATTTAAAGCTTTATAGGTAAGAAGCAATATTTTATAATCAATACGGAACTTAACAGGCAGCCAGTGTAAGGAGGATAAAATTGGGGTGATATGATCATATTTTCTAGACCTGGTAAGAACTCTGGCAGCTGCATTTTGTACTAGCTGACGTTTATTAATAGAGGATGCTGGGCAACCAGCGAACAGAGCATTACAGTAATCCAGCCTAGAAGTCATGAAAGCATGAACTAGTTTTTCTGCATCTGAGATGGATAGCATACTTCGTAACTTAGCGATATTTCTCAGATGAAAGAAGGCGGTTTTTGTGACATGGGAGATATGATTTTCAAAAGTTATATTGCTGTCTAATATAACATCCAGATCTTTTACAGTAGAGCTAAAGCTAACTATGTGTCCCTCTAATTGCAGGTCGAGTTGTGAGATCTGCTGTGTACAGGATTTAGGCCCAATAAGTAATAATTCTGTTTTGTCTGAATTTAAGAGAAGGAAATTGTTGGTCATCCAGTCTTTAACATCTTTAATACATTCAGTTAGCTTAGACAATGGAAAGCTAAATAAGCTTTCCATTTATGTACGCTTTCCATTTTTTGTTCCGTTTATTGTCCAACTTAAGTTTTTAGCAATGCACATTACTAATCAAGATCAAAAAATATCTTTTTGGAACATGATCTTTGCTTAATATTCAAATGATTTTTGGGATAAATACAGTTGCAATCAGAATTATTAAACCCCCTGAATTATTAGCCCCCCTGTTTATTTTTTCCCTAATTTCTGTTTCACGGAGAGAAGATTTTTTCAACACATTTCTAAACATAATAGTTTTAATAACTAATTTCTAATAACTGATTTATTTTATCTTTGCCATGATGACAGTAAATAATATTTTACTAGATATCTTTCAAGACACTTCTATAAAGCTTAAAGTGACATTTAAAGGCTTAACTAGGTTAATTAGGTTAACTAGGCAGGATATGGTAATTAGGAAAGTTATTGTATAACGATAATTTGTTCTGTAGACTATCGAAAAAAATATAGCTTAAAGGGGCTAATAATTTTGACCTTAAAATGGTTTTAAAAAAATGAAAAACAAACGAAAACGAAATAAAACAAATAAGACTTTCTCAAGAAGAAAAAATATTATCAGACATACTGTGAAAATTTCCTTGCTCTGTTAAACATCATTTGGGAAATATTTAAAAAAGAAAAAAAATTCAAAGGGGGTTTAATAATTTTGATTGCAACTGTATATATTTTTTTCTCCCATACAATTAATCCCCCCCACACACACACACACACAAAAAAACCTGGTCCAGGATCGCAGACACACAGACTGTACATACATTGAACAAGCAGTCAAAAGGTTAATAAAGACCTTTAAGACACTAAGACACCTTTTTGCTCATACTGTATATTTCAATGGTGCCAATATAAGTGGATGACACTCTATATCAGCATCAAATATTGAACAGATGCTAGCCAATGAAAAAAACTCAATAGCTCATCAACAATGAGGAACAAGTGTAAAGTGAATTAATTAACAGAAATTAAAGATCCTCTTCAAAAGCATTTCAAAAATAGCACTGGCCCAAATAGAGAGTCCGGTGGGAGCCTCAAGAGAAGATTGCCATTCATATCATTTTTCTCGATCTGCTTTTAATGTATTAGTCAGAAATGGTCACGTCAAAGGTTGTATTCTCAAACAAACTGAGCAAAAATCTCTCTTTTTTTTGACATCGAAGAGGAAAGCTTGAATAAAACAATGATGCAGGCCGCAAGAAATACAGGTTATGTTTACTTGCTACTTGATGACCAAAGAAAATTTGAGTCCTGAAGCAAAACCAGATGAAGACTCAGTTCAATAATCATACTCTTTCCTTAGGCTGACACAAATAAAGATATGTGGAGCTCTATTACAGAAAAGGCATGGAAAAGAAAACCTGAGCCCTGAGGTAATCAGATGGTTTCTGTTTGAAAGTTTTAGAATAAAAAAAAAAAGGATTCATCATATAAAGAGACAACAAAAGGTACATGTCAAAGTCATGTTGTATGATTTTTTTTTTTCATGTAGGGTGACATCAGATCGATTTGATAGTACAATGCTGTTGACATTGGTTTCTTGATCCTTAACATGTCTCCCATCCAATGATCCCAAACTCTTTCTTTTTTTCTTAGGACAGAGCAAGGTCAGATTAGATAAAACCATCAATATATGTATTTATAAATAAATAAATAATCTAAAATAATTAATTATAATATTCTCTATATATTTTTAGGGAATTTGTTAAAGTATCCAGTAATATCTTAGTCCCATTTGTTAACATTAATAAATATATACCAGATATCCTTTAGTTTTAGGCATTATTTCCAGTTCCAAACCCTACTGCTGTGTTAATTTAATAATAATTAAAAAAAAATACCCAACAGTTTATTATGTCCATATTTTACCTAAATGTTGCTTGAAATAACCAAGCAGTTTTTTTTTTATATTATTATTATTTGTTAACTAATAATTTATCAAATGTTAACAAATGAATTGTATGTTGCCAGTTATGTTGAAGTTTTAGGCATTATTTCCAGTTATGGCATATTTTAAAAGGATTAGTATTACCTGATGACTTCTAGACATTTGTTAATTGTAATTATATATAATTAGAATTATGTTGGTTGTTTATCTTAATCCTGTGTGTATTGCCCATTTCTGGAACTTATAAGTAAAAATTCCTAAATGATCTGCTATATTTCATTAAACACCTAGATCCTGTCATAATTTTAGTACTGTGTGAATCTCTGTGATTTGGACATGATTTGGTGGTGTTGTATATTTGTTTCCTGTATCATATAGCTATACGCCATTCAGCTATACAGTATTTATAAGGCAGCAGAGCTCTTAACAATATAAAACCTTTGACAGAGCAAAATCTGCTAACTTAAGCCGCGGTCAAACTGCCCTTTTCACCCCATAGACTTCCATTCATATGCACGCGAATGCAACAGACCGGAAACGCAAGCTCGTGCGACAAGTTTCGCAGTTCGCTGTGTTGCAAAGTTCAAGCTTGGTGAACTCTGACCTGCAAAATCGCATCACGTGACTGCATGAGACCAATCGAAGTTCAAAACATGACCTTTCTGGACAGACATATAAAATATGAACCAATCGCTTGCTTTTTTAAATGTATAGTCATCTTGTTTAATCCTGTCCCTTTTCGCAGCGCCGTACGACACAATTTTGCATGCTCAAACTCTAGTGTGACCGCGGCATAACAACATTTTAACATTGCAGACGGCATCTTTATAAATACAATCACGACATGCTTATTAATACTTATAAATCAGTCTATAATGTGATATGAACATGCATATTGAAACAAAGAAATTAATCACTAATAAGTATTAATGACACTTATAAATGAAGCTAGAACTGTCAATATAATGCAGTATAAGGTTTGTTGTGAATAGATACATTTATAGAATGATTATAAATAATTTAAAAAGTTATACAGTAATTCATTATAAGCATGAGCTTCATAGAATGAAGTATAGATGTCATTTTGTACATTCTAACGACTACGTATTTGCTGTTTTAATGAGAGCTTATGAGTGCAAATGTGAATCTAACTGGATTTATCAATGGATGCATGGAAATGTTAAGCTTCTGTTTCTCCATCAGCCTTATATTTCAATATCTAGCCCATTAAATTCTCAGATGCAATGGTGAAAAAACACAAAAGCGCTAAGAAAAGCTTTCTCCTCTTTTTTGCTTTCTCAATATTCCCACACAATCAAACGTGTTTTCCTTGATCCTCCACAGTCCTCAGACTGAGGCTTTTTATAAAGGCTTCTCAATAACCTATAACACCCTCGTCCAATAATTATCTCAGCCCACCTCATTTAGCCCATTAGCGGGTCGCACACAAGGAGCCTATAATACTCAGAGAAAGCAGCCTGTTAGCTTTCCCGTTCTCCTTAATTTGGGGTTGTTTAGTTGGCGCAGAATACCTGAAAGCATGCAATTTAAATCTGACATTTCTGCTGATGTTTGCCTAATTTGTTTTCTGTAGTTTGAGGCGACTGAGTCATCTCCGCTGGTAGATGATGCTATTGGTTGCAACTAAGGTTGCTTATTGATATTTCCTTTTTTTAAATTTATTTACTCCTTTGTTGGATTATTTTATTTGCATTTCATATTAAAAAGTTTCTTAGGGATGCACCGATTTAGAATTTTTGACCAATACCAATACCAAAATATAATGCATATAATCAACCAAATCACTGAACATTAACCAAAATCAAAATACCAGTAAAATAGTAAAGTGGTAGGCAGAAAGTATTTAAATTAATTCAACCAGCAAATAAAAAACATAAATTACGCGCTTAAAGATATCAGCCTAATTTTGTTCAAACATAACATTAAAAATAGCATTATTTGGCCAATATCATGACCAATATATTGTGCATCCTAACATTTTTCTTTCCTTTTTTTTCTTTTCTTTTATTATCATTACTATTATTATTATTATTATTATTATTATTATATATTTTTTGTATTTGCATTTAATCATTCATTCATTCATTTTCTTTTCGGCTTAGTCCCTTTATTAATCTGGGGTCGCCACAGCAGAATGAACCGCCAACTTCAAGCATATGTTTTACGACACGGATGCCCTTCCAGCCGCAACCCATCACTGGGAAACACCCATACACTCCCATTCACACACATACATTACGGCCAATTTAGCTTACCCAATTCACCTATAGTGCATCTCTTAGGACTTGTGGGGGAAACCGGCGCACCCGGAGGAAACCCACGCGAACACGGGGAGAACATGCAAACTCCACACAGAAATGCCAACAGCCGAGGCTCGAACCAGCGACCTTCTTGCTGTGAGGCGACAGCGGTACCCACTGCGCCACCGCGCCGCCCTGCATTTAATCATATTCATACTTTTTCATCCAAAGCAACTTACAATTTTGGACAATAGGACAGTAGAACTTGTTGTTGCTAGTAATGCTAAGGTTGTGGGTTGGGTTCCTAGAAAAAGCAATCATTGATCATATATGTGCCTTAAATCCAATAGAAGTCACATTAGATACAAGTTTCTGCCAAATGTCCAAGCATAAAAAAATAGTTTACCCCAAAAATTCAAACTCTTTCATTTACTCAACCGTCACTTGTTCAAAAGCTGATTTGAGGGTTTTTTTGAGAATTTGAGTTTCTTTGTTTTGTTGAACACAAAAGAAGATATTTAGAAAATCTTTTTTGACTTGCATAGTATATTTTCCTACTACGAAAGTTAATGGGTCAACCCAGGCTCATTCTGAAAATGTACCCCTATATACATATACCCCTATATACAGAGTTTCTTGAGAGCGCCAAATACCTCCCAGGAGGTACGTTTTTTTTTGCAGTATTTGTTTTTGCGAATCCACCAGAGGCCGCTGTGTATGCTTTTTCAGATCTCAAATTTCACTCACGAGTGCCATTTGCGCGTGCTCTTCTCGCGTAAAATCCACCAGAGGCCGCTGTCGACTGACTGACTGACTGACTGACTGAATGACTGACTGACCAATTGACTGACCCACCCTCCTCCTCGCCTCGTGGCAGCCTGATTTTTACAGCAATTTCAGATTTTACCACATTCTCAACCTGTTATTTACTTGTTTATTTAATTTTTTGGCTTTTGTTTTTGTCTTACTTGCTTTCTGGAACTGTTCTTCACCAGAATCAAACCCCGTCATCGTGGTCAACTCCTCTCTGTGTCTCATGTCCACCAATGTACGCGGCGAGCCCCTGGACAAACTGGTAACAGTGGGAAAGCCGTCCATATGGAGGTAAGCGGTCAGCTGGTAAGCGTGAAAAGGAACGGTCTAATACCGCCCCGTAGCATTCATTTTAAAGACTTCTGGCTACATAATTCTCGATCTCCATAATGCGAATTTAGTTGTGTATATAAGGGTATGTTTTCAGAATGAGCCTATGTTGCAACAGGTGGTACCAGCAATCAGAATTCTTCAAGATAACTTCTTTTGTGTTCAACAGAAGCTAAAAGGCAGTTCCCAGACATGTTTTTATTTCTCCATTATGTCTAGGTTTGCTTTGTTTTGTCTAGGTACCAGTAAATACTTTTAATGTATTGTGAAGGGCCTTTAAAAACAAGATAAGATGAAATTTTCCGGGGGAAATTGAGATGTCACAGCGGCCAGGTCACTGCAATAAAGGACAAACAGCAGCTTCAGAAAGCATTTGGACACTTTAGAGACACTTAAAAATCTGTGAATGTCACTGCATTCGATAAAACATCAAAGCAAGTGCCATTTGTTCTAAAGTCAGCAACATAAAGTTTGTTTGTTGGCCACAGAACATATTGTTGTCTTGCTTGTTTTCTAGTTTACTTCACTTAGACGCAATGTTAAATTTGTTCTTGTTTAGTTAGATTTGTTTAGTCCAGTTAAAGAAGATAAATGATCAAGCCTTCTGTTCCTAAAAAGCCCAGACTTGGATTACATGCTTATTTCTCCAGCCTGAAAGCGAGGTGGAGGTCCTAAAAACCAGCGGACACGGAGGTCTCTATGACATCCTCTGCCTAGTTAATATATTTTGCGTCTACAAGAGATAATTTATTGAAATTACATTGCGATGGGCTGGAATGCAATGCTCATCTGCTCCCGGCCAAATCTCTCATTACAGAAAACAGATACAATCGAGCTTATTTTCCATAGCTAAAACTGGATATAGCAGATTTTATTTGTGCCTCTCAGCATTGTAATTAATGGTTCAATTTCCCAGGCCTTTGTACAAGAGCGTAATTACTTTAGGAAATCACTTTATGGCAAAGGCGGCATCTTAAAGAGGACATCACATGACTTTTTTCCATGTTTATAATTGGGTCCCCGGTGCACCTACCAACCCAGAAAGCATAACAATGGACAACCCAGTAACTTTGTTTTGGCACTTTTCTGTTTTTTTTTTTTTCTGAAAGCATGAGGTAAAATGTGCCGTTCAGATTTTGATTTACAAATGTTCAGTTGTGGGATGTACTAGTGGAAGTAACAGTCAGTATAGACTTTTTAAATTCAAGACACTATAAGAACATTTTGGTTTAATTTCTTTTTTTAGGAAATCCGCTGCAGAATATTAGACAAAAGTCTTGTCACTTAACAGAAATAATGTATAGTAGAGAATATAAAGTCATGGTGCAGTGGAAAAAGAATTAATATTGTATATGACTCCCATGAGCTTGGATGACTGCATCCATATATCTCTGCAATGACTCAAATACTTAGTCAAGTCAAGATAAAGTCATCTGGAATGGCAAAGAAAGCGTTCTTGCAGGACTCCCAGAGTTCATCAAGATTCTTTGGATTCATCTTCAATGCCTTCTTACCCCAGACATGCTCAATAATGTTCGTGTCTGGTGACTGGGCTGCCCAATCCTTGAGTACCTTGACAAGCTGCTATTTAATTTTTATTTATTTTTTATTTTTGGTAAATACAGTTTAGTCATGTGAAGCAACATTACTGAAGTGCAGATTATTTAACCCTTGTGTGCTGATGGGGATGTTATTATCCATTCTGGGGTGATTTTGAGTCTTAACTTGGCCACAAGTTTCTCTGTGTTTCAGCAAATGATACCAGAGATTATTATATTTTTTTTATTTAACAGTATGCTCATGTTTTGACAATGCTCATTGATCTGCAGTAAAAACTGTAAAGAAGCCAGAGTTAGCCACAAGGGCTAATTTTCATTTAATTTCAATTTAATTTCAATTTTCTGGATTGCTTTTGAAAACACTGTCGGTTGGGTTTAGGAAAGTGGGTGGGCGCTGGTCAATCGGTGCTTTTTAAAAGACTTTCGTTTGGGTTTGGGGAAGGAGGAGGGTGGGTCAGTCAGTCCTCTGGTGGATTTACGCGAGAAGAGCAGGCGCGATTGGCACTCGCAAGAGAAATT
Organism: Danio jaintianensis; assembly: GCA_903798115.1. Lineage (NCBI taxonomy): Eukaryota > Metazoa > Chordata > Actinopteri > Cypriniformes > Danionidae > Danio > Danio jaintianensis. Next base: position 24,037,700 of record CAIGQV010016645.1, on the reverse strand, counting down.
TGAGATCTGAAAAAAGCATACACAGCGGCCTCTGGTGGATTCGCGAAAACAAAAACTGCAAAAAACTTGCAGTGGGACTTGCAGCTCCTGGGACGTATTTGGTGCTCTCCAAAAATGTATATAGGGGTATGTAATCAGAATGAGCCTGGGTTGACAATATCAGTTAAATTACATACAACAAAATATATTTAAAAAAATCATAAAACCTAGAAAAAAAGAATTACACATGATTTCAAACTTGACCCACTTTTAGCCATTCCCTTGACTTCTATTTAAACGTGGAGTAATTTGTAATACCCCTTAATTCAATTTGGAAGTGTATTCCTGAAATTACTGGCTCTATAAAAAAGGGCAGTCCCCTTTAAAAGGATAGTTCACCCAAAAATGAAAATTAACCCACACTTTACTCATCCACAAGTGTTTCCAAACCTTTGACTTTCTTTCTTCTGTTGAACACTAAAGAAGATATTTCGAAGAAAGCTAAAAAGCTGTAACCATTCTTTCTACTCTTTCCTACTATGAAAATCAATGGTTACAAGTTTTTATCTTTCTTCAAAATATCTTCTTTTGGGTTTAACAGAAGAAAGAAAGTCATAAAGGTTTACAACGGGTGATTAAATGATGACTGAAATTACATTTTTGAGTGAACTATCCCTTTTAAGGTCACATTTTATTTGTACAATTCACCCTATTAACAAACCATTAACTGAGAGGTTTAGCTCCATAAAGTACTAAGCTGCTTATTAGTAAAGTAGTATTTGGGTTCAGGTATTGGGTAGAATTAAGGATTTAAAATATGATCATACTATATAATTGCTAAAAAGCAATAATAATTGCTAACAGTTAATATCTTAATAAAAGTCAGGTAATAAGTCTTTAGTAAATGCTGTGAATTGTTACTTAAACTAAAGCGTACCCCCTTTAAAAAATCTTGAATCCTTTTCAGGTGCAGATTTTTTGCAGACAATCCGTTTTAAATGCGACAGTTTTTTAGTAAAAGGAAAATCCTTGCACTACTGTTTTGCTGATCACATGCACGATGTATCTATAAGCACGAACAGCAGAGAAAACAGTATTGTGTGATGTTTCTAAGCTGTATGTGGCTTGCATTTGGAGACTCTTTGTGGAGCCGCTCGTGGTGCTGCTTCGGGACCCCAGAGAACGGGACGGCGGTCACATGAGCAGCCTCTCTTCTCCCTGGAGGTCCAATTACTGCTGGCTTTAGAGCAGTGGTCAGGCTCAGCGCTCCGGGTCCTCGCTGCTTCTGATTAGTCAAACACTGCCTGAGAATTAGAACGTGATCTAGAACACACTGAGCCTTCAGAATGGCTCTGGTGTCTTCGAGAATGAACATTTAAAAAGAAATGAGAAAGATGGTGAATAGTGGAAGGAGGCAGTCTGACTGATGGCAGAATATGTCACATGCTGATGAATGAATGAAGTGTGAATGTATTTAATTCAAATTTATTTGTAGCACTTTTTTTTTTATAATTATTGTTTCAAAGCAGCTTTACAAAAGGTGCACATTGTTCCATTACAGTCAAATTCAGAAGTGTTAAGGTTATTGGTTACCATAACTTTATTAGTTACTAATAACTTTAACTAGTTAACTAGTAATTATTAGCTTTTAACAGTTAAGGTCAGTATATATAAACATAGTTAACCTGCAGTTATATAGTATATAGGTGATGGCTATGTGTACATGTTCAATGAAGTGTATTTGTGGGATTTAAAAGTAGTAAATATGTGGAAAAGATTATAACTGCTCATTTTACCTCAAATAATTATGAATTCAAAGAATGTGTATTTATTAATTTAGTTATTTATATTTAGAGCTTGGCGGTTCATTCCGCTGTGGCGACCCCAGATTAATAAAGGGACTAAGCCGAAAAGAAAATGAATGAATGAATATTTAGAGCTAGAAGAAAAACAAAGAGGTTATCACCAGCATATAGTGGCTGGGGGAGACGTAGATTGCTAGGCGGCCATCAACTATTTTCTCAGAGGATGGCGAGCTGACAAAACATTGCTTATTTATGGAGAAAATTAAAAAGCACTGCCAAAAAAAAAAGTTTGAAGCTGCTCTCAGTTCTTGTCACGTGACTCGCTGTGTGCTCGCGGCATTCTTGCATGCTTCACTCCCAATATGTGCATGTTGCTCCCAATATGCTCCCAATATCCTCCATTGGATATAACGAACTTGCGCACGGAAAAAACGCGATATGTGAACGCCCCCTAAAGCCGCTGTCATTTGTGATCTCCAGCAGTTGATCTTCTTTCCCAGACGTGTTGAATTCACCTGATTTGTTGACAATTGGGTTGCGGATCCATTCCTTCGTAGTTCGTGGGTCCTTCACTGGACCTTTTCCCCTTCGCAATGAAACTTTCCAAAGGCGTTTTTGCTAGCTTGTGGGTTAAATTTTGCCGCTCAATTGACTGAGACAATATGGTAATTTTTCAAAATAAAAGATTTTTTTAAATGAAAGATCATTCACACTCAGATAATAAATTGAGTTCTTGTATGGCCTGGTACCAATTGTTCCACGGACCGGTAATGGTCCGCGGCACGGGGGTTGGCGACGACTGATCTATACTATTAAGGTTTATATTACTATTTTTCGTTTCATTTTTTTGTCATTATTTAGATGACTGTTACATTTGTTTTATTTCATTTCTATATTTTTGTTTTATTTTTTAATCTCAATTTTATTCTTATTTAATAATGTCACAATCTTTTAATTTAAAATAAAACGCTGTATTATCATCTGCAGTACTTTACTCCAATCTGTTTATTTTGCATCAATCAATCAATCAATCAATCAATCAATCAGAAAAAGCTTTTTTTACATCTGAAACAAATGATACACAAGCGTTGTTAAGGTTATTGCACACTGAATCCGAAATTTTTGTCTGTAATTTTCGCAACGTTAAATAATAAATTCACCGGGTTCGATTATTTTTATTATTATTTTTTTTTATATATATTTTTTTTCCGCTTATCACATCTGAAAAAGCGCTTTGAGAGGTGTTTTGACAGTTTAGAGCCACTGTACAAGTGAAAAGCTAAATACAGAATGCCGCCATTTGAGCTACAGATAACTTTAGACAAACACAGTGCATAAAATAAAGATAGAATGTGGCGGACAGTTGAGAACCCCTATATGCTGGATTCAGTGACTGGCACACCTCTGCCCTGCTGCTGTTTGGTGTGTGTGTGTGTGTCCATACATTTGACGTACTGCCTATAGACATTATAATAGAAAGCATGGTCCACTTTCTGTCTCTTTCTTTTTCTACTTTGGAGAAGAGAGAGGAGAACAAAGTATCACTGCTTGAACTCACTCTGAAATGTTTTGCGTTTTTTCGTAATGGATTGATTGATACGCATCGGACTCAGTGTGCAAGGTTTGTTTACGTGACGAATTTTTCGCATATGAATATGAAAAAAACGCATACGAAAATTTCGGACTTCAGTGTGCAAAGACCTTTACACTACAAAAAAAGGTTTTCTTACTTTGGTTTTTTCCAAATATCTAAAAATTCTTAAAGCGAGAAGACAAGCCTCACTTGCCAAAATTAAGTGCGCTTTTTCTAAAAACAAGCAAAATTATCTGCTAATAGGGTAAGCAAAATAATTTTATGTCAAAAGAAAAAAACAAGAATATTTTGCTTGTCCCATTGCCAGATTATTTTGTTGTTTTAAAAAAAAAAACTCACTTAATGTTTTATTTATTATATCTCTAAACAAGACAATATTTTTTGTAAGTCTAGAAATTGCTTCTTGATTTAAGGATTTTTAGATATTTGGCCTAGAAACAAGACAAAAAAATTAAGTAAGAAAAGCATTTTTTTTTTGCAGTGTATATTTGATTTTTTTTTAAATATATTTTTAGGTTTAATTTTTTACACACTACTTTTCAACATGATTCACTTCAAGTCTCACTTTTAAATATCTATGCTTTGTTTTACTCATAACCAGCCATAATACCATACAAAATAACCACATAATGCTTTCTCTGGGTAGAAGTTCTTTTTTAAGGTGATTCAATCATGTAAACCAATGTATTTTTCATGCTGAACTATATCAGTACCTTTGTCTAGTGTCTGCAAGACTCACATGTGTTCATATATTACAGTGTGAACGTCAAGTGTAAAGGTCAGTACCTGAAGGAGGTGGATCTCCGAATGTGGTCCATCAGCTTTTCTGTCATTCTGGCTTATAGTTCATAACATCCATCAAAACAGCTCCAAAAGGCCACAGCGCAAGTTTTCACTGACTTCTTAATGTCCTCAAGAAGGGCAAGACGAGACTTTCTGCTCAGCATCGCAATGTGGGAAAGGGTGTGTTGCTGTATATAAATGGAGTTATTGTCTCAGGAAAAAAAAAGAGTGACTTTGAACAGCCTGAAACAAGTCGTCAGTGATTCCAGTGTTATTTAGTGCACAAACCTAGGTTGAACTAATTTGCATAATGCCCGTAAACAACATCTACTTTCACCCTCTAAAAGCCCGTTCACACCAAGAACAATAACTAATAATATAAATATAATTCAATTCAATTCATTTTTATTTCTATAGCGCTTTTTTAATGTAGATCTTGTCAAAGCAGCTTAACATAGAAGTTCTAGTAAATTGAAACTGTGTCAGTCCAGTTTTCAGAGTTGAATTTCAGTTTAGTTCATTTCAGTGTGATTTAATTTTTACTGCTGAAAGTCCAAACACTGAAGAGCAAATCCATCGATGCGCAAGTCCACAAATCCCAAATCCAAGCAAGCCAGTGGCGAAAGTGAAGGAAAAAACCTAGAGAGAAACCAGGCTCAGTTGGGCACAACCATTTCTCCTCTGGTCAAACTTCTTGTGCAGAGCTGCAGTCTAGGCGCCGGAGGCTGAAGAATGCTGGACGTCCATCCTGGAGAAGCTGCAGGTGTAAGTAGATCACCGCTGTGTTTTGGATCGTTGTTTTGCTGTTTCATCTTCATCATCCTGGTAATGTAGATGTTGGACTGAAGCAGCTAATATTAAACTACAATGAGGAAGGGCAGAGGCTTGCTGAATATCACAGTCTCATGCTCTCCACTCCTCCATAACCACCACAGCATCTGCTCAGGATACGGTTTCTCCATGATTATGGAGAGCTCGGAATAAGAAAAAACAGACTAACATAAGCGTAGATGCCGTTAAAATTTTAAGGTCTTTTGGGAAGTGTTCCCAGCTCCGGTTGCCCTAATTAATGCAGCCTAACAATCCTTTAAAGGATTCAGATTTCAAAAGTATTTGTGTTTTATGTGTATACTAATGCAAAGAGATGTGTCTTTAATCTAATTTTAAACTGTCAGAGTGTATCTGCCCCCCAAACTGTGCTAGGATATAATGATTAATATATTTGAGTCCACATTGTTAAATGATAACTATCTGTTTATTTTTAGATTATGCTTTTCATTTAGTCACATCTGTCACTGGCCTGGACTTCATTTCCCACAGCCTCTTGCACCGCACACCTGAATCTCATGAACTTGATTGTGATTGCACAGACACCTGCAACCAATTTACACCCTTACATAAGTACAACTTTCACTCACATTCACTCACTGTGTGTTTTTTTCCCTGTTTCTCCAGTGTTTCTTTGTTCTTTATTTTGCCTTGCCTTGTTTTTGATCCTGTTTTTGTGTTTGTTAATCATTTGCTCCCTGTCCTGACTTTTTACCTGCCTTTTTTGACCATCCTTTACATAAACACTGTACTTGGAACTCCCAACCTTTGTTGTCATGTCCATCTCATTACAGCATCCATCTAATGAATCCAGCTAGTGATATGTATTTAGTGCATTTTAGTGAATTTAGGGTAAAAAAAAATCCCTAGTATATTCAAAGGAGTCAACACAAAGAGAAAGAAAATGATTTTATCGTTATCATTATAGTTATCGTGCTTGGTTTAAATGGACTTTAACTGTAGTGGTTTCTGAGGCCTGGAAGTGTTTGGTTGGTTTTGTCGACATGCTGATATGATTTATTTTTTTTTGCGTTGTGAAAGCAGATCCTTTCAAGCTCCATCAATATTGTTTGCATCACTAGGTGCGTCTTAAATCACATACTTGCCGATGTGAAAACAGTTTGTAAGCCGAGTAGTATTCATTCATTCATTCATTCATTCATTTTCTTTTCGGCTTAGTCACTTTATTAATCTGGGGTCGCCACAGCGGAATTAACCGTCAATTTATTCAGCATATGTTTTACGCAGTGGATGCCCTTCCAGCTGCAACCCATCACTGGGAAACATCCACACACACTCATTCACACACATACACTACGGACAATTTAGCCTACCCAATTCACCTATAGTGCATGTCTTTGGACTTGTGGGGGAAACCAGAGCACCCAGAGGAAACCCACGGCAACACGGGGAGAACATGCAAACTCCACACAGAAATGCCAACTGACCCAGCTGGGACTCGAACCAGAGACCTTCTTGCTGTAAGGCAATCGTCCTACCCACTGCGCCACTGAGACACCGCCGAGTAGTACTGTATGTTCGAATTTAAAGTATTCGATAATTACCTTAATGACTTACTACTTCTGGCAAGATTTGAAAGTATACATTTAATGGACACTTTACTATCCCTTGAGGCGACGTGAGAGAATTTATGAATGGGAGTGAAGTGACACAACCAATGCAGGTAGGTTATGTGATAATGGTGATAATGACAAATTCTATTCATACTGCTCGCATTCATGCTATATAAAATACACTTTTCTAACGATCGTGTTAAAATTCAAATCTAGTACCTAATTCAGTAGTATGCGATTTCGTATGCAGCTAGTGTGTTTGAAAGAGCTGAAATTCAGATATGGTAATCGGTGATTGGTTTAATGGTAGACCAATCACAATCACTGTTATTTGACCAATCAGAGCAGAACAACTTCTCTGAAAGGTGTGATTTAGAGAAACTGGAATTGTAAGCGAGCTGTTTGAGACAATGTGACAAAAGAGGAGATTCTGTATACCGTATAAACAGTGGGGGAAATAAGTATTGAACACGTCATGTTTTTTTTTTTTTCCTAGGAATATTATTTTTAAAGGAGCTGTTGACATGGAATTGAACCAGGTTTTGGTAAAAAAAAAAAAAAAAAAAAAAAAAACCAAAAAAACACTACAAACATAAAAAAAAAAAAATCTGAAAAATTGGTTGTGTAATAACAATGAAATGACACGAAGAGAAAGTACCGAACTACTGAAATGTATTTTATATAAAAGTCTTTTTTTGGTGACGGCAGCTTAAAGATGCCTCTCATATGGAGAATAAAGTCACCTGCATTGCTCAGGTGTTATTTTTTTGTGTCATCAAAATCTTGAAGGTTCTGTTGGTCTCGTCTATCAAGTTTCATCTTTATTTTGTATTTTCTATTGGATTCAGGTCAGGTGATTGGCTGGGCCATTCTACAGCTTGATTTTCTTTCTCTGAAACCATTTGAGGGTTTCCTTGGCTGTGTTTTGGATCGTTGTTTTGCTGAAATGTCCACCCTGGTTTCATCTTCATCATCCTGGTAATATAGATGTTGGACTGAAGCAGCTAATATTAATCTACAATGAGGAAGGGCAGAGGCTCGCTGAATAAGATTTCAGCTGCTGTCTGGGCTTTCACTGTCTTTCTACACCTCCCTTTTCTTCATGTGTTCAATACTTTTTCCCTGTGTCATTTCATTTTATTACACATAACCTAATTTGTGAACTAAACCATTTTTTTTTCTTTGCATATATGGATTTCTTTGGTTGTTACCAACATCCGGGGAAAATTTCAAGTCAACCGCACCTTTAGAAATATGTTTTCTGAGAAAAATGGTGACGTGTTCAATACTTATTTCTCCCCACTGTATGTTAAGACAAAATATAAGTATCCTTGGACCTTGTATAGATGTAAATGTACTGTAGGAGTCTCCAAAAGAAAATTAGGAACATAAAAATACAATAATTGGGACACTTTAAACATTGGAAGATTTATTTTTCTAATATGAATACCAATTGCCGTTAAAGAAACTTTGTTCTTAAGTGTTGGTTTCCAGCAGCCATTCAGCAGTTCTATGTGAACTTATGAGGGGGTAAGTCTGAAGTTGATGATCCAGCAATAATAGGCCACATGCAGAAAACCCATTCAAACAATGACACAGCAGTCTCTGCAAACAATTACACAGACAATACAGAAGAAATGACTGGAAAATAATTGTTCAGGTCGGTATTGATTCTAAAAGTAGCATAAATTTGTAGCACAGTACTATATAAAAATAAAAAGACTACTTTTTAACATGTTTAATTGATAGTGAGTTCTCTTATCTTCACATTGTTGTCTTTTTTCGTTTCCTTTGCAGAGTTATTTGCAGTGCAATCTATGAGAATATGTGAATTTCTAAAACAAGACCTAATGTTGCATAACACGTATTATATTTGTATTGTTTTATACTGTTTTTTTAGGGTCCACTTATAATGTTATGAATATTTCTTTTCACCAAAACAAAATCACTTCAAAGTAATAGGCGGTTTTATGTCCTGTTTTGATCCCTTATCAGAACACATTGTTTGAGTAGGTATGGCAGAGTGTTGAATTGGAAGTAAAAGTACATTGGTGTGATTAACAGTTTGCATTTTTAAATCTTTGAAGGAACATCTGTGCTAACATTGTAAACATCTGCATGTACTATATGTATTAAAAACGCATGAACACTCAGTACATATCAACTAATCTGTAACAAATAAAACATAGTGAACACGTATCAAGTAAAACAGCTACTCACACTTATGAAACATTAGTCTACTGTCAGATTCAATACTTTATGGTTGACACAGCATTGTATTATAGTTTCCGTTTTGCTGAAAATCCAGCACTGAGTTGTATCTTGTTTGTAAACGATTTTTCGCAGAAAATGAAGGGTTTTTCGATTTTGGATTACACAAGCAAAAATCTTCTATGTAAGTGACAATGTTATTATTTTAGGTACTATTTAGTAGTTTATTTCACTAATTTGGCAGCCTTTAAATGTCCCGACCTGATGTTAGAATCAGTCTGTTAGTTGTAAGGATATCTATAATCTAGTGTGCTCCAAACCAGTGACAAAATTCGAGTTTAGAAAATATAAAACTGATATAAACATGTAAAGCTTGTAGTTTGTCACTTCTGCCTAAATGGATCAATGGATAAATAGATTTTTTTCCACGTCAACTCATACTTCAGTTTCGCATCAAATCTTGACCAGTCAAATGCTCTCTAGTAGCGAGATGTCCATTATTAATGAAACAAAGTATTTTGATTTCTGTCTTGCATAAAAACATTAATATTTAAGTAATAATTTATTTAGTAACTTACACCGATAGGATTCCACTGTGGACGCCATCTTGCAGTTAGATACTGAACATTTATAGGCATGCTTTTGCAGCTTTCACAGTGCATTATGGGTGTTCTTTAGGCATCGGTTGTACACTCATTATTGCAGTGCATTGTGGGATTGATTGAGTGCACTTCAGAATATCCAATATGACTTTGGGCGCCACTACAAATGGCTGCTCCCACAAATAGTGCACTATTTAAAAGATTGGGATGCAGCCAAGATGATGACAAACAGATGGAATGGTGATCAGTGCAAATGTTTGTGGGAAATAGAGTCCAGTTGAATAACAGAAGAACAGAATGGAGTGCCTCCCATTGGAGGTACCCTAATGGTAGTGCACTCAAACTGGTGATTGTGACACAGTGATGTGGAAATAGGCATTTATCGTTTTGAGGAGGCACATTAAAAACCTGTCGTTTTGGCAGATTGGCTTTAATACAAGCTGTTTTTAGATGAACAAGCACATTTAAAGTTCTTGTAAACTTGCAGAAGGTTTTTATAGTACAGTGACCTTTAATATGCCTAAAGATCAAGGGAGTTTTTATTTTTCAGTTCATGACCCCTTTGGAATGCTCTCCTCAAATGAATAGTTCTACCTTTTTCCTGTAAATTAATGAAAAATTCACATAAAGTTGAAGTCAGAATTATTAACCCTGCTGAATCATTAGCCCTCCTGTATATTTTGTTCCCCAATTTTTGTTTAACGGAAAGAAGATTTTTTTCAACACATTTCTAAACATAATAGTGTTAATAACTCATTTCTAATAACGGATTTCTTTTTTATACTTTATTTTTATTTCTTTTTTTTAAGGAAGAAAGAGGGAAAAAATACATACATACAATAATAAAAAAATACAATAACACCTCGGAACTTAAATGAACAGTTGACTGGTCACATTAACTGTGTATTGACACCGAAAGCGGCGAGAGCGTCAAAGTAGCTGGAGGTCATTCATTTTCGAGGAGCGGCGTGGCGCGTCTTTGCCGGTGTGGGCGTCGAGAAGAGTTGAAATCAAGTCAACTTTATGGTAATGAGCTATGATGCTCTGCGGCAAGCAATCGGAATGTAGAAGTCCACCACTTGAGAGGAGTCCAGAGAACACAGTCCTGTGAACTTTGGTTCCAACCACAGTGGTAGCCAAGGGTTTGGTCGCCGGATTTTCAATTTACGATGTTTTCTTACAGGGGCATACATTTTTTTTTAAAGTTACTAGCAAGTTGATGTGCATTAATGTTATATATTAATGTTTTTTTTTTTTTTTTTTAAAGCGGGGATCTCATGCTAACTATAAGGACAATACAAAACTGTATTGCTGCTTCAGAATATTTCAGACATATGGACCCATATTGGATAAGTGGAGCAAAGCCACATCACACTCAACAACTTAATCTTCTGTAGTTAAATAAATTTGATAAAAGGCGCACAACATTTTCACGCTAGAAAGCATGTTTTTATACGGGAATGTAACTGATTTGCTGATATGCTGCAACGGCTCCTTTAAATACGAGACAGTGTAATGAACTTGTAAAAGGCATAAGTACGATCCATTTTTCCCAATATTTCAGGTATTTGTCCATTTGTTGTTTTAAGGAAAAAGTCATCCTCTTCATATTTTGAACATTAGATACAATATCCAACCATTCAGATTTTGTAGGGGGTTTGAGTTGTAGCCACTTTCGAGTTACAGTTTTCTTACTGGTTGCTTAAAGTATTTTTAATGAATACTTTTACCATTAAGTTGGCTCCAATATTTCCCAGGTAAATTGTTGTAAAAGAGAAGTCCATTCCATCACCAAAAATATTTTGTATTACTTGTATTACATCTTGCCAGTACGACTGAATGACTGGGCAAATCCAAAATATGTGAAAACGGTTCGCTAACTCTTCCCCAATACCTGATGTCTTTTATCTTTGCCATGATGACAGTACATAATATTTTTCTAGATATTTTTCAAGATACTAGTATTCAGCTTAAAGTGCGATTTAAAGGCTGAAGGTTAATTAGGTTAACTAGGCAAATCATTATATAACGATGTTATAACGAATATAATAATATTGACCTTAAAATGTCTTTAAAAAAATGTAAAACTACTTTTATTCTAGCCGAAATAAAACAAATAAGAATTCCTCCAGAAGAAAAAATATTATAGGAAATACTGTGGAAAAATTCCTTGCTCTGTTAAACATCATTTGGACTAATAATTTTGACTTCAACTGTACATAAACCTTGTCATTATCCTATATAAACGTAAGAATTGCCCTGTAATTTTAAACGAATGTTGGCTATAAAATTCCAGCTCACTTTTCTCTTCAGCTCTACAGTCTGCAGATCTTCACTCAGGTCTGTTGTTGTTTTTCCTGTGTTATTTTTGCTTTCAATCTGAAGAAGTGGGACGACATTAACAGCAAGGCTTTTGAATTATTTAGAGTGAAATGGTTTTTATGCTCAAAGGTACGTTTTATTTTTCCCTCGAGTCATCCATCTTGCTTCCAAATGGCTTTTGCCTGAGCCACTGAGGGTAAGCCGGAACCATCTTCTCAAGGGAAGCTCACAGTCAGTCGCTTAGTCCTTTCACGTTTGTGCTCGTAAATAACATTATACAATCTCTGCATCCCACCAACACAACAATACATGTATGACCTGCCGCGCAAGCACTTAAAAACATTATTAAATATTCATGCATGAAAACGATTACTACTGCTTTTCAAACGCACCTTTGCAATGAAACTCGACAGTTGACTCCACATTTCTTCGGATATCTGATGCAGAAAGTCGATAAGAATGCACCCACTGTGGTTTTGGTGCCAGATTCATTAAAGAATTATGCAAAAACATGGCCACAGAATCACTGAAACACAATTTCCCGTGTTGTAGGTTTGCTTTTTAATTTAATTTATTAGTCCCTTTATTCATCAGGGGTCACCACAGCAGAATAAACCACCAAATTATCCAGCATATGTTTTACACAGCGGCTGCCCTTACAGCTGCAACACAGTACTGGGAAACACCCATACACTCTCACATTCACACACTCACACACACACACACACTCATACACTACGGCCAATTTAGTTTATTCAATTCACCTATAGCACATGTCTTTGGACTGTGCTGGAAACCGGAGCACGCGGAGGAAACCCATGCCAACATGGGGAGAACATGCAAACTCCACACAGAAATGCCAACTGACCCAGCCAGGGCTCAAACCAGCGACCTTCTTGCTGTGAGGCGATAGTTCGAACCATACCACCAGCTTTCCGTACATTTCCATAGAAATAAAGGTACAAAATCTGTCATTGGGGAAATACCTTTTTAAAAGCTACAGTTTTGTTCTTAACAGGTTCTTAAAGGTATATATTAATTCCCAAAAACGTACCTTAAAGGTACAAAAGTGTACCCTAAAGGTACTAATGTCCTTTACCCCCCCCCCCCCTCCCTCATACACCCCCACACTCTCCTCATAACTTACACTCCCCAAAAACACTGCATTATTTATTATTTAATATTTGCACAATTAAAATTGCACATATTCATCGCACTACGTTGCACTAATTCATCTTGAATTGTACATACCCACTGTACATTTGTAATTATGTTCATATCTATGCATACCTCTGATTATTAATAGCAACCTGTACATATATTCATCTATTGTAAATCTCTGTTCATAGTTAATACAACCTGTATATGATGTTCATAGTACATCCATCTGTAAATATCACCCATAGTTTTTCCTATTCACTTTATAACTTATACCTATATCCTGCACTTGCTGCTATTGCACTCCTGGTTAGACCTAAACTGCATTTAGTTGCCTTGTGCTTGTACATGTGTAATGACAATAAAGTTGAATCTAATCAAATCTAATCATCTAAAAATGAGTGATAAAAATGCCAAATTTCAACTTAATTCTCTAAATTCGAAAGAAATAATAATAATAAAAAAAATGATGCTCACTTGAGGTGGTTTTTGACTTGTGCGAAAAAGGGTTATTGCAAATATTGTTACGTTGGAAACACTTTTGCTGAAAAAAACTCTAACGTAATAATAATAATAAATAATAATAATAACACATTTTAATTAAGGTGACTTTCAAACAACTAAAGATCATCGTACATAAGAAGCAATAAAAAAAACAACAATAAATAAACCATAAAATAAGCAAGTTACAAAATAACAACATTAATATAGCACAATCATATTATAAAACAAAAATCATGTAAGATAAGCTAATCTATGCAAGTAGGTTTTAGTATTGAACATTACACCCACATAACTCCATTATGCTTGCCTTGTTTACTGTTGGTTACTAAGTTGACAATACTACAGGCAGCTGCTCTAACAATTAGATAAAACATACCTAATTTGCTTTTGGGATTTTTTTTTCTTTTTTTTGCAAACTTTGAAAATATCCGCTTCACATCAGGATGGAAAACCTGTGTATGTACAGTTGAAGCCAGAATTATTAGCCGTCCTGAATTATTAGCCCTAATGTATATTTCTTTTCCCAATTTCTGTTTATCGGAAATAAGATTTTTTTTCAACACATTTCTAAACATAATAGTTTTACTAACTAATTTGTAAAAACTGATTTCTTTTATCTTTGCCATGATGACAGTACATAATATTTTACTAAATATTTTTCAAGATACTAGTATTCAGCTTAAATTGCAATTCAGACGCTTAACTAGGTTAATTAGGTTAACTAGGCAATTTAGGGTAATTAGGCAGGTCATTGTATAATAATGGTTTGTTCTGTAGACAATCGAAAAAATATATAGCTTAAGGGTGCTAATAATATTGACGTTAAAATGGTTTAAAAGATATAAAAAGTTTTTATTCCAGTCGAAATAAAACAAATAAGACTGTAGTTATATAAGATAGGTTTCTGCATTTAAAATTGTGTGAATTTCCCATTTTAGTGAATTTCTTCCTCTTAATGTGCTGGAAGTGTGTTTAAAAATACAACATTGTAGATATAAGAACATGCATGGGTGTATAGCGTGTGCACAGAATGCGAATATTACAATATTGATTCAGTCTCAGGTGAAAGAGAGAAGGGAATTTAGACAAAAGAAAAGCTCTCTCTCTCTCTCTCTGTCTCTATCACTCTCTCTCTCCCCAAGCATAACCAAATCTAACCGCTATGATACAATAACGTCATCTTGTCAGGCAGTTCTCCTCCACCGAATGGCAGCCCTTTAAATGCTCTGACATAAAATATCTGTCTGCTGCAATCTCATCCTGCCATTTGCAGCAATTATTCTTGCACAAAAAAAGAAGGAATGTCGTATCACAATGCCAGCAGACGATCAATTGAATAGATTCACTCTCTTCCACTTTTCCTTTCTAAAGTATTGAGCAATTTCATTCATTTCCATCGCAACAGGTCGTGGTTTCCATCTGTAGCCGGTTGGATGTTTAGTGCGGGGTAGTTTACCGTGGCTCATTAGGGAATCGCATTATAATTGGTTCTCGTTGAAGTCAACATGGAATGATATTCGCAACAGGAGTGAGAAACAATCAGATTTTAAGAGCTGGCTCATGTTAAAATTATGAATTGGAATGACAAGGCGGGCAATTTACTGAATTAGATTTAAACAAATTCAACACAGTCTCAAAACAGAGGAGTTTATCAATCCAGCAGAACAAAATGAGCCAAAGTTAAATTGATTTAAATAAAGCACACTTTCGTAGAGCTTGTAGGACAGAGAATATATGCGCACTGCTGTTCAAAAAAGACTTTTTTATGTTTGGAAAAGAAGTCATAATGTCAACATTCATTCATTCATCCATTCTTAGTCCCTTATTTATCAGGGCTCACCACAGCGGAATGAACTACCAACTATTCCTGCATATGGTTTATGCAGCGGATGCCCTTCCAGCCGCAACCCACTGGGAAATAATGTCAGCATATTTAATATAAAATACAATAATTTTATGTTTTAAATGATTTCAAGTTTTCACACGTGTGGCTTGAAGGGCATTCGCCGCATAAAACATATGCCAGAATAATTGATGGTTCATTCTGCTGTGGCAACCCTTGAAAAATCAGGGACTATTTAGGAAAGGATATTGAGTGAGTGAATGAGTGAGTGAGTGTTTTCACACACGCACTAATATATTATTAAAAATAATTTTATATTTAATATAGACAATTAATTATTATTTAAAAAGTAAGAAAAAGTGTCACTAACTTTATCATTTTTTTATTTTATTATTTTTATTTTAATTGTTACCTTAAATATGTCTTGTGTGTGACAAAAAAAATACTTAATAATATACAAATAGTGTAAGAGTGATTTATCTTCATTGTTGGACATTTATCTTCATACTGTGCTATTTATTTTATATGAAATTAATAATATTTTTCTTTAAATTTTCAATAAATAGGAGCGTCACACCAAAGGACAACAAAACGTAACAATTTTATAGTGGTTTCAAGAAAGGTTAGTGAAATTTTCTGAGACAAGCATCATGGGCTTCCCAGGGGGCTTTAGTCACATGATCTTAAATGGGGTGCTTCAACTAATTTTCATTTTTCGTGGAATTGCCCGATTAAAAAAAAACATATTGTCACACCAGACAATAGGATATGGTTTTCAGTGACACAAAGTATCAAGTCTCTATGTTTAAAAATTATATTGCCATTTAATAAAATAGCAACTTGTAAAATTAGGCCTGAGGTATTTATTGATGATTTTATAATTTTTTTTTTAGGCCAGCACGTTGGCGCAGTGGGTAGCACGTTCGCCTCACAGCAAGTAGGTCGCTTGGTCAGTTGGCGTTTCTGTGTGGAGTTTGCATGTTCTCCCCGTGTTGGCGTGGGTTTCCTCCGGCTGCTCTGGTTTCCCCCACAAGTCCAAAGACATGCGCTATATGTGAATTGGGTAAACAAAATTGTCAGTAGTGTATGTGTGTGAATGAGTGTGTGTGGATGTTTCCCAGTGATGGGTTGCAGCTGAAAGGGCATCCGCTGTGTAAAACATATGATGGATAAGTTGGCGGTTAATTCCACTGTGGCGACCCCTGATTAATAAAGGGACTAAGCCGAAAAGAAAATGAATGAATTTTCTTTTTAAGTTATAAGAGCTTTAAATTATAAGAACTTATTGAACTTTATTGAGCTGTGTTTGATACAGTAACACCAGGACAGTTTTGACCAGGGATGTGCAGAGACCTTTTAAGGGGCTGGGGCTCAAGAGGAAAAAAAAAATATTTTTTTAAATAATAATAATTTTACTTTTTAATAAATAAAACATATTAAAGGATATTTCACCCTAAATTCACCATATACTCACCCTTAAAAGGATATTTCATGCAAAACTGAAAATTTTGTTCCAAACCTGTTTCACTTTTTTCTTCTTCTGTTGAACACACAAAATAATATATTGAAGAAAGCATGAAACCTGTAACCATTGACTTTCGTGGTGTTTGGTTTTCCCACTCAAGTCAGTCAATTCAGGTTTTTAGCTTTCTTCAAAATATCTTCTTTAGTGTTCAACCAAATAAAGAAACACAAAGATTTGGAACCACTTGAGGGTGAGTACATTTTCATATTTGGATGAACTAATTTCAATCTATTATGAGTTTTTTCTGTTGAATTAAATAATTAAATATTTTGAAGAATGTTGGACACACTGATAGCCACTGACTTCCATAGCTAGCCTATATGTACATGTTTTTTTATAGCTTCAATAAACATTATGGGCTCTATTTTAACGATCTAGGCACAAAGTCTAAAGCGCATGGCGCAAAAGCATTAAGAGCGTGTCCGAATCCACTTTTGCTGTTTTAAGGATGGAAAAATACCGTCTGTGCCCTGGCGCATGGTCTAACAGGGTTGTGCGTATTCTCCTAATTATGAGTTATGGGTGTGTTTTGAGCATAACATACATTAAACCAATCAGAGTCTCATCTGCCATTCCCTTTAAGAGTCAGTTGTGTCGCCCCATGGCGCATTTGCTATTTACATGGCGGACTTTGTACGTGGAAAAACTGAATGCTTCACAAGCAAGAAAACAGTTAAACAGACCATCTGCAGCGCGAGGATAAGAATGAGCCTCCTCCATTCGGCCTCTTTACTTTCTCTTTACTTTACTTTTACTCTTTACTTTATTCCTTTACTTGTATGCACTTCACTGAAGACATCCATTAACCTACATATATAATTTAGTTTGTTAAGCGCAAAGATTTGTTTCAAAACTATTTCTAAATTCAGTTCTAATTTCCAGCAAATTAATAAATGAACAATAATAAGGAAGTGTGGTCGAAACACTGAGTTATATCCAAACACACGTCCTATTCTTATGCCCCATATGGTGATGCAGACGTCTCCAAAACCCGACAGGTGGACAAATCTAAACTTGTTTTTATTAATACAAATATAAATATGCATATAATAGATAATGCATATTTATGCATATAATAGATAATACTCATAATAATAACATAATAACATACAAATGCAAATTGTCATGAATAAACTGAAAAAGCCCCCCGAGGTGAAGAAGGCATGCACATAGTGGTTTTTATATTTATGTAGAAAATAATAATTTTTGTAACATTTTAATCCTTGAATTTTTTTTACATGTAAATATATTTGTGTGTTGCTGTACATGTGTGTATTAAGCAATGTGTAAGCATTTGGACCTGCTGCACATAACTAACGCGCTCTTCAAAATAACAAAAACTCTGCGCTGGACTTTAGAGCAGGTTTTAGTTGATCAATGGTGGTCTATTTCAGTTCCTCAAAATGGCAACGCGCCAACATTGCGCCTTAACACACCTCCTTGAGTCCACAAAGTGGCGCGAATGGATTTGCTCTTTAAACAACATAGCACAAAACGTGAAAATTACTGTTGCGCTGGTCTGAAAATAGCAACAAGTCGCGCCATACACATCTTGGGCCTTATTGTGCCGGGTATGTGATAGGACCCTATATATTCTGAATAAATGACTGCAAAAAGGAGAGGGGAATAGTTTCTCTATCCAGCTGTCGGTTCTCCATTACGTTAGCATGTAACTGTTTTGACTCATTTGGCTCAAAAATGTAAAAAAAATAATAGCACAGCAGTTTTTATAACAAGAGGACAAAGAAATGTTTAATCATTTACTGCATTTTAAATGATGACAGTACTAATTATATTCAGTTTTGTCTGGTAAGAAAATAATAAGTGAAAATACAATGCTAGGTGTATAGTATATTGAGCTACATTTTTGACGGCTTTTCTTGAGGCTCCAGTGCTACAGAATTCTTCAAGAAAGTAGCATGATATGGTAATTTGGTGCTCAAGAAATATCTTTACGTATTCTTCGGTGAATATAAGTTCAAAAGAACTGCATTTCTGTGAAATAGACACATTTCCTAACATTATAAAAGTCATTTTTCCTACTATTAATTCATGTTAAAAGTTCATACATTTTGATGAAGGATTACTCTTAAGACTACTCATAAATTGTGCACAGCATGAACAGGGATGTGTATTCATTTACATTAAGATTATTTTATGTAGTTTTCAAAGGATATTCTCAACTTCTTTCCATCTCTCTCCTACACTGATCTTGAAATCTTTTTTTTATTTTTAACATCTCTTAGCCACCTGGGGGATGAGAGAAAAAATAACTCTTGAAAGTTATAATAGATAAGGAATAGATGATCTATCATAATGAATTCAGAATTCATTGATGCAGAAATACGTATATTGTGCATAAGCTTTTGATGCATGTCCTACAGGAGACATACTGTATGTAGTTTCTGTCTATCTATAATTGTGCTGATTCATTTTTAACATCTAGCCAAGTTGTTTATATTTTAGCTTTTATTTTTTAATTAAATGCACATTTATAATAGGCCCACTTTGTATCTTCTTAGTGTCTAAATTTTGAAAATATTAATTTTTTTTACATCTTTATCTTTTTTTTGACTGACATAGTACATTCATTTTTTCATTCATTTTCCTTCAGCTCAGTCCCTTATTTATCAGGGGTCACAGTGGAATGAACCGCCAACTATTCCGGCACATGTCGATGCCCTTCCAGCCGCAACCCAGTACTGGGAAACACCCATACACTCTCACACACTATGGCCAATTTAGTTCATCCAATTCACATGTACCTCATGTGTTTGGACTGTGGGGGAAACCGGAGCACCTGGAGGAAACCCACGCGAACACGGGGAGAACATGCAAACTCCACACAGAAATGCCAACTGGCCCAGCTGGGACTCGAAAGAGCGACCTTCTTGCTGTGAGGCGAAAGCGCTAACGAGTCACTGACATAATACATCTCTCAGAATATTTTAGCCTCTTATGAAGATTTTTTAAAATCTTTTTTTTATATATATATTTTCTATTCAGAAATATTTAACCAACTATAATGACTTTTTCTGATGACCTCTGAAATTTAAAGTGGTGTCATTAACATTACAATTAAGAACGGACTGTGAATTGACATGTTCTGCCCCAAAACTTACACCACCTGCAAGTGTGTTTAAATCTATGGTTAAAAATCCATAAGATCTCTGCTCTTTTGATTGCCATTTAAACACAGCAGTGTTCTGGCAAAATAATAAATAATGAATTCACATATGTTCTAAAATGTTATACAGACACTTGTTGACTTATATTAGAAGTCACACCAGTACTGTGCTCACTTTTAATCTAAAGTCACATTTCAGATGCTCCATAACCAGCGATTACTTAACACGTATTCATTGTGAATATTTGACACAGATTAAAGTTTAACAGGTGCGACATTTTGTTTGAACCTGAATCATTATAACATCATTTACTACTCAAATGCCACCTTACTTTGGCATAACGCTATAAATTTGCTCTCTTTGTGACCTACGGTTGACTGTCGCCATCATAAAAAAAAAAAAAAAAAAATAATAATAATAATCATCTGCACCACCCAGATAGATAAAACCTCTCCTCAATCATCTGAGACCTGTCAGAGACTAAAACGGCTCATTAATAGCTAAATGAATCACATAATAAAGCCCCTGGCATACAGCTTGGTGCAGCGCTATACGTTCACGTCATCTTTATTGATCCAGCTCCTGAGGGTTGATATACAGCACCGATCTAATTGTGTTCAGTGAAGAGTTTATGGTGTTTGCGAGGAGAGGCATCTATTAAAGGCTGCTTGGCTAGAAAGCCACGTGACCACCTGTCAACAAAAGCCCTGAGATGAAATGGTGCCTCTGTCATTAAAAATAATAGCGACAGAAGAGTGGAAACTAGGGGGGGGGGGGGGGGGGAAACAGCCTTTTATACTCTATGAAAATCTGCCTTGTGAGGGACAGAGGCTATGGTGATAGACGAGAGAAAGAAAACATGCGGGAGAAAAAGTATAACACCAGAAAACACAAGCACAAAAGTGCTAATTAGAGAAAGCGAAGCCTTTTTCAGAGCTGCTTTTTTGAGATATTCAAACAGGATCTCTCATTCCCACTTTGTCACTCCCAGAATGCATTGGTGTCAGGAATACATGGCGGCACTTTCTGGCAGAAGGTGTTTGCCAACATTGTGAACAATGTCAGCACTGCGAGGTGCTGAAGGAGCCACACTTCATCTTTTGGTTTTTGTCACATTATTGATATTCCAGAAATGCTGTATCCGAAACAGCATACTGTATAGGGTGAACACACTGTTAACGATTTTCATAAATTACACAGTATTTAACTATAATATGAACTGAATTTTACTGTAGGACAGTCATGTTGTATGTTACTGTATTGTAAAGTTTCATTGTGAAAATTACTGTATATTTTACAGTAAAGATATACAATACTGTAAATATATACACTCACCGGCCACTTTATTAGGTACACCTGTCCAACTGCTAAACCAAATTTCTAATCAGCCAATCACATGGCAGCAACGCAATGCATTTAGGCATGTAGACATGGTCAAGATGATCTGCTGCAGTTCAAACCGAGCATCAGAATGGGGAAGAAAGGTGATTTAAATGACTTTGAACGTGGTATGGTTGTTGGTGCCAGACGGGCTGGTCTGAGTATTTCATAAACTGCTGATCTACTGGGATTTTCACGCACAACCATCTCTAGGGTTTACAGAGAATGGTCCGAAAAAGAGAAAATATCCATTGAGCGGCAGTTCTGTGGGCGCAAATGCCTTGTTGATGCCAGAGGTCAGAGGAGAATGGCGAGACTGGTTCGAGCTGGTAGAAAGGCCACAGTAACTCAAATAACCACTCGTTACAACCGAGGTATGCAGAAGAGCATCTCTGAACACACAACACGTCCAACCTTGAGGCGGATGGGCTACAGCAGCAGAAAACCACACCGGGTGCCACTCCTGAGAGCTAATCACAGGAAACAGGCTACAATTCGCACAGGCACACCAAAATTGGACAATAGAAGATTGGAAAAACGTTGCCTGCTCTGATGAGTCTTGATTCTGCTGTGACATTCGGATGGTAGGGTCAGATTTTGGCATCAAAAACATGAAAGCATAGATCCATCCTGCCTTGTATCAACAGTTCAGGCTGCTGGTGGTGGTGTAATGGTGTGGGGAATATTTTCTTGGCAAACTTTGGACCTATTAGTACAAACTGAGCATCGTGTCAATGCCACAGCCTACCTGAGTATTGTTGCTGACCATGTCCATCCCCTTATGACCACAGTGTACCCATCTTCTGATGGCTACTTCCAGCAGGATAAAGCTGGGTGTGCAAATCTGCAGCAACTACGTGATGCTATCATGTCAATATGGACCAAAATCTCTGAGGAATATTTCCAGTACCTTGTTGAATCCATGCCACGAAGGATTAAGGCAGTTTTGAAGGCAAAAGCGGGTCCAACCCGGTACTAGTAAGGTGTACCTAATAAAGTGGGCGGCGAGTGTGTATATATACAGTTTAGAGCAAGATAAATGGTGCTGTAAATGTAAATACAGTATTTTTGCTGACTTACAGTAAGTTACTGGTGAACTGCTAACTGTTGACAGTGTATATTTAAAAAAAAAAAAGAGGACTGAGGAATATATGACTGAGGCATAATAATTTATTAATTATTTAGTTAAAAACAAAGCTTACAGAAAAGAAATTGGCTGAATGCAGCATACACTAACATACTTATTCAGTGAATGGTAAAGGTAATTCAATCGCTATGTGTTTGCTAAGGCATTGCTAGGTGTTTGCTAGGGTACTCTGGGTTGTTACTAGGCAAGCCTCATTTTCATGTTTGATCAAATCTTAATACTTTGTAAGCATTTCTACTAGCATAGTATATCACTTAGCTAATCATTATTAGAATGCTATGGAGTCAATTGGCAGATTAAAGTGATGATACATCAAAGCTTCTTGCCAGTATGAATGATATAAATCAACCTGGATGTCTCTATGCCAGTGCAGCATAAATATATCAATCAGGGACCTTTATAATGACAGTCTAGGAGTTTCATCACCATTGAAAGTCAATGGGCAGGTTTGGGACACTCTTGCGCCCCAGGGGTACAACTTACACCCCAGTTTAATATGTAGTTTTACAGCTTAACAGCCTCTTCAGATGTGGAAGATCACATGTTTCTGAGAATGTATTTTTCAGAGTTATTATGTGTCAAAGTTTGGTCCAATGTTAAGTTAATGGGATTTTCCTGGGTTTTCTGGTTCAGTTTTTCTGAAAAACAAGCCGGGGGATGGTGCACCATGTTCTGTATGATTCAGTTTAAAATAAATAATAATAATGGAACAGGGTGATGCCTCACAGGAAGTCACCTGACCAAGATCAGTTAATTAAAACATTGCTAGTTTAAAAAGTCAATATCAAAAGTCAATGTCAATGACAGTTTTATTTATATAGCACTATTACACACAACCAAAAGTTGACCAATGTGCTGCACAATACAAATCACAAAAAGAAAAATATACAATTATAGCTAAAACTAACAATTCTCACTGATAAAATGCTAAGTCAAAAAGGTAAGTTTTCAACCTAGATTTAAAAACAGACAGAGATGATATAGATCTAATACAGAGAGGCAGAGCATTCCACAATCTAGGACCAGCTACTGCGAAAGCACGGTCACCTCTGCATTTCAGCCTCAACTTAGGGATGCATAATAATCTCAGGTTTGATGACCGAAGAGACCGACCAGGCTGATGTTCAGTCAGTGAATCTCAAAAAGGGACTCAGCTGCTCTCATTCAGCCCTAGAAATATGCAGCCCTGAATCAGTCAATCAACTTACCGCACATTCATAGCGCTGAGTGAGCTCGGGCAAAATTGTTGCGTTTTGGATTGTGTGGGCATCAAGAAAATCAGGTTGAAATCAGGTCAACTTTATGGTACTGAGCTAATACGGGATTCGGTGGCAACCTATCAGAATGTTGCTAGGCCACCGCATGAGAGGAGTCCATAGAATGCAAACTTTGGTTCCTACCACATTAGTTACCATGAAAAATGAAAGTAGAGGTTGATTATTGTGATGGCGAT
Source organism: Danio jaintianensis (assembly GCA_903798115.1). NCBI lineage: Eukaryota > Metazoa > Chordata > Actinopteri > Cypriniformes > Danionidae > Danio > Danio jaintianensis. The sequence goes on along the minus strand of CAIGQV010016645.1, from coordinate 24,013,864 downwards.
TTTTCCAGTTCGTAGGATGTAGGATGCGCACAAATTAACGTTACAATTTGACAGAGGTACTGATGCTCTCGCTGGCACGGTTAGTCTTTTTTTTTTTTTTTTTTTTTTAGAGCAGACAGGGAAATTTGCTAAGCTAACCAGTCAAACTTTGACCCTCTGTAAACATGAACCCAGTCTCATTCTGATTACGTACCCCTATATACATTTCTGGAGAGCGCCAAATCCCAGGAGCTACGTTTTTTGCAGTTTTTGTTTCTGCGAATACGTCAGATCTCAGATTTCTCTTGCGAGTGCCATTCACGCCTGCTCTTCTCGTGTAAATCCACCAGAGGCCACTGTTGACTGACTGACTGACTGACTGACAGACTGACCGATCGACTGGCCACCCTCCTCATTCCCTAAACCCAACCGATAGTGTTTTAAAAAGCACCAATTGACCAGCGCCCACCCACTTCCCTAAACCCAACCGACAGTGTTTTCAAAAGCAACCTAGAAAAAGAAAAGCCCTCGCGGCTGCCTGATTTTTACCACATTTTCAGATTTTACCACATCCTCACCCTTTATTTACTTGTTTATTTAATTTTTGGGCTTTTGTTTTGGTCTTACCTGCTGTCTGGAACCGGTCTTCATCGGACTCGAACCCCATCTCATGTCCGCTAATGTACGCTGCAAGCCACTGGACAAACTGGTAACAGCGGAAAAGCCATCCATATGGAGGTAAGCGGTCAGCTGGTAAGGCGAGAAAAGGATCGGCGTCATACCGCCCTGTAGCGTTCGTTTTAAAGACGAAATGCAGCCATACTTTCCTCTGGCTACATAATTCGTGATCTCTAGAAATGAATATAAGGCTACGTTTTCAGATTGAGCCTCTGTTGGTAAACAAGGCTAGTCAAACTTATCCTCACACTGCCCAATTTATTATCATGGCATACTGTAAGGACACTTAAAATAATAAACAATGGTACAATAATAGTGTTTCTCTCTTTTTTAATGCTCCTAATTGCAAGTAGATGATAAAAATGACTAGGTTTCTTTTTTAATAAATAATTCATGAATTAAATACATTTAAAGTTTGTCGATGTAGCATTTATTGTAAACTGTGGGCCTGATACATTAATATTTAAAGTATACTTATTATAAAAGCTTTAGATACACAGAGCAGGCCTATTTATGCATGATTATTAAGAGTGTCTCTGTGGAGGTCATCAGAGAAGCAATTAGAAGTTTCCCTGAGGGAAGTCAGCAGGAGGGACCAAGACATATGGAGAGAGTTAGAAAGATCCAGCCTGCTTTTGTGCTTTATTCGCCATGGTGACCTGGAAGATAAATTGTTTACTTGGTTAAAGTTTTTAAAACGATCCCCAGCCTGCCAATATTTATGTCATGATGCCTCTGAAATGATGTCAAGCATATATAGGGGAGGTTTGGACGACCTTGCGATTTCTTGAAAAGTTGGAAGGTAATGGAGCGTTTTATTTAATTGGAGTGGGTTCAGAACTGACATTGCAAGCTGATATGAAAAAAAAGTTACTAAATAAATTCACCGCTTCAGTTTCCCCTGCAGCGCATCTATGGCGACATTAACCATGAAATCAAGTCAATTTGGTCAACGGCCAGCAGATGGGCGACTGAAGGTGGTAATTATTTTTTATGACAAGTTTGCATATTTCCCCCGCAAGCTCTAACAAGACGCTAACGCTCTTTTAGCTCAGAGACTCGCTGAGGCGAATTCACACAAACGTCAGATTAATTGGACATTACGTTGGCTCATCATCGCTGACCACTCGGGGTGTGTGCTTTATTTCACACGTTCATTGTGTTGATGAAACTTGCAGCTACCCAGCAAGCCCTGGAGGATATAGTGTGTTCCAGGCTTTACAATGTTTTGTGATGTCTGAGCATGATGGTTAATTGGTTTAAAAATGTAATTTGGGCCACACTTTATTTTAAGATACAATTCATGCTATTGACAAATTATTAGGATTTTTGTCTCATTAAAGAACTAATTTAAGGGTTATTAGTAAGGTAGTAGTTTGGTTTAGGTAATGGGTAGGTATGTAGAATAAGACCATACTTTATTAGTACTAATAAACAGCCAATAATAATAGGTAGGTAATAAGCCAGTAGTTAATTTTCTTTTCATAATAATCATTGTATTACAATCAAAATCAAAAAATGTTCAGGTTATTAGTTACCATAACTTTTGCTACATATGCACTGGACTCGTTTCACATGATGTACTTTTTGTGCTCAAATAAATCACTCATACTGTATGTTTCTGTCTATTATTTTACAATTAGAAAAAAGAAGTGGTATATGAAATTACTAAAATAGTTGTTAGAAACCACAGTACATGGGGTCATCAGACTGCTTCTCCACAAAAAAGGAGCGGGAGAAAATCACAAGACATTGTCTCAGAAAAATAATTCCAGAAATGTTATTTTGCATGATATTGCCATCAAATTCAAAACATATACTCAGGAGATGTGTGGCTTTTGACCTATTAATTTTCTGTATTGCTCATTTCATATATTTGTTTATGAAATAATATAATGTTTAGTGCAGTGCAATTTCTTTTACATTACTTAAGCATCTATAACTTTTTTCGTTTTGAGCATTATAAACTCTAGATGATGGATAGTAAAGCCTAAAGTGTTTTCTTGTCTTCTGTGAATGTAGACCAAATAATTTAGCAACTGTTACTGTTTTAGTTTGGGAAGGTCATTTTTGAGAAAATGCCTCTGACGGTGAGGATAAAAAGGACACAGACTTCAGCAAATTTGAAATATAAGCTCATGAGACACTTGGCTTTCAAACATGAAACTTGATGGACCATAGTAAAGCTCAAGCTGTCTTCTTTCCAATGTACTTAAGTTGTAATAAACAACTTAATTTATGTTTATAGCTCACTGGGGTCAAGAACTGTTACTATTTAAAGTTAGGTAGGTGTAAATCCCCAAAAATGAGTGCTAGCTAATAGGTTAACTAGTAACTAGTAGCTTTTAACAATTAAAGTTATTATATATATAAACATTGTTAACCTATAGTTATAAATGAAAATATGAGTTATAAAAACAAACATAGAAACAAACATATAAAACAAAAGTATTTCTAACAAAGTGCCTGGTGTATTAAGACAAGTCCCACTCACCTTGCCCACACACCTGCATGGAGCACACTCATGCATCCTACAGTTATGTGATGGATTGTGTGTGTGCTTTACTAAAAAGGTTGGTCTTTAATCTAGTTTTGAACTGAGAGAGTGTGTCTGAGCCTCTGACATTATCAGGAAGGCTATTCCAGAGTTTAGGAGCCATATATGGGAAGGCCCGACCTCCTTTAGTGGACGTTGCTACTCTGGGTACTGAGTTTTGAGATCTTAAAGGTCTTATTAACAAACAAATTGTTATTTGTCATAATTTATTCACCCTCAGATTTGAACTGAAGGGAGTCATTTTGCATATAAAGAGTCCCGTGTCAAAAATAACAAAAAAGCAGCATTAATGTATAATTTGTGTGCCATATTCGAAGTTTTGTCATTTTCAACTCTGCCAAGATGCATTGCACCAAGTCTGACGTCAATGACAAGACTAATGACATGTAAAACCACTGATGTCAAGCCTGATGTATTGCAACTTGCTAGCTATATTTAGAGCATAATGTATGTTGTTTAGACTTTTTTTCTAGAAAAATGATTAATAAATATAAAGATGCCTATATTAGCAGATGACTACTGTTGATTTGTCATTGTAAAATGCCCAAGCATTGGAAAACAGGAGAAATTCTTTCTGTCAGTGTTTTTATCATGTGTTGTGTTGTTTTTATGAGCTGGGGGGAAAAAATAATTCTAAAAGTGATTCCAACATTATTATCGCTTTCAATATAGCTGTGTGGTGGACTCCTCTTTTTTTTCTTTAAAGGGGCCTTGTATTCCCTGTTTACAGCATGTAATATAAGTCTCAAGTGTCCCCACAATGAAGTTTCAGCACAAAATGCCTCACAAATCGTTTATTATAGCATGCTATAATAGCTCCTTTTATGGTGGAAGCATATGCTGCATCCCGATTCATGTACTTACTGTATACTACGTCCTAAATGTACTTTCTCTTCACACAAAAGTGTCAAGAAAGTGTGTAACAGGAGAGTATGCAAGCCTTGGGACATACTACTTCCTCATTAATGGACTGTTCTGCTGCTTAGTTACGTGCCCTGTCAGTCATCTTGTCACATCATCCACATTTATTTATTTCATATTTATTTACCTACCATATTGGAGATGCAGCAGCACATAAAATTCCCTTTGCTGTAACATATTTTTGCCAATCATTTCCTTGCTCAAATAGCAACATTTCGCACTAAAGGAAGTTAAAAAGAAAAGACGTTAAATAAACACACTATAAATTAAAAATTTCAAAACTGTATTTTTTTTCTCTTATCATGGCTCTCACCCTTGGCTTAAATGATGACAAAATTTTCTTTTTTCTTTCTCTCTCTTTCTCTGTCTCGTTCTCTGTCGTATGGCAGTCTTTCAAGACAGATGGTTTTCGTTGACTGTTCCCATCACTTAGCTCATGCCCCAGCTGTGTTGAGTTCATTGCGCACGAGGAATGTTGAAAAATGTTTGAAAACATGTCAGTTTATTGTAAGGGTCTTTACTGCGGTGGCAGAATCCCAAGTCAGCTGACTAACTTCCATTTTGCGTATGATGAAAATGCAGATAGGAGGAGATTCATTGTGTCATGGATGGCTTGATGCAAATAACATGGAATTGACTAACGGAAATGGAATTATATGCAAGTGCAGATGTCTGTTTTAGCCGTCACCAGACCATAACACTTTTTTTTAATAATTGGAAGAAACACGTTATTGTTGGCTGTTCAGTTCAGAAACTTCTATACTAGCTAACAGTAGTTGTGTTTCCATCCAAAGATGCAAAAATCACATAAGACATATGAGAATAATGCACCGTTTCCACCCAATGAGCCGAAAAGAACAAACATGTCACTTCCTAATAAACTGGTTTCTAAAAAAGAAAAATGGAATTTGCTGTGGTAGGAGAAGTCACTGTGGGCCTTTTTTTCTTGTATAATAAATTACTTGCACCTCAGAAGATAAAGACATGTAATAAACATGTGGTGGTGTTTGGAGGCTTTTTTTGGGAACGTAGACAGTCAATACAGTTCTGGAGATAATAATACTGAACCACTGTGATGACAGACTTTAGCTGAGGGATTTTGGAATGACCAAAACAACTTTTCAGATGTTTTACAATTCAATTGAATTCAAATTTTACTTGTATAGCTCTTTTCACAATAATTATTGTTTCAAAGCAGCTTTGCAAAAGGTGCAAATTATTGCATTACAATCAAAATCTAAAAAACGTATTAGTTAGTATTACTTTATTATTAATTACTAATAACTTTAATTAACTAATAACTAATATGATCATTGTTCTTGACCTGGTAAGAACTCTGGCAGCTGCATTTTGCATTAACTGAAGTTTATTAATAGAGGATGCCGGGCAATCAGTGAACAGACCATTATAGTAATCCAGCCTAGTGGTCATAAAAGCATGAACTAGCTTTTCTACGTCTAAGATAGATATCATACTTCTTAGCTTAGCGATATTTCTCAGATCAAAAGAAAGCTGTTTTGTGACAAAGGTTAAGTTGCTGTCTAATATAACACCCAGGTCTTTAACAGTGGAGCTAATACTAACGTTGTATCCCTATAATTGCAAGTCGAGTTGTGTGTACAGGATTTTGGCCCAAGTAATACTTCTGTTTTGTCTGAATTTAAAAGAACATTTTTGTTATCACATGATTTATTAAAACAAACAAAAAAAACACACTTTTTTGAAGCGCATGCTGGAATTTAGTCTGTAAATGTGTTTCCATCGTAGTTTATACACATTTTTTCTTGCCACTTTTTTTGTTGTCTTTTGACAATCAGTTTCTCAACCTGTCTTTATGTTTTCAAGTGCTTTGTTTTGTCAATTTCCAGGTGGAACTACTGAAATAGAATATAGCATATAGAAAAGTCAGATGAAACAGAAAGGAAATAAGCCCTGCATTACCACCATATCAAGTTGGAGAAAAAAATAAATGATCCCTTTCAAATGAGTTTGTCGTATCTTATGTGTCAGCAGCGCATTATGTTGGAGAGAGCAGCTGTCAGAACGAAGCTCTATTGGGAAGAAAGCTGCAAAGATTGAATTACTTTCCTCTCTGAAGGCTGACTAAGAACATATCAACAGAATAAAAAGTAGTTTTGACATGACAGGGCTCTGATACAGATATCTTATCTCTCTGTCAAACTTTCTGGATATTGATAAAAAAAATAATGTAGAAGTAGAACAAAATATATATTTTTATGCTCATTTTTATTTTATTTTTGTCTTTATGAGAAGGTCAGGAAAACAAAGCACAATGCTCTAGCTTTTATCCTGGGCTGTCAAAACTAGCCAATTATTTACAAAGTATTCTAGCTGAGTGTTGTTTTTTTTTTTGTTGTTTTTTTATTGTGCGATTATGTGTATGTGTGGCTTTCTATGGTTAATTTATTAAAAGTATTTATTTATTTTTAGTTGAAAATGGCTTTAAAACATTAATTATAATATAAAATATAATAAACTATATTTATTATACAATATGAAATGATACATTTAAGATGTCAACCATATTTTTATATACATTATTTATTTATTTGAAAGTTATTTGAAACTTTACAACACACGTTCCGTAATCTATAATATTTAATAGGCACATCCTGAAGAAAAATTAAATTAACAATTTTAAATCATCCAGATAATATTATTATTATTATTGTTATTGTTATTATTATTATTATTATTATTATTATTATTATTATTATTATTATTATTATTATTATTATTATT
>CAIGQV010016645.1:23963352-23981489 GCA_903798115.1 Danio jaintianensis | reverse complement strand
TCTATCTATCTATCTATCTATCTATCTATCTATCTATCTATCTATCTATCATTCTATTTGTTTCTGTCTGTCTTTATGTCCTTCTATCCGTCATTTTATCTATCTATCCGTCCATACATCCACCAATCCATCCTCCAATCCATCCATCCATCCATCCATCCATCCATCCATCCATCCATCCATCCCATTTCTCATCCTGTCTGTCTTTCTGTCATTCTATCCATCCATCCATCCATCCATCCATCCATCCATCCATCCATCCATCCATCCATCCATCCATCCATCCATCCATCCATCCATCCATCCTTCCTTCCTTCCTTCCTTCCTTCCTTCCTTCCTTCCTTCCTTTCTTCCTTCCTTCTGTTTGACATTCTATCTATCTGTCCATCTATCCATCCATCCATCCATCCATCCATCCATCCATCCATTCATCTGTCCATCCATCCGTCCATTATATGCTGCAGTGACTGTGAGTGTCTCCATGGCGACACTGCGCACGCTGTGCGGACCAGCTGAAAACCATGCTGCTGGTCACTGGTCAGGCCACTCATGCAAAACAAATCGGCCGATACCGGTCCCTGGTTGGTAAATCAGTGCATTTCTGTCTGTCTTTCTGTCATTCTATCCATCATTTTATCCATCCTTCCATCCATCCATTACATTTATCTATGACCAATATTGATGTGGCCGCCGATATACTGTGGATCCCTCATTTTTTTTTATTTTATGTTATTATCTTTTGTTAATGTACTATCTACTATTTACAGTGGGGGAAATAAGTATTGAACACGTCACAATTTTTCTCTGAAAAAATATTTCTAAGTGCTGTTGACTTGAAATTTTCACCGAATATTTGTAACAAAAAAAGAAATCCATATATGCAAAGAAAACAAATCTAAAATTGACAAATGAAGTTCTGTGTAATATAATGAAATGATGCAGGGAAAAGGTATTGAACACATAAAGAAAGGAAGGCGTAGAAATACAGTGAAAGCCCAGACAGCAGCTGGAATCTCTGCTAATTATTTAGCAACCCTCTGCCCTTTGTCATTGTAAATTATTAGCTTCATCAGTACTTTCTCCTTGTGTTATTCCATTGTTATTACACATAACTAAATTTTCAAATTTTTTGTTTTGTTTTATTTTTATGCTTGTATTGTTTGGGTTTTTACCAAAATCTGGTTTAATTCCATATCAACAGCTCCATTAGAAATATTATTCCCAGTAAAAAACATGACGTGTTCAATACTTATTTCCCCCACAGTTTGTTACTTTCAAATACACGTTGTACATTATGGTTGCTTTATGTGACAATGCATTGGTTGATGACAATTTATTGTTTGAATTATATCAAAATTTACAGCTTAATTGTCAAGAGATGGAAGGAAGGGCATCCGCTGTGTAAAAGAAGTAGAGTAGTTGGTGGTTCATTCTGCTGTGGTGACCCCTGATGTATACGAGACTTGAATTAATGTAATGAATGAATGAATTTCAAGAGATGTTATTGTATGTTATTATATGGTTGTCTGGAATGCTCGCTTCTGATTGGTCAGGCACAACATTACAAGGTACGTTATCCTGAGATAACAACCGCTAAGTAATGTAGGCTAATCTGGTAATGTTGGGCTCTATTCTGCGAAACAACCTCTCAGATGTACTTTATCTCTAACTTATTGTGTGTGGATGAATTACTGCTAATTATATCATTTTTCTTCTGACTTGCACTATAAATAATCTGAATTACTTAGAATTTCTATCTTTCCAAAAACCTTGTATAATCCCATTCCATGTACTCGACCCACATTCATCTGATGATAATAAATATAAGACCAAGATTAAACTCAAGAAGAGATTAAATAGAAGATGATGACTTATTTAATCATGTAATTTGTAATGCACATAGAAGCACGGCACAAAACCATGTCAGTCTTAAATGAAATGTCAAGAAAGTGATCTAAATGACAAACAATCTGGCAACTTAGTGACGTGCTAAAAGACTTTGATCTTGTATGGAAGTTGACAGCAGCTCACAAACCTCTCTGAGTTTTCTTCACAATCTTTTTTTGTAGAAAGCAGCTCATCAGATTAGTGACAAAGCCGAGCTGTGGATGAAACATTCATTAACAGCATCTTCCCATTTGTGCTTGAGGAATCACATTTTTATTATTTGTTACTTTTGTAATGCAATGCGCATATCAGAATGCATCTGCAGAACTCAATTCATTATGTAGAGAAACGTTTAGTGTCCCTGTTATGCTATTTCAAAGGACTGTAATTTTGTTTTGGAGATTTCCTACAATAGTTTGATATCCATTCAAGGTTTAAAAACACTTCAATGTCCTCAAAATATCCATTGCAGCATCAGCTGTTTTCTCACAATGTCTGAAACAGTTGGTTCAAGGACTTGGTCTTGTTAAACTCCGGCTTTTATACACTGTAAAAAATATCTGTTAATTAACAGTTTCCGTATTTTGTGTTCCCCTTCATACGGGAACTTCAACGTGCGTCTGGAACAGACTATGGGAGTACGTCAGACGACCAGTCACTCTGAAGAGTAAGAAAACGGGCCAATGAAATGCCAAATTGAATTGGCAGAGCTCTGCTCCACAGCTGGCAGCAATGAGCCATCAGCGCTATATAAGCTGCATGCTGTGGAGTGAGCCTCAGAATTTAATTACTTCAGAGCCTCTCACAGAGACTGAAGACACTCTATCTGCCAACTTGATTTCAAAACTGAAACCAGTTTACTCACCAGTGCGGGAGATGACGCGACAAGTGTCCAGTAATGCTGTCATTCTGACGGATGCTTCCAGTACGGGCTGGTGGGCTGTGTATATCGAGCATGGAGCCGCAGGTTTGTAAATCGGACTTCGGTTGCGTTGGCATTCAATTGCCTGGAGTTGTTGGCAGTGTTTCTCGCTCTCCGCCAGTTCCTACCGGTACGGGAGGGGGCACATGTGTTGGTTAGGACGGCCAGCATAGCTGCGATAGCGCACGTCAGCCGTTTGGCTGATGTGCGCTACCGCCGCATGTCTCAGCTCGCTCGCCATCTGCTCCTCCGGAGTCATGCGGCTTAATAGCTGCGCGCCGTTCATATCCCATACGAGCTCTACCGTGCCAGCTTACATGCTCTCACGACAGTTACGTTTCTGGGAGAATGGAGACTCCACCCAGCTGTTATGGGCACGCTTCAGAGAGGCCCAGGACATCCTGCTGCTTCTCCCGAGCGGCCCCCTCGCCAGCTGCTTTCCCTGCTCTGCACGGATGCGCTGGCTCTCAGCTGGTCCCGGGTTTACGCAATATGCGTTTTCCCCAGTGAGCCTGCGCGCAGACTCTGTGCAAGGTCGGGGAGACGAGGTGCGGGTCTCGCTCGTTAAGCCTCCTTGGCCCAACCGGACCCGAGTTTTCAGACTCACACTCCTCGTGATGGCCCTCCCTGACGAATTTCCCGGAAGAAGTACTCCTTTTTCTGGGACGGGCAGAGGGACGGGTTTCTAGACAGAGCGCGGTAGACTTAGGTGACCTATCAGTAGATGGTTAACACCGTCACTCAGGCCAGAGCACCCTGTATAGGCAAGCCTATGTCCTGTAGTGGAGTCTATTCGTTGTGTGGAGCTCTTCTCTATGAGAAGAACCCCCGGACATGCCAGATTAGTGTTGTGTTTTCTTCCTTTAGGATAACTGGAGCGCAGGCTGTCACCCTCCAGACTGAAGGTTTGGCATGCTGCCATCCCCGCTCTCTGTGGCGGCGGATGGTAGCGCGCTGGGAAAGCATAACCTTATCAGCCGGTTCTTCAGAGGTGCGTGGCGCGAGATGGTTAATTCCATCCCCGCCCCCCTCTCTTGCCCTCTCGGGATCTCTCTAGCCTCAGCGGTTATGATTAGGTCCGTTGAGCCACTCGACTCAGTATCTATAAGTTTTCTGTCCATGAAGGCAGCTCTGCTGGTCGCGTTGGTATCAGTCAGGAGGGTTAGGATTCCGGTGGCATTTTCGGTCAGCGAATCGTGCCAGGAATATGGACCGTCCTACTCTCACGTTTACCTGAGACCCCGGTTCAGCTTGTGCCAAGGTTCCTACCACCCCGTTTTTATATTAAAAGTGGTAGTGACCCTGCAAGCGCTGTCTGTGCCAGGCTCCTCGCCTTATGTGCCAGGGCAAGCTGTGTCCCCCGGGAGAGAGAGCACACTTTAAAAAAAAATAAAAAAAAGCGGTGCCTCCTTTTCGGCGTGAGTACGCAGCGCCTCTTAACAGATTATGCAGAGCTGCGGGCTGGGCGACACCTAACACATTCACGAGATTTTATAATCCTCGAGTGGAGTCGGTTTCCTCCCAATTACTGGGTCACTCCGGTCAATCGGGACCAAATTAAACTCGGTGTCAAAAACGCTTGCTGCGCCATGCTCCCTAACCCGGAGATACATGCACCTTTTCTATTCTGCTAGTAAGTTTCCCGCTTGGCGAACCCTAGAGAATTCCTCCGAGGCCCCCAGCACCCTACTCAGCGGAGGAGCCGGGTGCCTGGCTTAGTGTGATGTCTGGTATGCCCACTCTTGGTCTACCCACATGCTGAGGTTCGGTGCCAGCTATGCGTGGTCCCCGATGGTGATCCCATATGCTTATTCAGCCACGGAGTGTTCCCCCTGACCAGGTGGACCCGTGTCTTCCCTACACTGAAAAAAATGATTTAGGGCTCAATTAAATTAAGCATAATTAAATTTTGTTCATTTAAACCAATTTAATTTAGTTTTTGATTTTAATAAATACATTTTCATTGGTTTTAAGTGAATTAGATGTGTTTTGAACCAAGCTAAATTAATTAATTAAAGTCTATAAAAAAACATTATGTTTGTTTTGTGCGCATGCGCGTTATGTTCCGTTGCCTCGGCGCCAAAGCCCAAAGGGAGTTTTCACTCTTCAGAATCCAGTCAGATTGAAGCAAGACGCCACACCCGGTGTTCTGTACATCCATTTGCACAGTAAGTCACATTTTATGTTATACCAGACTGTTTATTACAGATAATACTTTGTTGATTACATAGACACATAAAATGGTCTCGTTCGGACCGTGTATTTTGGACAGTTTTTAAATTTCACAGTGACCAACTGTCGAGAGCGCTCATAAGTTACACACGGTTTGACAAATCTCGCTTTTATGTCACAGAAAATATTTAATAATCTTTTTACCAATGATGTAGTTTTGTAAAATTTAAATATAATTTTTTTTATGAAGTAAACGGTTATTTTTTTTTATTTTTTAGAAAACATAGTTTTATTTGATGTGAGGACAATCTCCGTGGTCCGCCATTCCAACCGAGAAAAGTTACGTTACTAACTTTAGCTCAGTCCTTTGTGAATTTATCGCGGCTTTTACTATGGTTAACATTAAACGTGCGTTTTAGATAGTTTTAAACGGACAGTACCTTAATGATTTTTTTTATAGAACGGTTTGGTCTGGCCTAACGTTAGGGCAGTGCTATGTTGTCTTAGAGGTTGTCGAATGTGTGCCCATATTGGCGTAACGTTAACTTTTCGCGTAAAGGGCATACGTTTCTAACGTTACAGTTTTAGAATATTTGACGCAAGTGAGATGCTGTAATTATGTCTCTGGGATTATAATACTCTAATGGGCTAAGTCAGGGGTGTCAAAGCTCGTCCTGTCCTGCTGAGCTTAGCTCCAACTTGCTTCAACACACCTGCCAGGAAGTTTCTAATACATCTAGTAAGGGCCTGATTAGCTGGTTCAGGTGTGTTTGATTAGGGTTGGAGCTAAACTCTCCAGGACACCGGTATCGAGCTTGGACATCCCTGGGCTAAGTTATATGCACAGCAAGTGTTTATCAGCCGGGAGACTTTCTTTCCTCAGTAGAACATTAAAGAGAATTCAGCTTAAACTTTATGCTTGAGAAAAAAAGTTCTTGCTAACCTTATCGGTGTCGTGGGTAAAAAATATCCCTAACTAATAATATTAAATCACATGTTCAGCGATTGGCACAGTAAGTAATGTATCTAAATGTTGCCTAACATAATTGATCAGTAAACAATATGTTAAGAAGTTGCTCATTTTGTTACTTGTGCTGACTCTTGAACTCAAAATGATAATCATGTGCTTCATTTCATTTTAGGTACTGTACAACGAGTTTCCTTTGCTGAGTTCCCTGGTCAGTGGTTTACAGACATTTTCAGTCCAGACCTGCAGTTAGATTATTGCATCAATTTTTATGGTAAGTAATTACAAATTATTTATCACTACTCACTACAGTAAACAGTTTCTTTACTTAATATGTTGCTCTATAAAATTTGAATAGTCCTTAAAGTGATAATTCACCCAAAAAGGGAAATTTACTCACTATTCACTCACCATCAAGTGGTTCCAAACCTTTGAGTTTCCTTTTATCTGTTGAACAAAAAAAGTTTTTTTTGAAGAATGTTAGAAACCGGTAACCATTGACGTTCAGTAGGAAAAACACATATTATGGAAGTCAATGGTTACAGATTTTTTGAATTTTTCAAATTATCTTATGTTGTGTTTATCAGAACAAAGAAACTCAGGTTTGTGACAAGTGAAGGGTAGGTAAATGCTATTGTTGCATCCCTAGTTTTCACGCAAGTGCAGTAAGAGCACAAACACAGAGTTCAACTTAGTCAATAGCTCTGATTCAACTCTGTGATTTTGTCAAGAGGGCCGACCAAAATGTCTGACCTAAAAAATTATCCGACTATCTGATTGCCAATCAAGAGAGGTTATTCACCTCTTTGTTCCCCCTGTACATTGCATCAACACAGCACAGCAAACATCAAAGTTGAAATTTAGTCTGATTCAAAGAAGAGTCACAATTCAGAATTTGGCTTAAAATTGCACAGTGCATGTCCGGCCTTTAATGTCTTCATCTTGGCTGAACTTGTCAATACACAAGGTAGTCGAAAAAGTAATGACTTTAAATTTAGTGCAACTAAACAATCTATTAATAAGTAAGCAATCTGTTGCTTAAATTTGAGAATCATTATAAATCTAATATACATGTAAGGGATAATCATCAGATTTAGGTGTGTTAAAGGATATTAAATGCACAACATCGAGGTGAAGAATAAAGAAGATGTGTAGATTATTACTGCAAGTGAAGTTGCTTATGTTGTTTCTTTGTGCTTAAACTAATGGTAAAATACAGGTTGAAATTTAATGTAATATAGTTTTAATATATAAAGATATATAACATTTTTAAAATAAATAGGCTATGTTCTGAAAAATGCTCATGTTCATGTTTATCATTCAATGTAATTAAACACAAATAAGACAAACATATTTATTTTCTGTGTATTTGACAATGCAGTCAGTGCATGCACTGAAAAAATAAGCTTATAGGCTACCTTTACGTGCAGGTTTTGCTAGCTGGGCAAAATCTAAATAGGCTATTAATAATGGATATAAAATGAAAGATGAATAATTTTATTTTTGAAAGCAAGAGAGAAACTTGTGGGAGTGCTGCTATAAAGGAGTCTCAAATGACTAACAATTGTGCATTACCGTAACATGTTTTATTCGAGACATAGCATATAACATAAATAATCGATAACATTTGAGCTGGTTTCAGTAATTAGTTCATTTTTATTTTTAAAAATCTATTTGTTTAACTTGTTAATAGAACATTACAGATGATTTTTAGCTGAATCCGTGGTCCATGGTGATTCATATAAAGGCAACGAATGGGGATGGGTTTTTCAGATTAAGAATAAACACATACAAATAAGTCCAAATCTAAAGCCATAGCTCCTGTTGACACACTGAGGTCCTGTGAAGTGAAACGATTGGTACGTGTAAGAAATGTATCATTATTTACAATATTAGTGGTAGTCCACAGCTTGGTCAGATATCGGCGCATGTGCAACTGTAGTCCATTATAGTTCTTTTTTGATGGCATTTGCGCGAGTGATGGGAGGTCAGGTGATGAGGTTTGTTGGTAGATATTGGTGATTGCATCACCAGCTCTTGTGCTTTCATCATTAAAGCGACAACTATAATGGACTACAGTCGCACATGTGCCGTGATCTGTTTGACCAGGCTGTGGATTAAAGCTAATAATATTTTTTAAAAGAATTCATAAGATTGTAAAAATAAAAAAGTGACCTACACCTTGAATGACCTGTGGGTGAGTAAATTAACAGATAATTTTCATTTTTAGGTGAACTATCCCTTTATTTTGCATTGGTGTGCTTTTTTAAATAACTTTTTCACTTCAGCTACAATCTAAGTAGGGCTGCACGATATTGGGAACATTTGCGATATGTGATACTGTTGAATATTGCGATAACAATAATTCTTGTGATAACATTTTCCTAGAGAAATTATATTTTTGTTAGATTACAAAGAATATTATTAAACATACTAGCGCTAGATTCACATGGGGTGTCTGCATCTGCCACGATTGTCATGACAACAGCCAATTTTACATTATACAATCAGTGTTCTTGATATCAAGAATTGAATTATATCAAGAATGCTAATTGTTTATATCAAGAATTGAATTGTTGATATCAAGAATACATAGTTCAAGCAATGTCCATCTAAAGCAGGCTTACTGCTTCAGTTGGTTACATCGTACTCAGCTGTAGCACTTATTAAATAAAAACAGTAATGACCGATGACTGGCAAAGGATAATGTTATCTTGTAAAATTTGCTCTCAGTTCCATGGTTGTGTTTAATTACATAAGAGAAAATTTAAAAGAGAAAATTCATGTTAAAAAGACTTTCAGACTAAGGTACTTTCATTATTTTGCATATTCATAGCAACTCCCTGATTCTTGCAGATTATAGGACTACAATATCATTGCGTCTTTACAGATGCAAGAAATAATCACGTTGCTGAATGACATACTAAATCTAAGTATTTCACAAAACATGTTTGTGCTAAAACTAGCTCGTATATCTGGGTTGCAAAAACACTTCACTAACAGTCACTAACACAAACTCTATCCTAAAATGGCTGTTGCCGTCCTATGAACAGAAACATTTTAGAAATGTTTAATGATAATGAGCTTTTAAAAAGGTATCGCCTTAATCACAAGGGTATCATGACAGTTGTAAAACTTATCAGAGATACAGTCACTTCACCAACAACCCAATAGAAAATAACCCAATAGAAACAACCCAATAACACCACAGATAAACATTTTGACAATCCTACGATACCTGGCCACAGGTAAAATACAGCTATGTATTATTGAATTCAGTTAATTAAAAGGTTGTTTATGTGCATATCCAATAATTGTTTTCGAGGAGCACACATGTGAGAGGCTGACAATTAGCTAAGCTTACTTGTTTAATTAGAGACACTAAAGACCTATATTTTAACATTTTAATTGTAATGTCTAAATTAACACTGAATTTTTTTATCTTTCTTTAAATATGGCTGCATTGCGCTGTGCAATATATCAATGAATAAACTTCTGACTGAGACTCCACTCCGGTGGTCGTACCCTTATAGAAATCTATGTTTACAATTGTAAAATGCTTGGCGCGTTGTGGCACGACGCATCAGGGTGTGCGATCCCATTGAGACTGATATAAAAGTACAGGTGTGCTGCTATTTATTTTTGTATTTAACTTCATTGTAAGGCAGTTTTCACAAAGTATAAACCTGATTAAATATAACTATTAAACTGCTAAACATTTGAATTGATAAATCAAAAAACAAAGCTTGAAAAGTGTTTTAATTGTGTTTTTATTTGGATTTAATTGTAGTATTTATATTTGACAACTATGACCAGGTATATTGATATACAGTGGGTCTGATCAGAAGTTATTTCCACATTCAAGTGGCTAAATCAGTGGTTTTCAAGCCTTAAACCTTGTGTAATATTAATTAATTAATAATTCTCCCTTAACATTTCTTCACAATTCTTTTCTAAAAGATCTTAAATTTATTCTCATAAAACCTGGAGAAACCCTGTAAATATTTGTGAAGAAGTCACTTGCAGATGATGCACAAATATATGTTTGCCAATATGCAATGATAAATGATTTTGTTATAATATTCCAGAGGTATAAATGTGGGTGTGGGGAGGGCTGTTAGTGTTTTGGTCTTAATTACATTTGATTTCTACAGACTTTTCACAAAATATGCTTCAAAAACAATGTCTAATAATGGTTTCCTTTTATTTAAATATAGGGCAATCAAAAAGAAGAATTTTTGAAGGACCTGACAAACATCACCATGGGCATATGTGTGATCAAAAAGGAAGGAGGAGATTTTGGAGACTACGATGACATTGGCGTTGTTGTTGATGGAACAGTGATTCTTGAGCAGATCAAATCTGTTGCACAAGCCTGTGCACTGATGCTGGGGGCAATTTATGTGCTTAATTTGGCGTACCCAAAAGAACTGAAATACTACTACGAGTTTGCCCAGAAAGTACTTATGCAAATGAATTCTGACAGGCTCTCCTCAAAAGTTCTCATCCTAAAAAACAGTGTGATCCTGTAATTTGAAGCAGTTGTTGATAAATGCAGGCTCAGAAGAGAGTAGTTATCCTGTACTCAACAATCATATGTATATTCTATACAAATTGCAGGTTAGTGTAGGACTTATCAAATTAATTAATTTGTCTTTGTGTGCGAAATGAATTTACTGTAGGAACTTGTTTTAAATGTTGCCTGTACCTAATTGTATTTAAGACTTGTGTACTTTAGTTTTTACAAATGGTTTGTGTGTGTATGTGTGTACGCGCATTCCATAAAATGTATTCCATTCCAAACAACTGCAAACGTGCAGTTGTAGTTGCTCAATCTGTTAATAAGTTAATTATTTTGTGTAGTGTGTGTTTCCATGACTTAATACATTTATCTTATGTGTTGGTCTGAATTGAATGTGCGGTAAAAAAAAACTTGTTTTAAATGGTGTGCTGTTGAAGCACTTATAGGTAGTGATTTGTTTTGATAGAAATTACAACCTAAAAAGTAATTAAATTAATTTTTAAAACAAACTTGGTCATGTGTCATTTCAAAATGTATTAGCAAGCAGTTCAATGATAATTTTACACATTAAAAATAAATACATTTAAGTAGGAATAACATAATTAAATTGTATTGAATTTAGTGAGTTTTATTGGATAGATGTTACTAAATAAAATTGATTAAATCCAACTTAATTTGTTTAAATTCAGCATATATAAATTGAGTAAGTCTAACTTAATTTGATTGTTTAAATTCAACACATATAAATTAAGTAAATCCAACTAAAATTGTTTGTTTAAATTCAACCCAAACAAATTATTTGCAACAGCTTGCCTTAAAAAAATTAAGTAAATTCAATGAATCATTTTTTTCAGTGTACCCGCTAACCAGCTTATCATATGTAGCACTCCCCCTCCATAGGGCTAGTCCATATGTCCTTATTGCCATCAAGTCTCCCCTCGTAGGTAGCAGGTGGCCTCCGCAGCGTCCTCCCCCTTCGGGGACTGGCACGCTTTCCCAACGTACTGTCGTATTTCTAAAATCCCTAGACTATATTAGCTAGGTAAAAGCACATTTATGACCCCCGATCTAAATTGTAATTATTCCCATGTAATGGTAATTAAAGGGCCTAGGGGACGTTGGAAGGTTGCACTCTTGGTGATGCTTGTGCTATGCTTGGCAAACTTCACATCAGGAGCGTGACGGGCTTAGCTGCTGTGGCGTTTTCCATACAGTCTCCCATAGTCTGTTCCAGACGCACGTTGAAGTTCCCGTATGAAGGGGAACGTCCTGGTTACGTCCGTAACCCACGTTCCCCGAATAAGGGAACGGAGACGTGCGTCTCCACTGCCACAGCAGCTGAGTCTCTAGCTGATTAGCTGAGTGATCGGCTCTTCAGCAGGCAAATTCTGAGGCTCACTCCGCAGCGTGCAGCTTATATAGCGCTGATAGCTCATTGCTGCCAGCTGTGGAGCAGAGCTCTGCCAATTCAATTTGGCATTTCATTGGCCCGTTTTCTTACTCTTCAGAGTGATTGGTCGTCTGACGTACTCCCATAGTCTGTTCCAGACGCACGTCTCCGTTCCCTTATTCGGGGAACGTGGGTCACGGACGTAACCAGGACGTTTTCCGTTTATTTACAGTTGTGAATTGCATTATGGGATGTTGATCTCTGCTCTGTCGACTTTTAATGTTGAAAATTCAACTCTGCAGTTTAACAAAGTGACTTTTATTGACATTTTAGTAGTTTTAAATGATATAATGTATTAGAAGTAGTGGGGACACGGTGGCTCGGTGGTTAGCATTGTCGCCTCACAGCAAGAAGGTCACCCAGAGTCCCGGCTGGGTCAGTTGGCATTTCTGTGTGTAGTTTGCATGTTCTCCCTGTGTTTGTATGCACTGTAAAAAAAAGCTAGGAAAAAGCTAGGGTGCCGGAAAAAAAACTTAAAATAACAGCCGTTAAATTACAGAAATTTACTGTAAAATAACATACTTAAATTACAGAAATTTCCCGTAATTCAAAAATACGTTTTAACTGTAATTTTACAGTAGATTTTCTGTATTTCTTCAGCCTATAATATTTAATATGGAACTATATATTGTGGAAAGTTACATAAAAATCATAAAATTATAGATCTTGAACAGTGCTATAATTCAAATAATCAGTCAAATGCAAAACAGTGCTTTAATAATTTATTCAACAAAAATGAGCATGACTGCAACAAAATTCAAATAGAAAAATTTGTCCAAAGGATAAAATTAGACCACTGCAACAACATAAAATTCAGTTTGTTCACAGCAATATAAACTAGAAAAGTAAAGTTCGTAGCTAGGCATTGCAAGGCAGTTGTTAGGGCGTTCTAGGTGGTTGCTAAGGTGTTGCTAGGGTGTTCTGAGTGGTTGCTGAGGTGTTGCTAGGGGGTTTCCTCCGGGTGCTCCGGTTTCTCCCACAGTCCAAAGACATGCGCTATAGGTGAACTGAAGAAACTAAATTAGCCGTAGTGTATGTGTGTGAATGAGAGTGTATGGGTGTTTCCCAGTGATGGGTTGCAGCTGTAAGGGCATCGGCTGTGTAAAACATATGCTGGATAAGTTGGCGGTTCATTCTGCTGTGGCGACCCCTGATGAAAACAGGGACTAAGCCGAAGGAAAATTAATGAATTAAAAGTAATATATAGAGAAATAAGTCAAATAACAGAAAATGTATTTGCAGTTTATTACAAACTTTTTGTACCGTAATATACAACAGTAACCCAGGCAATATATCACTTTAAACTGTTCGAAGAAAAATCAAGGTCCCATAATGCAATTCAAAAGCATTAAAAAATAAATAAATAAAAACATGAATTGCAAAAAAAATGGAGAACTGCTAATTTACAGACATTTTTTACAGTGTAGAGCATATTCTGCTCTGATTGGTCAGATGACTCAATGATGAGTCTGGTGTGATTGGTCCATCAGAAATCAATCATTCATTACCACACCTGAATTTCAGCTTCTTCCCAGCAGGCACCGGACATCACACAGACGTAAAAATTGATGTTCAGACTAACTTAAAATTTTGATTGTAAGTGAAAAATCGGGGTAAAACATATGCTGGATAAGTTGGCGGTTCATTCCGCTGTGGCGACCCCAGATTAATAAAGGGACTAAGCCGAAAAGAAAATGAATGAATGAATGAATGAATGAAAAATCGTGTTGACTTCAGAACCCAACGTCAGTTTGAGGTCAGACTACAACATCAAGATGAATTTTAGTTCATTCACGACACAACATAAAATCAACCAAAGATCAACAGCTAATGATGTTAGCTTTTGACATTGTATGGACGTCACATTAAGACATTAAAGTGACGTTGAATTTTAGTTAGGTAATTACACAACATAAAACCAACCAAAGATAAACGTTTACTGATGTTAGACTTTGACGTTGTATGGATGTCATATCATGACGTTAAAATTATGTTGGATTTTAGATAGTTAATGCCACAGCTTAAAACCAACCAAATATCAACGCCAGATGACATCGGTATTAGACAACAAATTGGTCTTAAATTTGTGTCACCTGACATCGCAATCATAATAGAACTAAAGCTCAACGTCATATGATGTTGTGTGCCTGCTGGGTTTTTTAGCACTTGCAAATGCACATATGAGCAGTAACAACTGCATTGTTTTTAACATACATTTAATCAATTTAATTAATACATTTTATTTAACTCTGAGATTAAACATCTCTTTCACAGGAGTATCCAGGCCAAAATGGGAAGCAAGTCAGTTAGTTTCAACATAGAATTAACAAGACAAATACACATTAAGAACACTTAATAATTACAAACATACATATTCAATTCATCATCATTTGAAAAAAATAAAATAAAATCAAGGTGGATTTCAGCAAAGTCTAATCAATTCAAAGTGAATTCAACAATACAAACCAAAATCTTCCAGGTCTCAGATACAACAATATTTGATCATTTACCTACATATAAAAAAATAGCATTCTGAAGCATGGAATTGCAACATGTACTTTTCTGCTACTAAACATAGATTTGAGTTATATCACATCATATCAGTCTTTGCGGAGTCAAGAGGTTTGTGATCATGCTCTGTCAATCATTCAGGGAGATGTAATGGGGAATTATGAATCTGCTTGGACCATACGCCATGGATCAACCATATTATTCAGGATAAGCCTCAGCTCTAAAGCTGCTTTTGATGCTTTCCACAGAGCTCATAGCTCAAGCCATATGGTTTTAAATGATTTGCGGTCATTTTGGGATAGCCTAAAGCCTAGGCCTTAATCTTTACTGTTTTCATGAAAGGGTTGTAAAAAGTTGCGCTTTCACTATAATTCAAACGATCAGTTGAGTTGCTGGAGTTGAGTTTATTTCCATGTATTATCCGTTAATTATATCAGAAGTGAAACTGACCTAATGAATATCCTATTGACAGCCATATCCCTATAGAATAGTGGTGCATTTGGTGTATGTGCAACCAAGGCAATTTTTCTTATTGTCATTAATCAATCCAAGTCATCTTTATTTCTATAGGGCTTTTACAATGTGTATTGCGTCAAAGCAGCTTAACCTAGATGAAGAAAAGAGAAGAAAAAGCCACAACAATAATAACATTCAAGCATATCAGGCAGTGAGGAGAGTTGTGGTATTTCTAGTTGAATTTAATACAAATATCACTGTTACAGCCCCAACCAAGCAAGCCACAGTTGACCGATTAACAGAAGTGGAGATCAAACATTGGGAGAAACCAGGCTCAGCTGGGATGTGCAGTTCTTCTCTGGCCAAATTAGGCAGAGCTGCTGTCTAAAAGACGTCAGGATGGCTTGAGAATGATGAGCATCCATCATTTAGAAGGTGCAGGTCCAAGTAGGCCACTGGGTTGGTGTTTAGACTAGCTGACAGGATCTATGCAGAGATTCGTCTGTCACTGTGGTCTTTGAAGGCATCAGCCTTGTGCTCTTGACTGACCATGATCAATGACCATGAGAACAATTTGCTCTGGATATCCCCCGGATCCAAGATTATGTGAACCTCAGAGTAAGAAGAGACAGATAGACTAACATGAGCGTAAATGCTGTTCAAATTATGTTATATATGTTCAAATAACATCTCTTTATGAAGTGTTCACAACTTAATTTTTCCTGATTCATGCAGCCCAACAATCCTTTAAGGGGGTTGGATTTCAAAGTTATGTTTGTGTTTTATGTTTATGTTAGTGTAAAGAGATGTCATTAATTTTGACTAACAGTGTGTAATTTTATAGTGTTTAAAGTGTATCTGTTACCCCCCTCCCCCAGATATTACCTTTTATGTGGTGTGTAGTCCAATCCAGTACCTTCCAGTACCTTTCATGTAGTGTCTAACCCTAACCTAACCCAATTTTGAATTGCCTGAAACTAGTCAACAGTATTTCCAGTCTTATTTACTTGTACAAACCTATGTAGGTTCCACAATGTCAGCCAATGTTCTTCATTGGCTGCTTTTGAACCATATCTTTGGCTGCGTCAGAAATCCCATGCATTCATACTATACAGTATGTTAAAAACAGTATGCGAGCCGAGTCCGAATTCATAGTGTTGGAAAAACAGTATGCGAGAAGTAGATGACCTACTACTTTCGGTGAGTTCTGTAGTGTCCATCCGACGGATGCTACGCTATCCCATGATGCCACGCAAGAGAATTCATGTGAGTGAATTGATGCAACTGACATGGGTAGATCACCTGATAATGACAAATGGTGAATGTAGTACGTCATACTATATAAAACATACTTTTCTGAAGGTTGTGTAGTAAATTCAAATTCAAATGTAGTACCTACTCAAGTAGTAGGCAATTTCGGATGCAGTCTTTGACACTTGTTGTGTTTGTTTTGTCGATATATATGAGAAAAGAAGAAAATTGATACTGTAGAACCAGCACTATTGTTATTGTTTATATCAGCGTCTTAAAAGTACTGTGGAAGAGTTGCCAATTGGTTTCTGGCACACACTATAAGATGTCAACCAATCACAACAGATTATGACAATATTCTGACCAATCAGAGGAGAGTTGGCTGTAGAAGAGGCAGAGTTTATAGACACCAAAGTCTTAAACAATTGTTTCATAAACTGGATATTATGAGAAAACAAATGTGTTTTTGACCATGGATGGATATAAACTTGAGAGACCTATAAGGGAGAGTTTTAGAGAGAGCAGATCCTTGTTGGTAAAATCTATTTCATCTTCAGTGGCAGGGAATGTTTTATCGCAGTCATTTTAATGCAGCATTTGCTGACTTTATTTGATTATTCAAGATTGCATTGGCACCATGGAGTGGACTGACCATTAAAGCCTCCTCAAGAATCCATTTGTGCGACATGTAATTATTTGTAACGGGTGAACTGTAAAAAAAAAAACTGTCAGCGAGATTTTCTGACATCGGCTTTTTAGTCTTTTGTTGAGCATGAGGTCCATAATAGCTAATCCATGTCATGCTGCCCTGTGAAAGGCCATCTCTTTGTCTTTGTTGCCAATGTTACACCTGTTTTCTTCATGATCTGATTGGCCAGTCAATATTATAAATGACTTCTGGGAATTCGGTGCACAACAGAAACCTCTTTGTAACACCAACTGACGTCAAGTGCAAATGACTAGCCACAGGGGATGTTTTTATTTGTCTAAAAAAGGAAGAAAAACAGTGTTAAAAATCCTCCTTTTAGACAATTCTGTGAAACTTCATGGAGTATTATATTGCAAGAAATTGATTATTACTGTAAAGAGTCTTTAAACGGAATATAAATCACATGCGGCTGGCTGATAAACAAAGCTTTACCAATTAATGAACCACTTTGAAAGTAATATGGTTATGCTTCAAACATGAAATCACTTGATTAATTCTCCTGACCAAAGTGTTATAATGACACAACCCTGCACATAAAAATTTGTACAAGATTTGGAAAATGTACTTTGTTGTTATTATTAAAGACCTATTGTGCATAGACACGTTTCAGTGACATGCTGTTAGATAAAAGCGATTTTATTGATAAAATAATTATACTCCTCTACTGTTGGAGGACCTAATACATCTCACAATATATCTAATAACAGGCTTAATTTTGTTTTATGTTCACACCTCAGTCATGTTTATATTTGCTCATCTCCATAATTCTTCATTTAGATGTCCCAGTTTGACATTGTCACAACATGCCTTTGATTTTCAGCTGTTTCACACAGGAATGTTTTAAGTTTATAGATTTTGCATTAGTTAATCAATCAATTATATGTGCATAGCTTTGCTGATTTCTACTTACATTTAATATTTACATGATGATGATGATGATGATTATTATTATTATTATTATTATTATTATTATTATTATTATTATTATTACCAATAATAATAATAATAATAATAATAGTAATACATTTATTTATTTGTACAATTTTCGATTTAGACTATTTTCACAAGACATCCTTGAAATTAAAACAGGAATTTTGCAAGTTTATAGATTGCTTTATATCTTTGTGGAAACCATGCTATTTATTTATTTATTTATTTATTTATTTATTGTTACTGTCAAAATTGTCGGTTTTACCATTTTATTTTATTTTATTTTATTTCATTATTTTATTTATGTAATTTTTTTTTTTTTTATTACTGCAAGTATAACAACACTGACCAACACTATAA
>CAIGQV010016645.1:23945842-23962788 GCA_903798115.1 Danio jaintianensis | reverse complement strand
TATTTATTTATTATTTATTTATTTGTTTGTTTATTTATTGTTACTGTCAAAAGTGTCAGTTTTACCATATACATTTTATTTTATTTTATTTTATTTTTTTATTACTGCAAGCATAACAACACTGACCAACACTAGAATAAAAACTAGTACTGGTACAGTTGGAATATTATTTTGCTTGCACTAAATATACTTTGCATATAAAATAGGTTTTGTACATTTAATTTAATTTTACTTTTATTATTTCTTTTTTAAAAATTGACACATTTGGCATTATCTAAAAACAACAACAAACGTCCACATGTAATGGTATTATCAATATTCAATGTTGATAATAATAGGAACTGTTTTTTAAGCAGCAAATTATCACAATTTCTGAAAAGAATTCTGGAGTAATGATGCTGATACATTCAGCTTTGAATCACAGGAATAAATGACACTTTAAACTATATTCAAATACAACACAATTATTAAAAAGGACAACCACATTACAAAAATATAACAGTTTGCTCACATTTATAATAGTGAAAAAGCTTAATATTTTACATGCTAATTAGCTTAACTTTGAAACATCACATCCAACAAATTTTCTCAGGTTTACGTCTATCTCAAATGGCATAAGTCCAAATGATAGAATGGCAAACAGGGTGATTATGGGTTGCCAGAAGAGGTCTATAATCTAGATGTTGTTTTTTTCTTTTTAGTATGCTGTTTTTCCTCTGTGATTACTTTCCCATTCACACAAACTGTTTGCGTCTTCAAAGGCATTTTTGATAGTGTCCTCATATAACACAGCGCATTGCACGTCTTGCTTGAAATTATAAATAAATGAAATGAAATGGTTGTTTACTAACATTCATTCATATCTGAATGCCCTTATTAATTCATTATTCTATTTGTATCTTGTCAGTTTGGGTTTATGATCTCTTTGCCCTTTGCTGGGCAGCATTAAAACACAATTCTGTGGTAAAATCGCTTGGTATTCTCATTGATACTGATTAATGATTATAGTGCAGATGTAATAATTCATGCTGCTGATGTTGTTGCTTTTTAATTAAGATTCAAAATAATCAGTCATGCATGTCCGTGCTTTTGTATGTGTCTGCTGACTGTTAAATGTAAAGATGCTAATGGCTCTTTAGTTTGAAAAGCGTTGTTGTTGTTTTTTTTTTTTTTCAGACACTCCAGAGTTCTGAGAGTGAAGCATTATGGGAATGAAGGACTTGTCCTTGACTTGGTTTTATCTACTTTATTCTCCATTTTCAGGCTTGACTGAACCAGGAAAATCTACATGTACTCTACACACATGAATACACACTGGACTGGTGATTTTTGATTGCGATTTTATCTTTTAAATTGAGTTAGATTGAATTTTTACAATAAAAATACAAGAACTGCATTTTGTTTGGAAATGAAAATCGGATTGACGTAAGAATGTCAGGCCGACGTCAATGTCCAACGTCCAAATATCAACGTCTAATGACAGCTTACAGCTTGACATTGTGTGGACGTTCCCACTATGACGTTGGGTTTTGGTCACTTTCCAACACAACCTAAAATCAACCAAATATCAACGTAATTTCATGTCGTTATTGGACGTCAAAATAACTTGGTCCATAGATGCTGGCTAGACATTGAATTTTGGTCACCTGAAGTCACAACCTAAATCTAACTTAATATTAACGTCTTATGACATTGTGTGCCTGCTGGATAGTAACAACATTTATTATATTATGTGACCATTTTCTTTAGATTTACTGACACAATGCAAAAAAAATGCAGTTTACTATACTGTAATAAAAGGAAATACATTATAAAACAGTAATGATGATAGACATTATAAAATAGTAATAATGGTAGTAATGATGGTAGCTGTTTTACTTTTTATTGACTTTTGGGTTGTGTTTAAATGTGTTGTTTCGTTCTTAATATCTTATTATTAAAATATTCATACTGGTACAAATTTCACACTTGGCTGTGACATAGAAGCCAATTATGCAAACCGTTTATTTGCTATGAATCATAGAAATCGTGCAAGGTGTTAAAAAAAATCCCTTTTTAATAAAAAGGATTTTCTCTGGGCTATAATAATATAGCAGAAACACATTATTTATGCCAAGGGGTCATATGGTACAATCTATAATAATCCTAATTTACAAAAACATTAGCTATATTGGCTCTGGACAGAATGAGAATGGCATATTTAAACTGTTTTAAAAGTAAATTTGCCCCAGAGGATACAAAAGACAAGATGCAGTGACACTTCACAAAGTCTTCACATTTCTAAAATAACTATCCTAATACTGCAGGCTGAAATGCAGTCTGTGGTGTCTGTATTAGCTTAATGACAGCAGATAATGTGAGAGTTGGAAGAAAAAATGCCCTCATTATCTTGATAAAACTAGTGTTAAAGTATGCGCTGAGGATTCACCTCACGGATAAAACTTTGACAAAGTCGCCACACAAAAGACGTAATGCTGCACTGAATCTGATCACTCCAATCATTGTGCATCTTTTATTCATGATTCACTCTCAGAAATAAAGGTGCAAAATCTGTCACTGGGGCGGTACCTTTTCAAAAGGTACTTTTTTGTTCCTAACAGGTTCTTAAAGGTAAAGCTAAAAAGGTACAAATCTGTACCTCATAGTACCTTAAAGGTACAAAAGTGAACATTAAAGGTACAAAAGTGTACCCTAAAGGTACTAATGTGCAGCAAGGTACAAAAGTGTATCTTTTAAAAAGGTACCACCCCAGCGACAGCTTTTGTACCTTTAATTCTGAGAGTGTTGATGTTTTACCACGCGCCATGTGAAATGGAATCATTGGTATTTATTAATTTTTTTCCCAGCCAGGTCTTTACTAATGTTCCTCATGAATATGGCCAGGGTTAAACTGAACAAGCTTCTTTTTTTTCTTCAAACCAGGCTCGTTGAATGTATGTGCCTCAGCCTATACTGTAAAAAAATGGCCAGGATTTTTTGGTAAAAAAACAGTAAAAATGCTACTGTAGAAATCTGTTGCCTTAATATATACAGTGAATTACTGTAAATTGACTTCCTAGAATTCCCTGAATGACATTTTACTTCAAAACATTGGTATATAACACTATACACTACCGTTACAAATGTAACATCTCACATTTTTTAGAGCTAAATATATATATATGTATATAAACGTCTAAAAATTGCTCGTTATTTATTTAACCCAATGGTTGAGTTAAAATATTTGGTGCTTTGTTGGATTATTTTTAAACTTTATTGGGTTATTTATTTAATAACTTAACCAATTGGGTTAAAAAATTTGAATTTCAATAGTCAACTGATTCAACTGACACAGAACAGCTGTATGTTAATATGCGTGTGTAATTTTGTTATTTAAGTTTATTTAAGCTCTAATGTAAAAATGTTGCTGTTATTTTCATCATGTTTACCTCTCTCCTTGTCGAGTGATTTTTATATCCGTTTCACCAGCACTCTTAATTAATTATGATACAAACGCTTCGTAGCCGATCTATATTAAATAGATAAAAACAGTTTATCTACCTTTTGTGTTCATCTCTCTCTCTCTCTCTCTTTCTCTCTCTCTCTCTCTCTCTCTCTCTCTCTCTCTCTCTATATATATATATATATATATATATATATATATATATATATATATATTTATTTATTTATTTATTTTTATTTTTTTTTTGTGAAGTGTTAAATATGTTTGGTGCACGTTTCAGATGACAAAACCACTAGTGGGCGCTGTCTATATTTTTGTGAATCTAAAATGCATTACTTGGGGTATGTTTTGTTACATGTGTCAGTAGACTGACCTAAACCTAACCACTAGTGTTTTCAAAAGCAAATGTAATAAAAAGTCCATCGCAGCCACATAGTTTTACCTTGATTTTACCAGAAAAGTTGTATATTTGGAGATACAATAGGTGAGGCAAACATATTTGATTGCTAATCATAGACATTAAGTAATACACTTTTTTTGTGGTATTTTTTTGGTGTTGTGCACATGAAAATAATCCTTTATTCGTCGATACTATGCACCTGTAAATATCATTAGTGTGAAAAGGAACAAAAGTTGCCCCGTAGCATTCATTTTACCCCAAAACTGCAGTCAAACATATGTTAAAAGTAGGGTTTTGTGGTTTCACAATACTGTCGACTTGGTAACGTATTTCCAATGTGAATTTTTTTTTTTTTACTGAATCAGAATTGGCTTTCTTCAACAAATGGCCCACTATAACTCATCTGAGATCTGCACGAACAGGTAATTCCTGTCTAAGCATTCACAGAAATGGCCGTAAAAGATTAATTATCTGTGTCTGGAGAAATTCTATTCCCAGAAATTCTTTGTGTGGTTACTAGAAGCCGAAAGCTTACTATTATCTCTTTACATATGGTCGCATAAGTCAAGCATTCCTATTACTATGGCTAAGCTTAAAGGAAGGGCTTTCAATAAATCCCTGAGACTTATTAAATGTACACTTTCTGTAACTTCATGATCTCAATTTGCTGAATGCAGTTTGTTGGGCTATTTTAAGTGATCAGATTTATGATTTTCTATTAAAAAGGGGGAAAAGAAATGTGTAGATATTGAAAGAGAAACATGAGCTGTGTTAATACCGTCAGAAGTATTTGTCTAGACCAGTAAGAAACCATTACATTTGATCAATTGATACACTCCTTTGTTTGTAACGGTAATGAGCTGACGTTTATTATAATTTTTTAAGTATTATTATGTATGTCTTTACTTTCGTTTTTGATAACTTTAATGCATCACTGCGAATGCTTCATAATATTTACAGAAATATCTGCAGTTTTCCTCCATCATACTCGGGCAAATCACTATATATTCAGCAACTTTCTGAGGTGGGATTTCTCTATACATATGCTTAGACCCCTGCTGAACTAAAATGCTATCGTTTCTTTATACATCTTCCTTTCAGATAAATATGTACCAGATGAATTTTGCTCTCAACATCATTTTCAATCTCCTGGCTTTAATCTCTATCTCCCATCTTGATTTCACTACCCAGAAAAGCAGACAATTAATGGTACTACAGAGCAACATTATTACTGCAACAGAAAATTGCATAACCAATTACATTGTTTGTTGTCTTTAAGGTTTTGTTTTTCTCGCTTGGCTCCATTTGATTACGATAACGCCTCATAATAACAATAACTGCTGCTTCATTGCTAATCTGTATAGCATTGATATCAGTTAGTGAATATAATTGTGTTCATCAACCGCAAGTCTGATGTCTAATCAGTTTCTTTGTGAAATCTCTGATTACTTTAATGCAGATGATTAAATAGTCTGACGCTGATTAAATGTAACATTAACTGGAAAGACAACAGTGTAGGTGTCAGATTTGCATATACAAATAAAGCAGGTAGCCATTACATGATTTTAACATGGTAAAGGGGGGTTGTAAGGAAACAGTATAAAGTGTCTGTACCTTTTACACTGATAAAAACTGCGGAAGATCATACTGTGAGTGATTAAAGTGCCCCTATTATGTTATTTTAAACGTTTCTGATTTTGCTTGGGAACCACCCAGGGTTTAAGCAAAAAATAAAAACAATAATTTTATTGATCATATAATATACAGTTGAAGTTGAATTATTAGCCCCCTGTATATTTTCCCCCAAATTTATTTTTAACGGAAAGATTTTTTCAACACATTTCTAAACATAATAGTTTTAATAACTAATTCCTATTAACTGATTTATTTGATCTTTGCCATGATGACTGTACATAATATTTTACTAGATATTTTGCAAGATACTAGTATTCACCTTAAAGTGACATTTAGAGGTTTAACTAGGTTAATTAGGTTAATTGGCAAGTTAGGGCAATTAGACAAATCATTGTATCATGATAGTTTGTTCTGCAGATAATAAAAAAATGCTTAAGGGCTAATAATATTAATAGTATAGAAACACTCCTTGCTCTGTAAACATCTGTAAACATCAACATTCTGTCTCGCTACAATCCAACCTGCTCTTTAAGATCTCAAAACTCAGGGCTGCTGGTAGTACCTAGAATAGCAAAGTCGAGTAAAGGTGGTCGAGCCTTCTCATTTATGGCTCCTAAACTCTGGAATAGCCTTCCTGATAATGTCCGAGGCTCAGACACACTCTCTCAGTTCAAAACTAGATTAAAGACCTATCTTTTTAGTAAAGCATACACTCAATGCATTGCATAATGGTATGATGCATGAATGTGCTCCACGCAGGTTTTTGCATCTCGTTTATATACACTATGAACAGCAGCTACGCTAATTATTCTCTTTATTCTCTATTTCCACCTGGGGATACTCATCCCGAGGCCCCCAGAGACTATGCAGTGCCACTAATGCAATCCAAGACCTGTGAAGAGATGATCCCAAGGTTTCCATAATCCCGGACCAGGCCGTATCCTGAGCAGCTGCTGTGGTGGTCATGGAGGAGTGGAGAGCATGAGACTGATTCCTGTGAGACCCCAGTGACGGACGAGTCTTCGCTGACGTCCAGCGTTCACCAGCCTCCGGCGCCTAGACTGCAGCTCTGCACAAGACGTTTGGCCATAGGAGAAATGGTCGTGCCCAACTGAGCCTGGTTTCTCTCGAGGTTTTTTTTTTTCCTTCACTTTCGCAAATTGGTGAAGTTCGTTCCTCGCGGCTGTCGCCACTGGCTTGCATGGTTCGGGACCTGTAGAGCTGCGCATCGATGGATTTGCTCTTCAGTGTTTGGACTCTCATGCCATTCGTGCTAGATCTTCTCGCGTAAATCCACCAGAGGCCACTGTCGACTGACCAACCGACCGATCCCCCTACCCACCCACCCCTTTCCCTAAACCCAACCGATAGTCTTTTAAACAGCACAAATTAACCAGCGCCCGACCACTTCCCTAAACCCAACCGACAGTGTATTAAAAAGAAATCCAGAAAAAAAAGCCCCCTGATTTTTACCACATTTTCAGATTTTACCACATTCTCACCCTGTTATTTACTTGTTTATTTTCTTTTTTGGCTTTTGCTTTTGTTTTACCTGCTTTCTGGAACCATTCTTCGCCGAACTCGAAACCCGTTGTGCGGTAAACTCCTCTTTGCGTCTCAAGTCCGCCGACGTACGCTGCAAGCCACTGGACAAACTGGTAACAGCGGGAAAGCCGTCCATACGGAGGTAAGCGGTCAGCTGCTAGCACGAAAGGGAACAGCGTCATACCGCCCCGTAGCGTTCGTTTTAAAGACGAAATGCAGCTATACGTACCTCTGGCTACATAATTCACAATCTCCAGAAATGTATATAGGGCTAAGTTTTCAGAATGAGAATTTTGACTTGGTGTTTAAAACAGTTGGTTCAAGGATCCAGTCTCTCTAAAACCCGCCTTTCCAAGAGTGTGTTTTGTTCTGATTGGTCAGGTTACCAAGTCTATTGTGATTGGTCGACCACTTGCAGCACATGTCATAAACTAAACGCCATCACCAGATCTAAACTTCAGCTCTTCTTCAGCACTTGTAAACACATTGATAGGAACAGTAACATTGATGTTGGTTTTAGATGAGAACTTTTTGACATTGTCAGTTTGTGTGAATCCACTTGTTTATCACAAATATGTAGTTTTGTTTTATAGTTAGTGTAAACTTTTACAACGTTTACCCCCCAAAAATAGAAGACCACAGATGGGGCATCTCGTAAAATGTTATTTGATCTAATGGAGAGAAGAAAAAAAACTACTACTGATAATAGTAATAATACAAATGCAAGTCAATCCAGCTTGATCTCAGCAAGGAAGCGTAACTATTGTATGTTTTGTTCGTTTAGTGGCTAATTCATTAGAAAACAAGAGTCAAATTAATTTCAGTCGTACGAAAATTTATGTTTTTTTTAAAGGATCTCGTAAAATGTTATCTGATCTAATGGAGAGATGGAAAAAAACAACAACAACAACAATAATAATAATAATAATAGTAATAATACAAGTTTGCATGTTCTCCCCGTGTTGGCGTGGGTTTCCTCCGGGTGCTCCGGTTTCCCCCACAGTCCAAAGACATGCGGTACAGGTGAATTGAATAAACTAAATTGGCCATAGTGTATGTGTGTGAATG
Source organism: Danio jaintianensis (assembly GCA_903798115.1). Classification (NCBI taxonomy): domain Eukaryota; kingdom Metazoa; phylum Chordata; class Actinopteri; order Cypriniformes; family Danionidae; genus Danio; species Danio jaintianensis. The sequence goes on along the minus strand of CAIGQV010016645.1, from coordinate 23,954,698 downwards.
AATGTGTATGGATGTTTCCCAGCACTGGGTTGCAACTGGAAGGTCATCCACTGTGTAAAACATATGCTGGATAAGTTGGCGGTTCATTCTGCTGTGGCGACCCCTGATGAATAAATGCACTAAGCAAAAGGAAAATGAATGAATGAATAGTAATACAAATACAAGTCAATCCAGCTCGATCTCACAAGGAAACGTAACTATTTTATGTTTTGTTAGTTTAGTAGCTAATTCATTAGAATACATATGAGTCAAATTAATTTCAGCCGTACGAAAATATATGTTTTTTTTAAAGGATCTCGTAAAATGTTATCTGATCTAATGAAGAAAAAAAACATAATAATAATAACAATAATAATAATAATAATAATAAAAATGATAATAGAAATACAAGTCAATCCAGCTCGATCTCACAAGGAAATGTAACTATTTTATGTTTTGTTAGTTTAGTAGCTAATACATTAGAATACATATGAGTCAAATTAATTTCAGTCGTGCGTAAATGTAAGATTTTTAAAAGGAGGCGTGACAAAAAACATTTTTGTGTTTGACAATAAAGCCTGTCACAACACACAAATGCTTAAAACGATGTGATAATTATAAATAAATTCCAAAAACAATGACAACACTTATGTCGAAAGTGATCATTTTCATGTGTGCTCGTGAGTTTTTCCACTGTATTTCCTATAATATTTTTTCTTCTGGAGAAGATTTCATTCCATTTTCGTTTTTAATTTTGTTTAAAGTATTTTATGGTCAAATCAAATTGAAGATGTTTTCTCATTCTGTTGGTGTTTGTCTATATGCATGCGTTTTCACATTTAAGCTCCATAGGCCACCGAAGTTTAGAATAACTTCTTTCTTTCTGGTTGAAAATAACTCATTTATTGTGCACTTTTCAGACCTTTTACATTCACAAAGAGCTATGTCGCACACTACATTTCTGACAACCGATAATGACAGCACTTAAAGATTCAACAAACAATTATTAGGACAAGTAATAAAGTTCAGTAGCTGTTTGCGCTGGCCACATTCATACGGTATTGATTTGATATGTGCAAAAATGTACGATTTTTAAAAGGAGGCGTGACAACAAACCCCACCCCAAAACCCAATCGATATTGGGGATTGGATGAACAAATCATATTAATATGAGCAAATAAAATCATATCAATTCATACAAATTAGCCACTGAATCAAAAAGTTATGAATTAGCATAAGATATTATTGGAGAATCTAACATATTTTCCTCAACAGAATTAATGTAATAAGTTTTTCAAATCAATTAATGGCATTTTTTTATATAAATAATAAAAAAAATAAAAATAAACAAAATTTTGTGTTTGACAATAAAGCCTACCTCAACACACAACTGCTTATAACAATGTGGAAATTAGAAATAAAGTCCAAAACAAATGACAACACTTATGTTCAAAGTGATCATTTTCATGCTCGTGAGTTTTTCACAGTATTTCCTATAATATTTTTTCTTCTGGAGAAAGTCTTATTTGTTTTATTTCAGCTAGAAAAAAAGCAGTTTTTAATTTTCTGTTGGTGTTTATATGCGTTTTCACATTTGAGCTCCATAGGCCACCGTAGTTTAGAAACGCTTCTTTCTTTCTGGTAGAAAATAACTCATTTATTGTGCACTTTTCAGACTTTTACATTCACAAAGAGCTATGTCGCACACTACATTTCTGACAACCGATAATGGCGGCACTTAAAGATTCAACAAACAATTATTAGGACAAGTAATAAAGTTCAGTAGCTGTTTGCGCTGGCCACATTCATACGGTATTGAGTTGATATGTGGCCACAGGTGTGAATAAATTATTGGCTGTGAAATGAGCTCGCCTAATAAGATTGACCATCCGTTTTAGAAATGCATATCAATAAAAGCCACAAGCACAGGTTCCTTTGGGCTGTGGCGTATTGACCGCATGTATGCTGAACATAATGAGATGCTTTAAAGGGAATCCAGCTGGCATTTCAGGAGTTTTGTGTACTTGTAAATAATTGATGCGGAGGCACATTCGTTGGCAAGAGCCGGTGTTTGCTTGCTAACCTTCTGGTTCACACGTTCATGACGAATATGAACCTAAATATTACATCAGACAGTCTTTAAATTAGCATTTTAATGGAATTTCTGCTGTGTACAGGAGCCACCGAGGCAGTGTTTCTAGTCGGTGTGTGTGCAACCGCGCCATGAATAATGTGTTACTCGCTGATGAGATTTAAAAAAGACTGAAATATAATTGGACGTCATTAATCCGAAGCGTTCTCAAATCACTCGTTCTCTCCGAGTTTGAACTTTGGTTTCATAAAAACGCACGGATATAATGAATAATAGCTCAATTTAATAAATAGCAAACAAAATATGTGGGAATGAAAACATTGTTTTCTCTAGCTAAAACTTTTAAAGGGAAAGCTTTAGACACGTTCTTCTTGCTTCACTGGAATAATCACTAAACTAAATTTTTTTTACTGAAATAACACATTTCCTAATATATTTTTTTCCTCAAACTGAGTTTATATAGAGACTTAAAGTTGTCATATTTTCTTATATTTACAGACAACAAAATCTGGTTTTAGCTTCTCTGTTTACAACTTGACAACTTGTCAACTTACACTAACACTAACCCCAACCTAACAGTCTACTTATAATCTAATGAGAATTAGTTGGCATGTAGATGCAATGTAACCTAAATGTAACAAATGGACCATCAAAATAAAGTGTGACCATTTTCTCATTAGTTTTCCGTTGTAGTAAAGTTCGTTTGTAGGGTGGGAAGAAGAAGACAGGGTCGGCGATATTAGGTGAGTAATAGTTTTCTTTATTTTTATAATTTAATGCACGACAACACTGTAGCTCTGTGTGTGTCTGTGTGCTCTCTCTCCTCTCTCCCGGCTGCTCCTTCTCTTCCCCTTAAGAAGGGTGTCTCTCCGGTCCAATCACTAAAATAAACAGGTGTTATTTATTATTTCTGATTGGCCCGCTGACTAGCCGCCGGGCTCTGAGCATGCTCTCCCCCCTCATTGGGTGTTCGATCATGCTCACCTCTCCACATCCGTTTTTTTTTTAGTATTTCTATTTATCTTTATTATTTTAGTTTTAGTAAGTTTAGTAATTCATTAAAATTTAATTCACTTAGTTGGCAAGGTAACATTTCTAATTGTTTCTGTTTAAGTATTTATTTATTTTTTTAATTTATTTTAATTTAATTTATTTTTTATTTTATTTGTAATGTAATATAATGTGTATTTATATAGTGCATTTATCGTGTATGGCCATACACCCAAAGCGCTTCACAATCATGAGTTGGGTTTCTCCACCCCACCACCAGTGTGCAGCATCCACTTGGATGATGCGACGGCAGCCACACGACAATAGCACCAGTGCGCTCACCGTACACCAGCTATTGGTGGAGTGGAGAGACAGTGATAGAGCCAATTCAGGGGAAGGAGATGATTGGGAGGCCATGATGGGTAAGGGCTGATGGAGGGAATTTGGCCAGGACACTGGGGTTACACCCCTACTCTTTACGAGAAGTGCCATGGGATTTTTAAGGACCATAGAGAGTCAGGACCTCGGTTTAACGCCTCATCCGAAAGACGGATATTTAATTTTATATTTAATTTAATTTAAATTAATTTAATAGCCGGCAGCTAGCTCTCTGCAACTCTCACACGGTCGCCCACTGAAGCTAAGCAGGGCTGCGCCTGGTCAGTACCTGGATGGGAGACCACATGGGAAAGCTAGGTTGCTGCTGGAAGTGGTGTTAGTGAGGCCATCAGGGCTGTCTGTGTGGGTCCTAACGCCCTAGTATATCGATGGGGACTCTATACTGCTCATTGAGCGCCATCTTTCGGATGAGACGTTAAACCCTCTCTGTGTTCCTTCGAAAAAGAGTAGGGGTTTAACCCCAGCATCCTGGCCAAATCTGCCCACTGGCCTCTGTCCATCATGGCTTCCTAACCATCCCCATATGATAATTGGCTTCATCACTCTGTCTCCTCTCCACCAATCAGCTGGTGTGTGGTGTGTGGTCTGGCGCATATGGCTGCCGTCGCGTCATCCAGGTGGATGCTGCACACTGGTGGTGGATGAGGAGATCCCCCCCATTGTGTAAAGCGCTTTGAGTGCCTAGAAAAGCACTATATAAATGTAAGGAATTATTAATTATTTTATTTATTTATTTATTTATTTATTTATTTATTTATTTATTTATTTATTTAATTTAATTTTATTTAATATTTTATTTTATTTTATTTTATTTTACTTATTTTATTTTACTTATTTTATTTTATAAAACAACACTCACCAAGACTATAATGAAGTCCACTAGTCAGAATAATTATAATGGGACATTATTTTGCCTGCACTAAATACACTTTGCATGGTATATAAATGTATTTTGTAAATTCAGTTATAAAAAACTTTCATTAATAATGCAAACATCAAAATGGGACATCTTGTCTTTTACTCACATCTTTAAAGATGTTTACAGATATTGTACTTTTCTGTATCTAATACAAGTTTGGTCACCCTTTACAATAAGTTTTCATTAGTTAATAATGTATTTACTAACATGAACTAATAATGAACAACACTTGTACAGCATTTATTAATCATAGTTCAACATGTACTAATCCATTATTAAAATATAAAATCATGCTTGTTAACACTGTGCACTGTGAGCTAACATGAACTAACAACGAACAACTTTATTTTCATTAACGAACATTAACAAACATGACTAAATACTGTAACAAATGTATTGTTCATTGTTTGTTCATGTTAGTAAATACATTATAACAGTAATAAAACCTTATTTTAAATTATTGTAATCTACTTTTCAATATGAATATATGAGTTTACTTCAGTTTGAATATGAATGCTAATGATATGGCATTGTTTTAAAATAGACGGTCCTGGTACATGGCTGTTCCTTCATTGTTTTCGTGGTTATTTGCTTGTGGGTAATGGAGAAACTAGCCCTGTAGTTGCTGTTTGCACACCATTCTCTTGTGATTGCTACCAATTACTGGCAGCTGTGTAACTATAATGACAAGGTTTTAAAAGTCAATTGAACTTTCAGGTGGCAATACAGCAGGACCATTGATTTCAGGAATGTTAATTTACCTGGAGAAAGCTGTCCGTTAGCGTTCCCATTCATTCCAGTACATGGCAGCTGCTCGGCTGGGGATATCGAGCAGCTTACATGGTGTCATCTTTGCTGCGATTAAACCTTTCTTTTTTTCTTCTTTTTTTTTGTGCACTGTAAAAAAAAACAAAAAAAGAAAACTATTTTAAAATTGTAAGGCAACTTGCTGCAGAGCTTTTTGAGTTGACTCAACATAAAGGGGACCTTTTATGCTCCTTTTAAAAAGATGTAAAATAAGTCTCTGATGTCCCTAGAGTGTGTATGTGAAGTTTCAGCTCAAAATACCCCACAAATAATGTTGTTGAAACTGCCCCTTTTAGGCTTTAATCCTAATTGTGCAATTTTGGTGACTGTCGCTTTAAATTCAAATGAGACTGTGCTCTTTTCAAAAGAGGGCGGAGCTACAAATGCCTATATGTCAGCATAGTGGCAGATTCAAAAACAAGACTAACGTCCTATTCTAATGAGGGAGAGATGGTCACTTATGGGCGGGGCTTTCCCCCTCTGATGACACGTACAAAGGGAGAATGTCAATCAAAGTGTTTGATTCCCCCTCTGATGACACGTACAAAGGGAGAATGTCAATCAAAGTGTTTCTGCAGACTATTTTTATCAAGTGTGATTATAAAAAATAAAATGAATAAATTTTTACCTTTAGAAGCTGGTTATATTCACAGACTGTTGCCACACAACTGCTATTAAACCCCTTATAAAAGTGATTTTTTCATAATAGGTCCCCTTTAAATCAAGTCAAGTGCAGTACTTGGGTTAAAAGTTGAGTCAACTCAAAAAAGCTGTGCAGCAAGTTGCCTTACAATTGTTGTAAGTCAATTGTTGAGTCAACTGTTTTATATTGTATTAAATATTTGAGAGTTGCACTCAATAACATCTCAAAGTTTTATGTTTCTTAACATTTTTCTTTATCTCACGATTGTGAATTAACATCTTGTTATTGACTCTTTGTTTGAGTTTACTTCAAATTTAAGTCTACATCTCTCAATTTCTCAAACTTCTTTGCGATTTTATATCTCACAATTTCAAGTTATTACCTGAAAATTGCGAATAAGCATCCTGAAATTGACTTTTTTCTTAAGATTGTGAGTTTGCTTCAATTAAGAGTCTACATCTCCCAATTCAAACCTCTCAGAATTGCGAGTTTATATTGTGCAGTTTCAAGATTTCTCAAATTTGACTTTTTTTTCTCTCAGAATTAAAACCTTTTCCTGTAGTTTTAGGTTTAAATGCACAATTGCAAATTAGCAATTCATATTGACTTTTTTTCTAAGAATTGCAATTTTTCTCCCTTTTGGATTATAAACATGCAAGCTTTTTTCTAATTGCAACTTGCGAATCAACATCTCACAGTTCTGACTTGACAATTACCAAACTACAAAATATTTTTCCATTTAATGTTACTGCTGTTTAGGAAAATATTCAGGAGATTTTTATACCATTAAATAAATTCATGGTAGATGGATACATTTAATTGAATGTTCAGTTTTATTGTTTTAATCAGTCAGTGTCAAAGTGTGGGTCATCATAACCAGATTTTGAAATGAACTTTTTTTTATTTTTCTGTACACAAGCCAATGTAGATTGTAGCTTTCCAAGGTTACTCCACATTTTCACTTACTATTTTTGTTGTTGGAAAATTACATTTTAATTGATTAAATTCTTGCTGAGAACAAGTTGTCCTTGTCCATTTGTCGATATGCTGCCAAAAATGACCAAAAACATGTTCTTCTGTAATCTCTAATAAACTAATTTAAAATAGGTTGTGCAAACCACAAAAGACCCTCTTCGTATTTTCACCTTATTTATGTCCTGCTATTGGCACTGTAAAAAAAAAACAGATGGTTCTTTAAAGATGTTTTGCACAGTGTAACAGATCTATTTAGAACCGTATCATCCTGAAGAACCATTTTATGCTCTGTGTGAGTTTATGGTTCTTTACTTACTGCCTTTTTGTTTTTCAAATCTGTATTATCATATACCAGCCATTCCCGACCTGTCTTCCAATTTTTGTTGAACAGTCTTTTCTTTGCAATGGGCCTTTTGGTGAGCTTTTTTTGCCCTTGGTATATTTGCATCCTTTTTGCTGCGTTTTCTTTTTTAGGTTGTCTCTTGTGTGTTATCTTTTTTGTATTTTTTTTTACAAAGACTATATATACAGTTAAATATATTTATATATATACCTGTGAAATATTTATTATTTTTTCAAATATTTCTCAAGTGATATTTAATGGAGCAAAGAAATGGGCAACACAATTTCACATCTATGAGAAAGTGTGCACTCCCGATTATGAACTGCTTTCTGTATCCTTCAGACCTTTTTATCTCCCAAGGGAATTTGGACAGATCACCATAATTTTGGTTTATATACCAGGACCCAAATACGAGGATGCCGTGGCTCGGATAAGTGAGAGTTATAACAACGCACTCGCACGTTCGGTGGATCAGCCCGTTTCCCTTCTTGGGGATTTTAATTACTGTGAACTCTTCGGTCATTTACCAACGGTACAACAGTATATATGCTGCCCCACACGGCTTTTAAGGATTTTAGATAAGTGTTATGGTAATATACCTAATGCTTTTAAGGCAGTGTCCCGCCCCCAATGGGTAAGTCAGACCATAACGTTATTCATTTGTAGCCCAGTTACAAAACTAAACTAAAACAAGAGAAGCCTACTGTAAGAGATTTGGCGATTTGGTCTGAGAGACTGAGAGACTGTTATGAGGATACAGACTGGGACATTTTCTTTGATAATTGTGCAAATGCAAATGAGTTAACAGAAACAATAACGTCTTACATTATTTTCTGTGAGAATAATGTTGTGCAAACAAAAACTGTTAAAGTATACCCTAATAACAAGGTTTGGGTTTTACATGAAATGAAGAAATGTCTAATGGAGAAATGGGTTGCTTTTGCACAAGGTAATATAGTACTTTTTAAAGATAAATACGTGAACTTAGATCAATTATTTAAAAATCTACACAACAATATAGAGATAAAATGGAGAAACAGTTTGTTTTCCCAGGAACGCCTTGATCCTGGTCAGCTTGGACGTCACATTGTTTCTCAAACGGGCAGTGGGGTCACCGCCCAGTTAGAAGCCCTCAAACTCTTCCAAAAGCTGGTCTGCAGAATGGGGATGAAAGTCAAAAGTCAGTTTTCAGTTTTATCGTTTTGACCAGTCAGTGTCAAAGTGTGGGTCATCATAACCAGATTTTGAAATGAACTTTTTTTTATTTTTCTCTACACCAGCCAATGTAGATTGTAGCTTTCCAAGGTTACTCCACATTTTCACTTACTATTTTTGTTGTTGGAAAATTACATTTTAATTGATTAAATTTTTGCAGAGAACAAGTTGTCCTTGTCCATTTGTCGATATGCTGCCAATCTGTAGTCTCTAATAAACTAATTTAAAATAGGTTGTGCAAACCACAAAAGACCCTCTTTGTATTTTCACCTCATTTATGTCCTGCTATTGGCACTGTACACTAGACACTAAACAAAAATATTATCAATATATACCAGCCACTCCCGACCTGTCTTCCAATTTTTGTTTAACAGTCTTTTCTTTGCATCTTGGTATATTTGCATCCTTTTTGCTGCGTTTTCTTTTTTAGGTTGTCTCTTGTGTGTTAACTTTTTTTTTTTTTTTTTTTTTTAAGACTTTATTTACCTTAAAAA
>CAIGQV010016645.1:23911353-23945742 GCA_903798115.1 Danio jaintianensis | reverse complement strand
TATATATATATATATATATATATATATATATATATATATATATATACCTGTGAAATATTTATAATTTTTTCAAAAATTTCTCAAAAATTTTCTTCAAAAATATAGAGATAAAATGGAGAAACAGTTTGTCACTGGTGATGCTCGTAAAGCGTGGAGCAGTTTAAATAATATGATAAGCAGGGAGACTCTGAAGCAACACTGCTTACCTACAAATTCTCTTTTATTTGCAAATGAATTGAATAATTTTTATAGTAGGTTTGATAAAACTACACATGGAGCCAAGTTTGACCAAGTGGTTAGCCATGTAGGAAATAATATTATTCTTACAGAAGAAGAAATAGCTGGTAGTCTTGCACGTGTTTGCTTGCTTATAAGGCACCTGGCCCAGACGGTCTTAGAGGGCGGGCAATAGCAGGGTGCATTTACCCACTGAAAGGGGTTTTCACTAGATTATTTCAGATCTTGCTTGATATACATACGGTTCCACTTTCGTGAAAAAGAACAACAATTATTCCCATTCCTAAGAAATGCAAACCTGTATTACCAGATGATTTTAGACCTATTGCCCTTACCAGCATTCTATGTAAATACATGGAAAGGGTTGTATTAGGGCATTTGCCTAACTCCCATGGGTCAGACCAATTGCGGTTTGCCTATAAACCACAGAAAGGTACTGAAGACGCTATTTTAACCTTGCTCCATATGATCAGCAATCACATTCAGCCCCCTGGTGCTTTTGCCAGAATTTTATTTATTGGTTTTAGTTCAGCTTTTAATACTGTTAAAGTTGACATTTTATTGGATCGATTATTAAAGCTCAATATTAATGAGCACCTACTGTTATGGATAAAGGACTGATCATCCTCAAAGAGTGTCTGTACAGGGTTCAATATGTGAAGAGGTTGTTTTGAACACTTGAGTACCCCAAGGCTGTGTGATATCACCTGCATTATTTTCAATGTATATAAGTGAAATGCAGATTTCTGAAAGCAATACTACCTTACACAAGTATGCTGATGACATGGTCGTGGTTGGACTTATGGTCAAAGGAAAGGAGAAGCTAGAGAGGGCCTACTTTGAGCACATAGAACATCTGGTGACATGGTGTGAGAAGAGTGCTTTGTCACTAAATGCTTCGAAAACTAAGGAACTAATTATTAGTAGGGAAGGGCAGCCTATATGTCATCCAGTTAGTATTGAGGGTCAACATGTTGAGATTGTAAACAGTTTTAAATACTTATGGATTATTTTAGATAGTAGTTTAAATTTTGGTGAACACGCAGATTATATCTATAAGAAGGCAACACAGAGACTCTTTCTTTTAAGGAAATTTAATAGTTTTAATGTTAGTAAGGGTATTCTGAGGAAGGTTTATACCAGTCTGGTTGAAAGTATTATCTCCTATAATATTTCCTGCTGGTTCGGAAATCTTGGAGCTAGAAGCAAGTATAAACTTGCAAAGATTGTTAACACAGCTAGTAAGATCATAATGGACCCCTAGACGCAGCTTTTGGAACTGTATATAAACCAGACTAGACGGAAAGCTTCACAGATATTTCAGGACTTCACTCATCCTCTATATTATGAATTTGAAAAGCTTCCTTCTGGTAGACGATACAGAGTACCCATAGCAAAAACAAATATTTTTAAGAAATCGTTTATACCGTCTGCTATTACCATATTGATTAAATGACCATAAAGTAGTTTGTATGTTATTTTGTGGTTTCATAGCCAGGGTTGTGTGTTGGTAATCTGTGGTGTAGGAAGCTTTGTGTTTGTGTTCTGTGTTTTGTATTTGTGATGTTTGTGAGGCGAATTTCCACACGTGTGGACAATAAAGATTCATTAATTCAAAGAAATGTTCACAGTTTTTTCGATAATGTTTTTTTCTTCTAGAGAAAGTCTTATTTGTTTTATTACGGCTAGAATTAGTTTAAATTTTTTTTCAAACCATTTTAAGGTCAATATTATTATTAGCCCTCTTAAGCAATATTTTATTTTGACTATCTACAGAACTGTTAAACAATGACTTGCCAAATTACCCTAACTTGCCTAATTAACCTAGTTAAGTCTTTAAATGTCACTTTAAGCTGAATACTAGTATCTTGAAAAAATATCTAGTAAAATATTATGTGCTGTCATCATAGCAAAGACAAAAGAAACCAGTTATTAAAACTATGTTTAGGAAAAAATCTTTATTCTGTTAAACCGAAATTGAGTGAAAAAATCTAGAGGGGGGCTAATAAATCAAGAGAGCTAATAATTCTGACTTCAACTTTACATACAAAAATCTATAAAGTAATACAAACCATAATCACAGGCTCTCTAAAAACAAAAGAAGTCTTGTTATCTTTACTCAGAAGATGAAAATGTTCTGCATTGGTATTATTTGTCTCAATTTGCCATCAATTTGACAGCTTAGACTACATTTACATTAATCCAGATAAACAGCATTTTTGTCAAAAAATGCTGTACGTCTACACTATTGTTTTTAATTGTTTCACAAAAGTTAAGCCATAAGATGCTTTGGTCTGCCTCATTTTCACCTGACATTTATTTACTTTCCAGCTCTTTGAAATGTGGGGCAAAATGTCAAGGTAAATCACTGAGTTTTTAAAAAAAATGGACCAACAGTGAGGTGCTGTGAGAAACACAGGATTAAGTTGCAAAAGTGAGCAAGAATATAGACTGGGAGACCAGCCAAAACAACAGCTCTGTCAGGTTCTGTGTTTTCCCTTGCCCCAGTGTTCCATGTGCTTCTGTTGTTGTCATGTGATTCCTTTGTTCTGTTTCCCGCCGTTTCCTAATGTTCATTAGTTTCACCTTTGTTCCCCTCCTGTGTCCCATTAGCGTGTGTGTATATCTACCCTTTAGTCTGTCTTTGTCGAGTATTGTATTTCCACCACCTATTGTCCATGTTCCTGTGTCTCCGTCTTCCCGTGTCTCCAGTTTCCAGTGAGTGTTAATAAATCTTCGTGTTTGCTAAATTCCGTGTTTCGTGCCTTTGTGAATAAGCATCCGTGACAAGCTCTGAGTAAACATTCTGGGATCTTTGATGAAAAGCAATCTGAAGCATGTACAAACTGACAATAATCACTGTCAAAACAGATAGCATCCAAAACAGCTGTACAATTGTGTCCACCATTTTAACTGAATTGGTCACATGTCTAAAAATGTGGCATCATTTTCGAAAGACTCCATTTTCAGTCCATGCTGCCTGCGATGCAAAAACAACATTTTCAGATGTATCCATTTTGGAGAGCGTTTTTTAAAAAGACACCTTTTCATTGCTAACATAACATCTTGGTGTGGAATAATTTTACAGTGTATGGACAGTGGTGTGAAAAAGTGTTTGCCCCCTTACTGATTTCTCACACTTTAATGTTTCAGATCATCAAACAAATAAAAATACAAGTTGTCGGTTCATTATGCTGTGGCGACCCCAGATTAAGCCAAAAAGAAAATGAATGAATGAATGAATGATAACACAAATAAACATATTTTACCATTTTTAAATGTATCACACCTTGCCACATTGGTTCGCAATCAAGAAATCACTTAAATAGAACCTGCCTGAGAAAGTGAAGTAGACCAAAAGATCCTCAAAAGCTAGACAACAAAGAAACTAGAAATCCAAAGAAATGCAAAAACAAATGAGAAAACTGCATTAGACTCATTGCAAGTTATCGAAAACACTTGATTGCATTTGTTGCTGCAAACGGTGACCCAACCAGTTATTAGGTTTAGGGGCAAACACTTTTTCACACAAGCATGAACCATGATGTGATGCACAAGCATGAACCAAAACTGCATGTTGTGTTATCTTTGACTAATATTTACATTAGTTTGATGATGTGAAACATTAAAGTGTGACAAACATGCAAAAAATAGGACATCAGTAAGGGAGCAAGCTATTTTTCACACAACTGTATATTGTGTGTAGGTTGACAGTTTTGTCTGTCATGCCTTGGTCAAAAGCGCTTGAAAGTTACATAAATACACTTGCTACACATCCACTGTTTTGTAGACTTGCGTTTGGGGTTGTTTATACACAGTTGCTTCTGTATTTTGAGTTGAACACTATTTTTATAGGGGCACGGTAAGGACATGTCCCAAAACGAGAGCTAAATCTTATTTAATCATGCTAAGCCAGCTCATTACTCGTACCCTTTCATAATGTACAATCTAGTTAGGAGAAATCCCTCAATCCTGTTGGAGGCCAGCCCAGCCTAACCTACAAACCTAAAATCCTGACAACCTTTATTTTTAAGCTGCAGATGTGTTTTATATTATATCCCTACTTGCCCTTTCTTGCTTTTTGGTATAATTCATGCTCATTGGTTGTATATTTTTGTGTAAATCGCATAGTACTTAGTTTGTGCTATCTTTATTCATACATACTACTATAATTCAAGCTTAAATCAATATTTTTATGTTCATTTAGTTAGTAAATACCTACACAATAAGCATGATAATGTAAAGTCAGATGGTTATTATGAAACAAACTCTTACTGACTGTACATATGTGCTGAGAATATATTAGAGAATATAGTTCATATAAAAAAAGAAAATAACCACTTCCACTTGGATAAGATATAATCCTTCACAATGTCTGCCAGCAATAAAATAATGAGCAATTAATGTGCATTAAATTCTGATGTCGCTCTACTGTTTCTGCATGTAAGGAGTCGGTTTTAATGTGTCTATATAACTCACTCTCTGCGTGCGTCTGAAGTGCAGAAACAGAACTGAGATAAATGGAACATTTGTCTGCTCTGACAGAAGACAGCAAATTGGGATTAATAGAAATATATGACAGTGCTAGTGGAGCCAGGTGATCAATTCAAGCCAATTTTCAGTCCTGGCTCACTGTCCTCATCTCTGCCACTAAGGGGGAAAACATAGTTTTATTCACAATAGTGTGTCTTCGTATTCTAGCATGGTGTAGCCCCTAGCATAGTGTATGTTAGATGACCTAAATATGATATCATAATGATGTAACCATGTGATCATGCAAACAGCTATAATTTATGTCAGTTCTGCACTGTGGAGTTGTTTTTGCTAAGAAAAAAAAATACTGAATGATAACAATGAGCTCAAAACACCTTAGTAACTGCATAGCAACAAACTAAATACACCCAGAACATGTTAGCAAATGCATGCTGTAACAAGCTAAACACTCAGAGCACCTTAGCAACCACATAACAATGAGATACACCATTCAGAGCACTTTAGTAACCTTTTAGCAATGAGCTACAATGACCCAGAACACCTTAGTAACTGGAAACTGTCCCAAACATAAGTAGAGCACTTTAGTAAACGCATAGCAAGCTAAAACACCTAGAAAGCTTTAGTGACTTTATAAAAATATGGTAAATACTGCATACTGTATGCCAGAACACCTTAAAAACTGCATAGCGCCAAGCTAACAAAAGGCAAAACTTCTTAGCAACTGCATATCTCAAGATAACAACTGTCAAAACCCCTTAGTAACTGCATGCTTTAACAATAAACTATGGCATAGCAACAAGCTAACAACAGTCAGAACACCTTAGAGACTGCATAGCCAAAAGCTTACAGACAGAACCTCTTAGTTTCTGCATATCATCAAGATAACTATCAAAACCGCTTAGTAACTGCACACCGTAACAATAATCTACAGTCAGAACACGGTAACATCATACTGAAAAATAAGTTAAAAAAAGAAAAATGTAAGAAAACCTTAGCAACTGTAACAAGCTAAAACAAACAGAACACAGAAAAATGTGTCAGAAAATCTTAGCAACTGCATAGCAACAAATTAAGAGTCAAAACCACTTACTGTATAACTGCATGCTGTAACACTAAGCTAAAACACCCTAGTAACAGCATACTGTAACTATAAGCTCAGAACACCTTAGTAACCACATAACAACAATCTAAAACAGTCAGAATGCATTAGTAACCACATAACAACAATCTAAAGCACTCAGAACTCATTATTGCTGCATAGCAAAACTATCAGAACCCCTTAGTAACTGCATACTATAGCAACAAGCTAAAAGAGACAGAACACCTTAATAAGTGCATATCAACAAGCCAACAGCAGTCAGAAAATATTAGCAACTGCATAGCAATAAGTTAAGAGTCAGAACCACTTACTATATAACTGCATGCTGTAACACTAAGCTAAAACACCCTAGTAACAGCATACTGTAACTATAAGCTCAGAACACCTTAGTAACCACATAACAACAATCTAAAACACTCATAACTCATTAGTAACTGCATAGCAAAACTACTAGAACCCCTTAGTAACTGCATACTGTGAAGCAACAAGCTAAAATAGACAGAACACCTTAACAATTGCATATCATCAAGCCAACAGCAGTCAGAACATCTTAGCAACTGCATAGCAACAAGTTAACAGTCAGAAACACTTATAATTATTGCACATTGTAACTCTAAGCTAAAATTGCCCAGAACACCTTAGTAACACCATACTGTAACTATGACCTCAGAACACCATAATAACCACATAACAACAATCTAAAAACACTCAGAACCCCTTAGTAACCGCATAATGTAACAATAAGCTAAAACAGACAGAAAACCTTAACAACTGCATATCAACAAGCCAACAGCAGTCAGAACATCTTAGCAACTGCATAGCAACAAGTTAACAGTCAGAACCACTTACTATATAACTGCATGCTGTAACACTAAGCTAAAACACCTTAGTAACAGCATAGTGTAACTACAAGCTCAGAACGCATTAGTAACCACATAACAACAATCTAAAACACTCAGAACTCAGTAACTGCATAGCAAAACTATCAGAACCCCTTAGTAACTGCATACTGTAGCAACAAGCTAAAACCGACAGAACACCTTAACAACTAAACTGCATAGCAACAATTTAAGAGTCAGAACCACTCATAACTGCATGCTGTAACACTAAGCTAAAAACTCACAGAACACCTTAGCAACCGCATACTGTAACATAGCAACAGGCTAAAACACTCAGATCTCTTTAGTAACTGTATAGCAACACACTAACAACCTCCCACAACACATTAGTATTGTAAAATTGAGTTTTGCCCTGACAAACACCACAGATTTATTTCTTTTTTTGCTATGTCCAAAGCATGAGCACTGCCCTTTATTTACTGAAAGGAAAGAAAAGAAAAGGATGCTGCTTATTTATGTTGACAGATGGAATTCCTGTCTTTTTTTTTTTTTTTCTTCACCCGTACACTCAGTGAAGGTTAATGGCATTTGGTGGCATGATGATCCCGGGGCGTTTGCTCCTGCATCTCTGGAGGTGTTCGCCACTGCTCCGCTCCACCGTTACGAGGTGACATTGATGAACCATCTGTTGGGTTGGTGTCACCCCCAGCAGCGCCTGTGATGGGAGTCGGGACGAGACGCATTCTGACACCCGTGAGCTGCTGTACTGCCTGCTCAGCTACTTTAAGACCCAAAATAATCACCAGCAACCGGCAGCAAGTCATCAGTCTGTCCTCTGAGACTCACAGCAGGCAAAAGAGCAGATATGAATGAGTCTGACTTACTGGAGCCAAAGGGGAATCACACCAAACCTGTCAAAGCACATGCTGGAGGCACATTTTCATCTTTCGCTCATATTAAGCATTAGTATCTCATTGCTTTTAAATTTATATTCTGTCATTTTTAGTATTAGTAATAATTTTACATTTTGAGGAAAATTTGGTAACACTTTATAATAACTACACACTATGAGTCATTTATTAACCATTAGCTAATAGTTCATTCATTATTTGTTAAGCATTAACTCTACATTATTAGTCCTCACTTTAGATCACAAAACTGGATGAAGTTGAGTTAAAGAACCCCTATTATGGGTTTTTGAAAATGACCTTCCATGCAGTGTGTAACACAGCTCTAAGTGAAGTGAAATATCCAGCTAAGGCTTAAATTTGAAAGTGCACCGTGTTTAAAACTATTGATTCATCTATAAAAGAGTCGACTCAGAGTGGTTCAAATGAATAGTCGGGGTAACGAGTCTTTAGCCGATACAGAACTCAATGTCAATGTCGATGTCGATACACCCCGCCCATTTGTTGCGCGCACAGACTAGGGAAAACTGAAACCCCCGCCCACAAACACTGTAGCAAAAAAAAGAAGACAAACACTGTAGCAGATCCCGGTTGAATCATGTCACGAAGAAGCTGTGCTTTGAAGTGTGAGGGAAAGTTAGTGTTATTTTCCCTACCCAAAGATGAGGCTGTGAAGAGTCAGTGGTTGAAGTTTATTTTTGCAAAAATACATACCTGTCAACATTGGGATGTGAAAATAAGGGATATGCCCACCATAGCCCCCTCCCTTTTGTAAAAAAACCCCACCAAGATCGGAATCTTTAGATGTTATTATTATTAATTATGTATTTGTCTGTTCAAACACGCACCCAAAACCCAGACTTTCGCTCCGCTTCAAATCGCGTGTACACAATCCGTTTGTGAAACAGCTTCTATTTATCACTATGGAGCGTGATAGCTCTGTCACGCACAGTCACGCACCGATATATGACTGTTTTGAGGATTGCATAGGAGGGGCGATGGCATCTGAAATGAAAAGGAAGAGAATCGCGCCGTTTTTATATTTATTTCAAAGTGTTTTCATGCTTAAATAAAACGAAAGCACAGAACAGACTCACATTTAAGAGCAAGGGGCGACCCCTGGTGGTTCGGCGGTATGGGTTGCGTATATTATTACCACCCTTCACCCTTCAGAAAGATTGAAAATACGGGAAAATACCTTTACGGGATGATAGCGGGATAGAACTGTAAAATATGGGAGAATCCCGGGAAAAACCGGAGGGTTTGGGAGTTGACAGGTATGAAAATACCTCAGCATTATAGCCCCAGCCTTGTGCGGTGTTCCCGTCATTTTTCTGACGAGTGCTTCAGCAATCTACACATTTACAACGAGGCATTCGTCGGCCGTTTGTTAAAGGAAGGATCAGAAAAGACTATTGATGTATGGGACTTTGTCAGAGCTTGACAAGAACTTTACAGTACACAGTTTATGGATCAGTTCCTTCCTCCATTTCACAAGTGTAAGTAACTTAAGTGCGATTAAAATGGTTGCCTCCTTGTTTTCTCTAGCTTACAAATTATGTATTTAATTGTGTTTTGTTACTTGTAACCGCTCGTACTGTATCTGGTTAACTCTTTATATTCTCATATCGCGTCTAAAACCACATTGAAAACGTGCCGCGTGCCGCTTTGTTTATGGATTTAAATGCGTTTGTGAGCTCGCGATCCTCGGCCGTTTGTCGTTGCTATGGCCACCATCAGCTGTTCCTACACACGTGTGGCGGTCAAGTTTCAAAATAGTTCAGCTTTTGCCACTGTGTGGATTAATACTGAATGCGTGTCATGGTTAAGAATAGAGCAATATGCTGGTGTTTAACTGCATTGTTTTAATGCACTCCTGCATTGTCGCTCACACATACACTTTGCACTCTGACTACTTCAAAATTGTTGATAAGCCGTGGTGGGCATTTCTCTCTGTCTCACGCTGAACGCAGTCGACCAATCACAACAGTCTGGGTCATCGGACCAATCAGCGCAGATTAGCATTGTGCAAGGAGGGGTTTGGGAACAAATGAATCGCTGAACGAATCGTATGGGAGTCGTTGGGATAATTAGGTAAAAATAAATGCATATTATAAGACAATGAAGTGTTTTTTGACTTTGCATGCATATCAGCCTGTTGTTGGAGACCCCCAAAACTAAAATATGACCTTTTTTAATGCATAATAATGCTCTTTAATAAAGCATTTATTAACAAAGTAACTATTAATGTATGCCTGAATAATACGACATATAAATGTTAATTTGAACAGTTTATTAATCATTTACTTACACATTATGAATGATCTTACAAAAACACCAACTATTCTTAAATAACTGGTTTGTAAATAAAGCAATACTTAATTTACTAATGAACAGTGAATCATTAACAAAGTATGAAAACACAATCATTAAACACGTGTTAGCTGTATTGCTAATGCTAAATAATTGATTCATAGTGTGTAGTTATTATAAAGTGTTACCAAAAATTTATTTTGTGTGTGTGTGTGTGTGCTCCTGGTATTCATCATGTTGTGGGGACCAAATGTAGCAATACCATTAATTTTTGATCTTGTGGGGACATTTTTTGATCCCCATAAAGAAACTGACTTATAAGCCATACAGAATGATTTGTTTTTTTTAAATGTAAAGCTTCTGAATGTTTCTCGTGAGTATTTAGGGATAGGGTTGGGGGATGAGGATAGAATATACAGTCTGTACTGCAGAAAAGTCATTACATCCCCATATAACATGAACACCTAAAATATGTGTCTCTGTATGTAAACTATTGATAAAATAGTTCTGTTAATAATGATAATGGTAGTTATAACAACTTATAATTAGTATTCATAAAATGTATTTATAATAGTAATTATTTTTGTTTTATTTTATTTTATTTTATAGTTCTAAAAGGCAAGTCTTCACCACGGCTGCAGATGTATATATATATATATATATATATATATATAATATAATGTATATACAGTTGCAATCAGAATTATTAAACCCCCTGTTTATTTTTTTCCCCAATTTCTGTGTAACAAAGAGAAGATTTTTTTCAACACATTTCTAAACATAATAGTTTTAATAACTCATTTCTAATAACTGATTAATTTTATTTTTGCCATGATGACAGTACATAATATTTGACTAGATATTTTTCAAGACACTTCTATAGAGCTTAAAGTGACATTTAAAGGCTTAACTAGATTAATTAGGTTAACTGGGCAAGATAGGGTAGTTAGGCAAGTTATTGTACAATGATGGTTTATTCTGTAGACTATCGGAAAAAAAATATAGCTTAAAGGGGCTAATAATTTTGACCTTAAAATAGTTTTTAAAAAAATAAAAACTGCTTTTATTCTAGCCGAAATAAAACAAATAAGACTTTTTCCAGAAGAAAAAATATTATCAGAAATACTGTGAAAATGTCCTTGCTCTGTTAAACATAATTTGGGAAATATTTAAAAAAGCAAAAGAAAAGCAAAGGGGGTTTAATAATTCTGATTGCAACTGTATAATATCCCTAGATATTTATAATAATAATAACAATAATAATAATAACTATTATTATTATTATTATCATTATTATTATTATCGTTATCATTATTATTATTATTATTATTATTATTATTGTTATCGTTATTATTATTATTATTATTATCGTTATTATTATTATTATTATTATTATTATTATCGTTATCATTATTATTATTATTATTATTATTATTATTGTTATCGTTATTGTTATTATAATTATTATCGTTATTATTATTATTATTATTATTATTATTATTATCATTATCGTTATTATTATTATTATTATTATTATTATTATTATTATTATTATTCATTCATTCATTTTCTTTTTGGCTTAGTCCCTTTATTCATGAGTGGTCGCCACAGCGGAATAAACCACCAACTTATCCAGCATATGTTTTACGTAGTGGATGCCCTTCCAGCTTCAACCCATCACTGGGAAACACCCATACACTCCCATTTACACACATACACTATGGACAATTTAGCTTACCCAGTTCACCTATAGCGCATTTCTTTGGACTTGTGGGGGAAACCGGAGCACCCGGTAGGAACTCCACATAGAAATGCCAACTGAACCAGCCGAGGCTCGAACCAGCGACCTTCTTGCTGTGAGGCGACAGCACAACAACTGCACCACCACGTTGCCCGGCTGCAGATATTTATTTTAAAAAAAAAATAATATAACTATTATTGTTATTATTATTATTTTCTATTATTATTATTATTACTAAAGCTGTTATTATTGTTATTATTATTATTACTAAAGCTATTATTATTATTATTATTATTATTATTATTACTAAAGCTATTATTATTATTATTATTTATTATTATTATTATTATTATTATTATTATTATTATTACAAAAGCTATTATTATTATTATTAGATTACATTTATTTGTGTCTAAATTAGTTTATAGATTAGTTTATACTATATTCATTTATTCAAAAAATATTGAACTGTAAATTATGCCAATATACTAATGCTACAATTAACCATCAATTGATGTTATAGATTTTTTGATTGATTGATTGATTGATCCAAAAGGGATGTATTTTTGTCCTCAAATCCTGCATTTATTTACTCATTTAAAAAATTGAATACTACAGTATTACATATGTACATTTTGGTCTCAAATGTAACCCAGACATCATGTTCATTCACCTAAGAATCCGTGTAGGCATCATGCAGATTTATCTGTGTGTTCGCTTAAGCCGTTTAATATTATTTGTACATACAGGAGTAGTTAAAGGACTGCATAAAAGTGCTTTTTATTTCCATCTGAGTCTCTCCAATTTGCGAGTGGGTGTTCTGGGCGTTGAGAAACACTGAGGTTCAAATGCACAGCTCTTTCAGCTGGCCTACACACTCCTGCTGGATCACGGCTATATCAACCGCTTGGCTGCTTTGGAGTTCTGTAGGAGTTGTGGCAGTTTTTTTATTTTTTATTTTTTGATCAAAAGCAAAAAGAGAGGAGGAACAGCTTCAACCTCCACACTCGGTGCCTACAGATTCAGAGGGCCGTGAACCTGAGGAACTGAGTCATTCCTGTTTATTTTGTACACACAGCACTTCCGCATCTTGCGTTTGCGCCTTGTTGCGTGCAGGATCACGGAAAATCGAATCAGGCACTTTTAGGAGGATCCAAATATAAAGTAAAGTTGACTTGTGAAAGCTATATGATGAACATATTTTGTAACATGAAATAAAATCGTCAGATGAACTGTAATCTTTGTTAAACGGAGGCTACAGTAATAATGCTGTGATAAGATAGCACTGTCAGTTAGCACAGTCGTCTCACAGCAAGAAGGTCACTGGTCCGAGCCCCGGCTGGGTCAGTTGACATTTCTGTGTGGAGTTTGCATGTCCTCCCTGTGTTGGCGTGGGTTTCTTCCGGGTGCTCCGGTTTCCCCCACAGTCCAAAGACATGCGCTATAGGTGAATTGAATAAGCTAAATAGGCCGTAGTGTATGAGTGTGAATGCAAGAGTGAATGGCTGTTTCCCAGTGCTGGGTTGTGGCTGGAAGGGCATCCGCTGCGTAAAACATATGCTGGATAAGTTGGCGGTTCATTCTGCTGTGGCGACCCTCTGATTAATAAAGGGACTAAGCCGAAGGAAAATGAATGAATGAAATAGTAAATATAATTATTATTTTTAAATCATCGATAAATAGTGTTTTTTCCAAATAAAGACATTTTGCAAGAACTTACATATAATTTAAGGGTGTTTTTACACTAGCACTTTTGGTCCGCACCCGGTACGTTTTACGTCAAAGTACAGTACATTTAGCTAGTATGAACAATGTCTTCTGATCTCTGGTGCGCACCCATGAACTGTACCTGAGTCCGCCTGAAAAAGGTGGTCTGGGGTACAGTTCACGCGAACTCTGGTACGGTTCACTTCTGATATAAATACAATCGTACCAAATAATGGAAGTGAACCGCCAACTGTACAACAAACTTTAGTTTTTATAACGTTCATTCGTATGTCTGTGTATCAGCTAACGTTTCATGGTGACAAGCTGGACTGACCCAGTGCAAACACATTGATAATGTCTGCTTGTCTCCTCCAAAAATGACTTCTGCAGACATCGCGTGATGTTCTGAACATTTTTAATATTTAAGTCTCTCTCCGTATGTTATCAAAACCAAAAGATTCAGTAAAAGCAGAACGACCGTGACCATGTGTACGTCTTTCCATTTCTAATTTGGTAATTAATTACGTAATTTATTTTTGCTATTATGTAAAAAATGTTTAAACGTACTGTATGTAAGTTTTTGACTCTTCTAAAGCATAAAAATACCATAATATGTTTGCAGATATTTAAGAAACATCCTAAGTGAACATTCTTGTTTATCTGAAAGACAATGCTAAAGTTAGATATTCTGCTTTGAAAATGGGCAATCCGTGCCGGAACGTCTGTCTTTGTTTTGGTTGTTTTAACCCGCCCAATGCCAGTTTAGCCAATTATATTTCAGCACCCCGGGTTGTCTTGTTGGAAAACCGCATATTTCATTCATTCAGTCAGAAAAGCTCTCTAAGCATGCGTTCGTGACTAAAATGTGCCCTCTGGTGGACAGTAGCAGACTCCGAAATGAGACGCAGATTCAGAGTTCCACATGAGGTTATGAATTAGCAAATAATATAAATGTTATGAACGTAAACATTAGGTGAGCAGGTTACGTGAGGAGATTTCAGCTATAAGCAATTTGGCTGTTTACACCAGATGAAACACGACAGAAAATTGGACTAGCACTCCAACAAAATGGTAAGGTTTATAATCTAATTAATACATATTAAACCTCTTTAACATTATTAAATGTACATGCTGAATCACTGATATGTATTGGTTTGCTCTGAGTCACAGATCTAAAGTTTTCAAACGGTTTATTTTATTTTCAAGATCATACCAGCTTTCAGTAGTATGGCAATAAATGTCATGTAAAATGGCATTCAAACTCACATTATTAGCATTTAACACTGAATAAAGCACATGAGGTGTACCTGAGGTGATCATTGTCAGTTTTCTGTTGTTCAGCTGCAAGAAATAGCAGCCGTTTCTAATATATCAATTCGAGGTGTTGATTAGAACAAAAACTCCTTTTAATATGGAAAATATTCCTTCTATCGCGTGCCGTTGCTTTAATTTAGAACACGACTTAAATCAGCCTTAAATCTGTTGGTGTTGTCAATCTAGCAACCTGCGCTTGCGTGTGTTTTGAACCAGGCATGCAATACCTAGTTCAACCACTGGGTGTCAAACTTACATACTGCACCTTTAAATGATTTTTAGAGCCTAAATTCAAATGAAATACTACCAACCTGCCCATACCACTTTGTAATTTGATGTCTATTTTACAGATATTATCAAAAGTATGAAAAAAAATATGGTTCATGTTCCTCAGAACATAGGGGTCTCAACATCTTGTATGGTCACCAATGGAAACTGAATGTGATCTGGTGGCCATGTCTGGTACTGCAGCTAAACAAAATTTTACTGAAAGCTCATTTTTGGAGATATCTTCAAATTTGTAAAATAATTTGTTCA
Source organism: Danio jaintianensis (assembly GCA_903798115.1). Lineage (NCBI taxonomy): Eukaryota > Metazoa > Chordata > Actinopteri > Cypriniformes > Danionidae > Danio > Danio jaintianensis. Next base: position 23,930,553 of record CAIGQV010016645.1, on the reverse strand, counting down.
GACATTTATCTTAGATTTTCTGTAAAATCTGTAAAAAGGTTTTGTAAAACATGTTTTATGTAATAAAATAAAATATACATTTTTTTTTTTTAATTATTTTCATAAACTTGAAGGCACATACATTTTATTTAATTGAACCTTTTGAACTTTTTGAACTTTAGCTTTTTTTTTTCTAGTTTACTGATTAGTTGCTAAAATATTCTTTGTTTCTTAATGTTGAAAAATGTTTGTGCCACATTAATATTTCAATAATAATTCAACAGAACAGCATTTTATCTAAAATAGAAATATTTGGTAAAATTATAAATGTCCTTACTGTCACATCTAGTCATAACCAGACATAAAACACTTTTATTTTTGGAAGAACACTTGTTAGCAATTATCATTCGAGAGGCATTTTCTTTTCTTTGTCTGTGTTTATTAACACAAGTTCCAGTCTTCATTCAACACAGTACTGTAATCTCCTCAGCTCTGCTGTGCCATTTGGCGTAATCATACAGCTGATAAACTTCAGTTCAAATGTCCCTCAATGGTCGTGTGCTGTTCTGACTGCAGGAGAAAGACATGTGAAATGTGTTTGCTGCCTTTTTGCCAGATGGCCATTCGCCTCCTGTAGTCAATGAATTCACTGCTAATCTGCAGCCTGAACATATCAAACACTGAAACAGCGTCATGTTACAAAAGAAAACTTGTGATATGAATTTGCTTCATCTACCTGAATATATCAGCAGTTCAGAAAAGCACAATTAAAGGTGTTAAATATGGTTTAAATGCCTTGTGCGCTTTGTAAGGTCCAGCCAGTTAGTCCAACGACTGTGTCTACTGGTGGATGAAGGTTCACTGTCTGTTCGGTCTTTCCAGTGTACAATGTTGATTTATTTTAAATTTAACTCATATCTGACTCCAATTTTAGTATGAGGTGGTTTAGAATATTAATATATTTTTCTTTCTTTTTATCTGACTCCAATCATAAATAATATAAGATGCTTTTTACGGTTTGTTAATTTAGAAAGAATTTAGGGAAATGTTTGAACCTTTTGTCTTTACTCGTAACTATTACATTCCTTCATTCGGGTGCTCATGTCGCTCAGAGAAATCGCCTCGGCCGAAGGCGTCCCTCACGGTCACACTCTCGTCAGTCTTAAATATCAAACAGAGGTAATTGACTAATACTTTTAGATGGCCGCTCCCATGCTTGCTCATTCTAAAGTATTTTTTACTAGTCCCCTTAGATGTACACCCTGAGTAAAATAATAATAATATCAGAGTTCAAGGCCATTATTATAGACGTAACCGACTACTGTTCTCTATAATATTGGTTTAGCCAAGATCATGGCTTCCCATCACACTTAATATAGAACAACATTACTTTCAAACAAAGGTCAGGCACCACATCTAGGTTAGTCGTGCAACACCTTGTTGCCCTAGCAGAAATAACTCCTTTTCCATCTAAGTACACATGAATCCATACCAAGCGTCAGTCGGATCCCTAAAATACAGTTAGTGTGCCAATGCTCCATCTCAACTGGACTTTAGTCCGTCTACTGACCTGACGTAGGAAGTGCGGAAACAAGGATACAACGTAATCTACTAAAATGAATAATTACAGAGTAAGCAGAATATGTTCAAACATAACAATTTAATAGACAGGTAAATATGTATTATGCCAATTATTCAGTCAATTCATAAACAATCAATACAAGACATCAAATACTCAAAGATAGGTCTAAGATTAAAAGATGCATACCTTATTTCATAAAGTACATAGCATAGAGCATGGTAGCTCTACACTACGGGCTGATCTGGTTACAGAATCGCCCCGAACTTTTGGACACTTTTCCCTATATAGTCAGACCAAGAATCTCCTTCAAAGGCGGGTGTGTGGAACAACAATAGGCATTTGCATTTAGTGGCATCTGAAGAGATCTGAAGAGTTACTGCCTATATGGAACAAATGGTAATTTGAATGGAAGCCCTCTAGGTAAAGGCACACCCTTAGCAGTGGGTCAAAAGATACCCGAAGTTATATATCTATTATTTCGATTATGTCTATTTGCGAGGGAATGAGACCATTGTACCAGTCGCACTGAGACATTTTAAATGATATCAAACATGATAGATAAAGTCACTTGGATTGATATAGAACATTCATATTTTGGGATGACCATTCTGTGTGAGTTGGATGAATAGGAGGGTGAGCGAACAGAAGGGGGTGCGGGAGATGCTTCAAATGTAAATAAGGGAAAGGGGATGAGTGAACTTTCTCGCATTGCCACCTGGTGGGGTGTGAAGCCAGCCAGCCCATGCTTGGTAGATTCAAAGACATCAAAGTGTCTGTATATCTAAAAATCTTACAGCTTCTGAAGTCATGCAATACCTTTGTCTAAAGAACAAACTGATTTGCAGGTAATCTTGCTATTTTCAGGTTGTGGTTTTCAATAACCATTTTCAATAAGGTTGTGTTAGTTAATGTTAATTAATTTGTTTACTGACATGAACAAACAATAAACAATACATTAATTACAGTATTGTAACGTTAATGGAAATAAAGTTCATTGTTAGTTGATGTTAACTCACAGTCCATTAATGTTAACAAGCATGGATGTGGATTTTAATACTACAGTAGTAAATGTTGAGCTATGATCAATACATTATGTACAAGTATTGTTCATTCTTAGTTCTATTTATGTTAGTAAATATATTAACTATAATTAACTAATGAAACCTTATATAGTGTGACCAATTTTTCAACTGATTTGTTTAAAAAAATGATGTTACAAATAATGTAATGATTCATTTCTTGAGTCTAACGAACACATATTTCCTAAATAGAGAATTAACATTCAGAGTACTTATAATTGCAAAAATCACAATTTTCACTAATAATTCTATCCTTAAATATAATTAATTATTACCCTAATTATTAATTTTAATGTAAAAATTGCTTTTATTCAAGCCAAAATAAAAGAAATACGTTTTTCTCCAGAAGAAAAAAATACCTTGAAATACTGTTTCCTTGCTCTGTAAATATCATTAATATTTGGAAAAAAATAATTACAATATGACAGAAATTTCATCTAATATATTTATAAGGTGTTTAATTTTTTAGTAAACTAAGAAACTCCCACAATAGTTGATGCCCGATGTTTGAAAATACATTTATACTCTCAGAGTATGTTTACATTGTGACAATTTTCTAAAAATAGGAATGCTTTTCCTCTACGTTTTTGAAATGTTTTGCATAGGGGAGAGCGGGGATGAAAGTAATGTGGGATGAAAGTAACAAAGCGATGTTCTCAAAGCCCTGACAACATTTGCTTTCCAGGATATAACAGGACATTTAGCATGCAACCCTTGATGGAGCTGCCAAATTTCAGGTTGCAGATTTTGGGACTGTGTCCTGCAGTTAGGTCCGAATTTCAGTTTTTAGGTGCAGAAAGTAAATTATTGTACCTGTTCTTTTTTTTTTATTATTACAAGTTGTGTTTCTCTTTTCATGCATCACAATAATGATCAATCTACAGGTTATTTAGTGCAGTGACACATCCTTAAGTTTGCAATCTCTGAGTTTTTCAGTTTAAAAGTAAATCAGGTTTAAATAACAAGAGTTCCTGTGGGGACAAAAGTAACACTGTTATTTATGTCCCACTGCTAATATCAATGCCTTATTTTTCACTTCCAAATTAGAGTTTGCAGTGTTTCACTTCAGATGTTTTATAAAATTAATGCATATTGCCAATAATAATTAAAAATATTCATAAATTGTAGAAAATGTTCACATTTTGCATTGTTGAATTGCTTTTGAAACATTTGATGGAGCTGAAATTTAAAATGAAAATGCAGTTTAATATTTTTTGAAAAATAAAGGACAAATTATGTTTGCAGTTAACATTAACAAGGTCATAGTCAGATATAATTCAAATAAACAAGATTAAGCCAGTAAATCTAGCAAATATTGCTATATTACTTACGACCCACCCATGTGTTAATCTTGTCCCTACTGACAGGGTCAAAAGTAACAATGTGCAATTTATGTTTAAAGTGAAATTATTTTGAAGTTGTTCATTTTTTCAAAATACCACTCAATATTGATAGACCACACTTATGAGTTAGTAAAAACAGCAAAAGTATATTTCTGTCTAAAACATTTTCTTTTAAAAATAGCTTTTTATGAAAAATGGTACTTTCGTCCCCACTCTCCCCTACTGTAAACATGCCAATGCTGTCAAAATGACTTCCGTTCAGTCAAATCTGTGAAAACGCTATATACAGCATGCATATTTGCGTCTACACTGAGACCTTTTTTTAAAAGTTTGCATTTTTAGAACAATGATATCCTTTATTACCAAAACCAAAATATTGTTTTTCATGGCAACCAAAAGCCTGAAAACAAATGGCCTAAATGCATGGAATAGTATTTTGATTGCTAATAGTGTCATCTAAAAGTCCTTTAAAACATTTAAATAGTAAAAAAAAAAAAAAAACTGTTAAATATAGTAAGGCAGCGCGGTGGCACAGTGGGTAGCGCTGTCACCTCACAGCAAGAAGGTCACTGGTTCGAGCCTTGGCTGGGTCAGTTGGCATTTCTGTGTGGAGTTTGCATGTTCTCCCCGTGTTCATGTGGGTTTCCTCCGGGTGCTCCGGTTTCCCCCACAGTCCAAAGACATGCACTATAGGTAAATTCAATAAAACTAAATTGTCCGTAGTGTATGTGTGTGAATGAGTGTGTATGGGTGTTTCCCAGTGATGGGTTGCAGCTGGAAGGGCATCCGCCGTGTAAAACATGTGCTGGATAAGTTGCCGGTTCATTCCGCTGTGGCGACCCCTGATTAATAAAGGGACTAAGCCGAAGGAAAATGAATGAAATATAGTAAAACTAAAAGTGCTAAAAAATCTATGCAAATAAGCATTTTAGAGCCATATAGCCAACCTCCATGAGTTTAAATTAACTTTAAGCAATAATGTTTGTCTTAGATACAATTTGATCTGGTTTGATTGGATTTCGTTGTTTCCTTTCCCATTTCGCAAATTACTACTACTATTAAAGCCTCTTGGAAGTTCCTACTCTAAATCAACATGTCTTTAAAAGTATTCAACTGCGAGACAAAATGTGCTTAAAAAAAAAACAATTTAAATGAGCATTTCAGAGCCTAATGTGTAATTGACATATCAACAGCGTTTGTATAAATCCCTCGAGTCACATTCTTCGCCTATATTCAGATGTTGTGCCGCTGCCAAATTGCCAGTTTGTGGTGGAATGAGAGTGTGGTGCAGACGGGAGGGCGATATAATTAGGGGCTAATTCTCTGTTTTCTGTGCCTATGATAACGGGGTAAATCACAGACTCTCACAACTCAGTCCCAGCGTAACAGAACGTCTTCAGAACAATACGGGACACCTACAGACTTTCCAATGTGGAGATTATTCAGGCAAATAGAGAACTCCGAATGGTGGCTTTCAATGCCTAGTGAGTTTATTTTTTGCAATGCGGAAACAAATGTGTTTCCTGTGAATGTGGAAGATGTTAGATGCTATAGGTAAATGACTATCGAAGAATAAGAAAGAAACTGTGTTTATGATTACAACAGTGCATACAGTTATAGGCAAGTTATTAGCTAATCGGCAAGACACTGAATAGGGTAAACTAAATGAAAGGTAACACTTTAGTTTAAAGGGGACCTATGATGCAAAAATCCCTTTATAAGGGGTTTAAACACAGGTGTGTGGCACAATGTGTGAATATAGCCAGGCTCTATTGGTAAAAATGTATTAAATTTATTTTTTATAATCAATTCAATTCAATTCAATTCATCTTTATTTCTATAGCGCTTTTACAATGTAGATTGTGTCAAAGCAGCTTCACATAGAAGATTATAGTGAATTGGAATGGTGTCCGTTCAGTTTTTAGAGTTTAAGTTCAGTTCAGTTCAGTGTGGTTTAATTTTCACTGCTGAGAGTCCAAACACTGAAGAGCAAATCCATCGATGCGCACTTGAATCACACTTGATAGAAACAGTCTGCAGAAACACTTTGATTGACATTCTCCCTTTGTACATGTCATCAGAGGGGGAACGCCCCACCCATTAGTGACAGTCTCTCCATCATTAGCATAGGAGTTTTTTTTTTTTAATCTGCCACTATGCTGGCACATAGGCATTTGTAGCTCCGCCCTCTTTTGAAAAAGAGCACAATCTCATTTTAATTTAAAGCAACAGTCACCAAAATTGGCACTAAAAGGGGGAGTTTCCAAGAGTTATAATGCATTATTTGTGAAGTATGAAGTGTGAAGTAAACTTCACATACACAGAGACTGAAAAAAAATATTAATGAAAAGCCAAAAAGCTCAAAATATCCAAATTGACAGGCAAATAAAAAACGGTAACACTTTAGTTTTAGTTTAAGTAACAATTCCCACCACTTACTTCTGGCTTATTACCTGCCTGTTATTAATATATTAACTGTTTATTAGCACTTATAATGATCTAAATGATCTTATTTTACATCCCTAATCCTACCAATACCTAAACCCAACTACTACTGTACTATCTATTAATAAGCAGCTAATTAGTAGTTTATTAAGCTAAAGGTCTTAGTTAATGGTTTATTAACCACATGAATTGTGCACTAAAATAATATGTGACCAAAAAAAAAACATTTTACCTGCAGTGTCTCACATTAAAAATAACACAAATTAGGGCTGCACGATATTGGAATAATCTAACATTGCGATATTTTGTTATACTGCGATATATATTGCGTACATTTTAGATTGATTGGGATATTGTGCATCAGCATAAAATCTAATAAACTAATTAAAACCATAGATGAATACAATAAAGAAAAAGATACAAAATCAAATGTTTTATCATTTTCCGGGTGAAACAGTATTCAGCTACAGTAATTGAATAAAAAAAAATCAACCCAGGCTCATTCTGAAAACATACCGCTATATGCATTTCTGGAGAGCGGCAAATACGTCCCAGGAGCTACGTGTGTTTGCAGTTTTTGATTTCGCGAATCCATCAGAGGCCGCTGTGTACGCTTTTTCATATCTCAAATTTCTCTGGCGAGTGCCGTTCGCACCTGCTGTTCTCACGTAAATCCACCAGAGGCCACTGTCGACTGACTGACTGACCGATTGACTGACCCACCCTACTCCTTTCCTTCTAAACCCAACCAATAGTGTTTTCAAAAGCACAGATTGACCCACCCACCCACTTCCCTAAACCTAACCCGACAGTGTTTTTAAAAGCAATCCAGAAAAAGAAAAGCCCTCACCTAATTTTTACCAGATTTTCAGATTTGACCACATTCTCACCCTGTTTGTTACTTCTTTATTTTATTTTTTGGCTTCTGTTTTTGTCTTACCCGCTTTCTGAAACCGTTCTTTGGCGGACTCTAACCCTGTCGTCGCATTCAACTCCACTCTGCGTCTCAGGTCTGCCAACGTACGCGGCGAGCTACTGGACAAACTGGTAACAGCAGGAAAGCCATCCATACGGAGGTAAGCAGTCAGCTGGTTAGCGCGAAAAAGGAACGGCGTCATACTGCCCCGCAGCGTTCGTTTTAAAAACAAAATGCAGCCATATGTACTTCTGGCTACATAATTTGCGATCTCCAGAAATGTATATAGGGCTACGTTTTCAAAATGAGCCAATACTGAAAAAAATAATTCAATAAAATTTATCGTTATTAAAGGTAGAAACTACGATTTCTTATGCCTGAGTGCTTTTAAAATCCTCAGGCCTCAAAAACACATGCAGATGATACATTTTCATACAGACTCAACATTGCAGATCCTGCGATGTGACTATTGCTAATTGTCACATTGCGATATCGATGCTGAAACAATATATTGTGCAGCCCTATCACAAATGCTTTTGCAATAAAAAAAAAACAAGCAGTATTGAGAAAATTAGGAATTGAGTGTGTCGTTTTGTAGTAAAACCAAAACTACAGCTAATGCCAATAAAGTATCCTTCATCCCAGATCTAACATGTTCTGTGGTTTTCCTGAGGGAACTGTTCACTTATTTCCCATCTCTTGACCTCTGCCTTTTTCAAGCTATTCTGTTGGCGAAGGTTAATGGAAAACAATGGCTAGCTGCTGGGATTTGCAAAGCAGCCACATTTAATCCCCTCCTTCACCGTGAGATAAACTCCGGATTTTCCACAGGATCTTCTCTTAATTTGGGCAGATTATCTACAGTGGATGATTCCCACCAGCAAATATAGCGGCACAGCTTGCTACTGGGGGCTTAAGATAGAAGTAGTGCATATTTAGGGATGTATTTGTACAGCGGGATCCAGATATTTGAGGCCACACTGAAAATAGTTTCTTTTTTTTCATGTTAGTGGGATTTTATTTTTTTTGGAGATGCTAGTAGATCAGCAGTTTCTGACAAGCTTGCCTGGCACTAACTTCAATTACCTTTTAATGCACATTCGGACTCGGTTTGAATATATAGATACATTTTTAATGCTCTAACTCACTCACCCCAGACCTATATTTATTTCAAGTATAGTAGTTTCATATAGTATAATCTAATAGTTTTTGTATCATATTTAAATTGTATCATATAAGCAGTATCTCATGAGATGCAATTGTGTAGTATCACATGACTAAATTATGATAAAATAATCTCATTGTTTTGTTTGTTTTATGTCAGATGACATACAGCTAAAGGCAAAATGATCAGCACTCCTGTGAAATTTGTATTCCTTTTAAAATATTTCAAAAAAAATTTCAACACTTTTTTAAACATATTAGTTTTAAAAACTCACTTCTATATCTAATTTCAATTTAAATCAATTTAATTGCATAGCTAGGTTATTATGTTAACTAGGCAAGATAGGTTAATTAGGCAAGTTATTAGACAACAGTGGTTTGTTCTTTAGCCAACTGAAGAAAAAAATCTTAATGGGGCTAATAATTTAAAAAAGTGTTTGTGGTGAGGGGGCGGGGCCGAGAGCCGTGGGAACGGAATGACGGAAGGAACTTTGGACTATAACAGGAGGAGCGATGGCAGAGGAAGCTGAAAGAGGTCCAGGCCTGGACACATTAAGACACATTTTATATCTCAATATTTATGTAATGAAGCAGAATAAAGAGCTGATCATGGAAACAGGACCCCATGTTCATTCACTGGAAATGGTAATGAGAGATTTCAAAATGATATATGTCTTTTTTAATGACAAGATTATTTATTTTTTTCTTTTGCTATGAAAGAAGGCATCACATAATTGCATCTTTTAAGGCTATCATTCTTAGTTAGTCTGAAAAATTACACAGTTGTCTTAATGTTAAACATTGGTTATGTTTTGTTTTTACTTTCAGTTTTTCAGTCCCTTTTATTAATAAATTATTTAAAAGCTTGTCGGTTCTCCGCCTCCTTCCGTGGGATTCGAGGCCAGTGTGCGCCACAGGTGTATCCACTTACGCGCCGGCCTCATTCCGTTCCCACGGCTCTCGGCCCCGCCCCCTCACCACAGTGTTATTAAAAATGCTTTTATTACAGCCCCCAAAAAGACTTTCTCAAAAAAAAAGAGAAAACAAATACTGTGAAATTTATCTTGCTTTGTTACACATCATCTAGGAAATATTTGAAATTATTTGAAGTATTCAAATTTCTCTGAAGGGCTAATATTATTTTATTTTATTTATTTTATTCAGGGTTTTATTTTTATTATTTATTTTATTTATTTTATTCTGCAGGTTTTACTGAGTCAAATTTAAGACCTTTTTAAGACCATCAAGATTGAAATTTCAGACTTGTATATAGGGCTAAACGCTATAAGAATTTGTTTAATAACCCAGCAGAAAAAAATTATGCCCCATCAAAAAACTAATTCAAAATAATTATTTCTTAGCCAAATATTTTAAATAATGTGTCAAAAACAAGCAGACCTTAGTTGTATACATACAACATTTTTTTAACATAACTTAAAAAGAAAACTCTTTAAAAAACTGAATGAACTAAATGTATGCACAACAGACTGTTATAATATTAGTTATAAATAGACATTTGCTAAAAGTTTTGTATTGTTGGTGATTGGATGTGTTGGATTGATTGGGTAGTTTTACATAAACATAAACGAAGCTTTAAATAAAGCTTTACATAAACGAAGAAAAATTAAGACCTGTTTAAAAGGATTTAAGACAAACAAGACAATATTTTGGTGAATTTAAGACTTTTTAAGGCCTAAAAGTTCGTTTTTGAAATTTAAGACATTTTAAGACCCTGTGGACACCCTGTTTATTTAATTTAATTTAATTTTATGTTTTATTTAATTTTATTTTTTATTTATTTATTTTTTTTTTTACTTGCTGCTTTGTGTCAATTTTGTTAGATCCAAACAAGAATTTTTTGTAAAAAATTTCCTGAATATATTTAATGCCACATACCATTAAAGAGACATAGTGATGGGAAGAGAAATTACATTTTGGCCCTTATGCGTTGAGTAACAAAAAAATTCCATTCTGTCAAGTAAATTTGCATTTTTTTTTTTTTTTTTCACAAAAAAGTTTTCTATACTTGAGAAACATTGTGGTAACTTGGAAAACTTTTAATATGAGGTAAAAAAAAAACTATATTTCAATGCTTTTGTGTTAGAATAAAACCAATTGCATTCCCCTTAGAATAGTTGTATAATTGCATAATTTACAAAGAAGTTTTGCATTTCACCCAAACTTTGTTTGCTAGCGTGTTTTAATATGATGAGGGATGAAAAAAAAAAAAAAAAAAGTTTTTTTAAAATAAAATCTTCAACATTCGTTCACAGAATTTTTGCATTGCCCTGAGAAACTTAGCTTTTGTTTGCAAAGGTTTGAATATTAGATTAGAGGAAAAAAAATAATAATTTGAATACTTTTCTGATTCGTTCTCTTACAAAAAAATGCACTGTATATTAACCGTATTTCAGTATATGTTGTTTGCTACAGTATATATTAATTTTTTGCAAGCAAATAAAAAACAAATAAATAAATCCATCAAGATGAATTTGCAAATGCAAAAACATTAGAATTTAATTTCCCCCCAACATCTTGTTATTTCCTTGCATACAGTAAATATAATGCAGACACTGTAAATTGCAAATAAAATGACACTTTCAAAAGAGAGTTCTTCACCAGACTCGAAACCCGTCGTCGTGGTCAACTCCTCTATGCATCTCAAGTCTGCTGACGTATATGTCGAGCTACCGGACAAACTGGTAACAGCAGGAAAGCCGTTCATACGGAGGTAAGCCGTCAGCTGGTAAGTGCGAAAAGGAACAGCGTCATACCGCCCCGTAGCGTTCGTTTTAAAGATGAAATGCAGCCATACTTACTTCTGGCTACATAATTCGCGATCTCCAGAAATGTATATAGGGCTACGTTTTGAAAAATTGAGGGTTGCACGGTGGCTTAGTGGGTAGCACGTTCGCTTCACAGCAAGAAGGTCGCTGGTTCGAGCCTCGGCTGGGTCAGTTGCCGTTTCTGTGTGGAGTTTGCATGTTCTCCCCGTGTTTCCCCCGGGTGCTCCGGTTTCCCCCACAAGTCCAAAGACATGCGCTATAGGTGAATTGGGTAGGCTAAATTGTCCGTAGTGTTTGTGTGTAAATAAGTGTGTATGGATGTTTCCCAGTGATGGGTTGCAGCTGGAAGGGCATCTGCTGCGTAAAACATATGCTGGATAAATTGGCGGTTCATTCCGCTGTGGCGACCCCAGATTAATAAAGGGACTAAGCCGAAAAGAAAATGAATGAATGAATGAAAAATTTAATGATTTATGACCCTCATAAAAATAAAAAGATCAGATAAAAAATATAAATGAAAATATAAATAAAAAAACTCGCCTCCAACCCCAGCCACCCAATACCAAAAAAGCAAAGGGGATGTCCAAACATTCACTATTGGTTTTAGGTTAAATTGATGTTGAAATAAGAAAAAATAAATAAAAAATCAAAACAACATCAATTGATTAATAAAATGTTTTTAACAAAATAATTGTTTTAAAAAACGTTTGTTTTGGACGAACGAAAAATCAAAAAGCTGAAGTTCCATAGGGGGAAAATTTGGATTTTGTGTGATAAAACAATAGACTAGGATTTTTGTTACTGGCTAAAACTGACAGATAGCATATGCAGAACGTCCAACACTCGACTGCTTTGTTTCGATTTCAGTAACTATAACTTTTTTTTTTTATTCAGTTTGTGGTCTCATTTTATTTGTAACACTGTGAGCTATGACATCATCTTGCTTTTTACTAAAAAGATGTCATTTTCGCTCGTAAGCATAGTAAATGTAATGTAAACAACAGGTCTCTGGAAGAAACGGTGACATAAACAAATGAACAACCATCCATAATTCAACACTATTGGGATGGGATGTTGTTCTGAGGACTCTTTCCTTTCAAAATAAACCCTGATGTACAGCAATGAATGCGTGTGTGTCTTGTTAGTACGATGATATGTACTCCATACCTAATAAGCGTTTTCTGTACAACTTACACAAATTTAGCAAATACATTTTTTATAAGCTTCCAATTGGAAAAACAACCTGCTACAATGGCTGCTTGAGAGTTGTAGCTTTAGACTGATGTATAGTTTGTCAAGATTACTTGTGTTCTTTTAGATGTAATCTATTCGTGAACACTGACATGTGCAAAAACAGCGCCCCAGTGTGTCCACGTCCTGACGCTGACTAAGAGGTTAAAAGATATGTTTGTATTACTTATTTGTTATTAAAATAAGTAACATATTTATTTAACATATGTATTTGTTTTGATAGACTTTATATTAGGCTATTTATTTAATTTGTAACAATGTTATTAGAGTAAAAAGGATCCAACGTGCCAACATTCTCTCTCAAAAGAGATCACAGCGCTGTCTGTAACCAGTAAACTTCACACACTACACCAGTTTTTTTTTTCTTGCGTTCCATCACTACTCTGCTGCCTGCCAGATATGCTGAACATGCTCCATAATCTGAAACAATATTATGCCTTTTTATTCTCTTCTTTCTGTTCATCTGTCTAAAGCGGCTTTGGCTCAATCTACATTGTAAAAAGGGCTGTAGAAATAAAGCTGACTTGACTAGACATTCAAAAGGAATCTGCAGGTTAACAGCGGAAGTTGATTAAAATACATCAAACGAGTGTCATTTACATCCCAATCCAATCTAAACGCATAAAGCAGGGCTGATTGTCGGACTCTCCTCGGCCCAGCGCGGGTGCGATTCTTCCTGCCGAGAATCGTGATGAGTGATATTGTGTGGCGCTAAGAGTGGGTGGTGTAAATAAACTCAATTTCATACTCTCGCAAGGCTGCGGCAGATGCCTGGGGCAGATGATGTAAATACAGAGGATCCTCGGCTCGGCGCCCGGAGAGAGTAAGACTGATAATAATTACCACTGCACATTATGACAGCAATTCGTCCCCTTCCCCGATGTCATCACTTACTGCTTTCCTCCTCATCCTGACATGAGCCACACTCTTCCTTTGCTGATACAGGATAAAGTCCCACTGAAATCACATCTAACTTTTTTTTTGTTTTCAATATGTTAGTCTTGTGTGTACTGTTCAAAATGACTACCCTTTTTAATTATGTTGGTGGCTGTTTTTGCCCCATTGACTTCCATTATAATGACATTTTTTAATTGCAAAGCCATGACGCCAAATAATCATGCATTGTTGATTGTTGGTGTTTTTCCCTGGTGGGAAGAGGTAAAATGTGTCATTGTTACTGTCGATCATCAGTTGGCAGCATTAACCTTTTAGACAGGCCTGTGCAAAAAGGTTTCCGACTTTTATATGGAGTTCTATGGAGTAAAACAGCAGATTAAAGTGTGTGTGTGTGTGTGTGTGTGTGTGTGTGTGCGCATAAACACACTTACTATGTTTACTATGTTTTGACAGCTGAGCTGCCTATTTTTTATTTTCTCAAACATATCAAGGTAAGTGCGCAAAGGTCTCTCTCCCACACACGCACAAACACACACGCGTACACTATACTCCATTTAACTATAGAATTTTAAGCTAGAAACCTGTTTTTTTGTGCTGCAACTGATGATCAACAGTAAAAATTACAAATGTTACCTATATCCAACAGGGAAAACCACCAACAATCAAGAATGCATAACTATATGCAGTCATGGCTTTGCAATCAAGAAATGTCATTATAATGGAAGTCAATGGGGCAAAAACAGCCACCAAGATAACGAAAGGGTAGTCAATTTGCCCAGAGTGTATTGTTGAATTTTTTAACATTTTCAAAGCATTTTCCCAATATATGTGTCAAAATAAGATTTGCCACCAAAAATCATTCCATTTGCTGAAACACAGAGAAAGTTGTGGCCAAGTTAAGACTCAAAATCACCGCAGAGTGGATGAAAACATCCCGAACAGCAAATAAGGTTAAAGGGTCATATTACAACTCCCCTTAAACAGAGTTTTACCATTTTTGAGTCCATTCAGCCGATCTCTGGGTCTGGAGAATCGTATACTTAATAAATTCACTCTATGGCACCTTTAAGCTCAATGACTCTGAATGACAGAGCTGTGATATTATCTAAACAAAAATAGCTACTGGTTATTTTTTTTAAAGGGGGGTAGAAGTTACTCGATATGCTCCACCATGTCTTCATGTTTCAGTTGAAACGGCATCACACATCGAACAAAGCTGTGCATTTCCAAAGCACTTCAGCAGACCTTTAAATGCAGTCTTTGATGTGATTTCTGAAGTCCTAAAACCTCCAAGATGTGAGTTCTCTGTAGTGACAGTGCAGGATCTTACCTTTTTTTTGGGATAAGGGATGGATGATTTTTACTCTGGGATTTCGTTTAAAGCCACAAGCTACGGAAAAAAAACTTTGAATGTCATTTGGCCAGAACAGGTGACTGCAAAACCAGTGACCTTTACTCTCGAAAAGAATAGAGGAAACACATCAAACGAGAACTCAGAGCGTTTCCCCAGACAGCCGATGCGTTTTTAAAAACATCTTAAGACTATATTTTCAGCTTTAACCTGCGGAGTTCATCTCATGGGGGTTTCATGTTGGTTAAGTTGAGAGGTGTTGTAGCATCTTGCTTAAATATCAACATTTCATGATTGGATAATGTTGTTTTGAGCGGATGTGCTGTAGTATGTACAGAATATCATCAGGGTCACTTTTTTTTTAACACGGTTCTAACATTGAACATTAAGGCTATATTCAGTTAATTTTATGTTAACTTAAGTCCATTGTCTTTAATATACGCAAGTATTAATGAGAAATCCAGAAACCCAGTAATGGTTTTATTAGTGGTCTCCTACTTTTTTCCAAAGCTGTATACTGTATCATCTGTTTTGAGTCTTATTGTGAATAGTGTTATCCTTAACTGACCTTATACCCATTAAAGTTGTTTACAATAATTGGATAATGAGGACCTTTAAAATCTTGGTGACAAATTAATGTGGAGAAAAGGTCTCAGTTATAACTTGTTGGGTTTTTATTAGGAGAAAATTAGGAGTTTATTAAGCCAAAAGTAATACTTAATAGTGAATATATGTTCCTCGTAATAGTGTTGCCAAAAACAGAAGTTGTTGCAAATAGCTTAAATAATATTGTAGCAAAAATGTGAATAAATCTTAACAGAAACATTTTCAAGACCAGTAAACAAGTATAGTTTAGCATAGTACAGTTGGAATAGTTTTTAATATTTTTAAACTCTTGTTGTTCACTGGCTTTAAATACACATACCGGGCAGCCACAGGTCACAAGAGGTTGGGTGGATGATTAGGATTGGCTTGGGAAAGGCATCAATCACACTTCTCAACCAATGAGAGCATTTGGGGTGGGCCGAAGACTGCCACCGCTGCTGCTACTCAGCTCTCATACAACTGTCTACATACAGCTTTACAATATAGGTAAACGTAGGGAACTCTTACACGGACATTTTCAGTAAACGGTGAAGTTGTCAAAACCAAAGCTATAAGTCACTACTGCAAAGCAGAGTTTATCACTGTATAAGTACAGTATCACGTGAATGCTGTACACACCGTCGATGCCAGCAGATCATGCACTCAAACAAACAGTGAACGAGGTAACGGCAGACTACTTTTTAAAGAGTTCATTTACAGTTCAGATGAGTAAGAATCTAGTGTGTTTTAGCAACTTGCTTGATGGAGAGGAATAAGTAAATGCTGAGTTGGCGGAGTTGATAAATGCAGTTGATTTTGTCATTGGGTTTTTATTTAGAAATGTTATTATTTATTTTTTGGGCAAAAATTATCCAAGGGAAATCCAGTGCAAACATGTACTTCACAGATTACAGTCCCCTGCACAGTAAAACTTAGTTGTTGTTTTCAAACATTTTACCTCACTCTTAACAGTGACAGCTACAGAATGGACTTTATGTTGTTGTCTGATAAAACTAAAGGTTTTTGTTTTTACCTGTTGCAAGAACATTTCTGAATGCTAACTTCATGTTGCTTGCAACTGTCCTGTAATAATGTTATGATCAAGCCTCTGAAATCTGAGCATGGCTTAAGTTCTGTTACAAATTAGGTAGAAAAAAAATTGGCAGTGGCAAATATCTTTGTTGTAAATTCAATTTGATTACACCATTTTAAGTTGAGATTTAGGGTGGCGCGGTGGTGCAGTGGGTAGGGATGTCGCCTCACAGCAAGAAGGTTGCTGGTTCGAGCCTGGGCTGGGTCAGTTGGCATTTCTGTGCGGAGTTTGCATGTTCTCCCTGTGATTGTGTGGGTTTCCCCCGGGTGCTCCGGTTTCCCCCACAAGTCCAAAGACATGCACTATAGGTGAATTGGGTAAGCTAAATTGGCCGTAGTGTATGTGTGTGAATAGAAGTGTATGGGTGTTTTCCAGTGATGGGCTGCAGCTGGAAGGGCATCCGCTGTGTAAAACATATGCTGGATGAGTTAGCGTTTCATTACGCTGTGGTGACCCCTGATTAATAAAGGGACTAAGCCGAAAAGAAAGTGAATGAATGAATGAAAAAAAATATATACATGTTTATTCTACATTGCAAGAAGTGTGCAGTACTGTACAACAACACTTATAACCAGTGAAGCGTCTTCGTCTCATTGCACACAGATTCATTCATGATAGTGTAAGTGTTGTAGTTTTACCGGGACTCTAGCAGTGTAGACGGGGTGCAAGTGAGCTGACAGGAGTGTGTTTAGTATAACATACGACTGCTGGCCAAATCTCTCTCCATTCAAGTGTGCCCGCTTCTCTTCTGCCAGAATCCTGCAGCACACGACTAGATGAAGGCCGCGGACGAGGACTTGGACACCGGCCAGATTTGACAAAGCAATGGGTCATCATCCGCAAACAATCCCAGCACGCATCGCCATCTGTTTGTGGGAGAGGACAGAACATGGGCTCCTACGGCGTGATAGTCTATGACCCTTACTTGAGCGCTTTTCAGTGTGCACCACGGAGTAAAGGTTGGCCAGTCTTTTTTTTTTTTTTTGTCTAAATTAGGAATAATTTATGCAACGTTCTATTTTAGATCATTCAGTACAGTCCACATGCATTGTAACACATAGTCAGGCACGCGCAGAAATCCACAGATTTTTAGCCCATCATTCATCAGTCTATTAATTTACTTGTGTAAATGTGTGTCAATTTACATTTATTCAGTTTTTTAAATTAATTTCAGTAGTATTATTGACAAATATGAAAATCTTCATATTATTTGCTTACAATACAGTTTGTAAAGTCATATTTTCTGTCTTTTAGTAGATATATTATATGAGACACTTGCTTTGTTTACCAATTAAATGGATCTAATTGGATTTTCGTTGTAAGCATTAAATAAACATTAAAAAGTAGTTTTTTTATTTTATTTCATATATTACGTTTTTAGTTATGATACTCCCAAAATCATTCCGCATAAATCAACAAAAGTCTGAAAAAAATGTCCGCAGATTCTGTCTGGCCCTACTCATTAAAGACTAGATGACAATAAATGATATATTGGTAACACTTTTTTGTAAAAGTCCAAAAGTATCCATTAGTTAATTATAAATACACTAGCAATTAATGCTTTTGTTGTCTTTAGTCGAAGCATGAAGACACAAGTAATTAATTAGCCTTTAAAGGGATAGTTTGCCCAAAACTTAAAATTCTGTCATCGTTTACTCTCCCTTCACTTGTTCTGTTTGAGTTTCTTTTTTCTTTTGAACACAAAAGACGGTATTTTGAAAAAAGCTGGAAACCATTGACTTCCATAGTATTTGTTTTTCCTACTGTGGATGATAATGGTTACAGGTTTCCAGTTTTGTTCAAAATGTATTATTTTGTGTTCAACAGAAGAAAGCAACTCGTAAAGGTTTATAAACACTTGAGGGTGAGTAAATGGCCAGCACATTTTCATTTTGGGGTGAACTAACCCTTTAAGCAGAAAAATACGTAATTAATGTACAGTTAACATCTTTTATCCATTATTTACAACTTGTAAAACCATAATTTTATGTATAGTAATGCACTTGGGAGTATTTCAGCTATTGACCATCAAGTTAACTGAACAATATAAAGCATTATTGTTTCATCGGTGGTGGTTTTGCAGGTATAACTAGCTAAAATAATGTTATAAAGACAATTTGATCTAAATTTGTTCTAAAGTGGAAGTTACATCTACATGAATTACTGCATTATTCAGAGATACTAACATTTATTGGCTGGAATAAGGCAGTAAGGATGGATAACCTGTCATTAATACAGTACAAATGCAGTCAATTTGACCCCAGTTTAAATGTCACATTAATTATGACACTTATTGAGCTAGTAATCAATAATTGCTAGCGCAATTTAGCATATTTATGATGTGAACATGGATTCTTCATTGGTTAATATGACTTTACCAATTAATAATTACTGGTGTCTTCATGCTTTAGTAATAGATAATTTTGGACCCTTAAAATAATGTGTGATCATTTTATTTTTGCAACCTGAGATTTTTACTAATCAGAATTCTTAATTATTTATTAAAATGTCCCTTTGTAAAAATAAAAACACTACACATGCAGTGCTGTAATCCAGCATTGTTGTTTTGGTCAAACACTCATGCAATACTAAACATGTAAAATGCAATGATGTCATTATTTTAACAGAATAATGTTATAAACAATAATCTGTTTATTTCTGGATAGATAGATAGATAGATAGATAGATAGATAGATAGATAGATAGATAGATAGATAGATAGATAGATA
>CAIGQV010016645.1:23853525-23891636 GCA_903798115.1 Danio jaintianensis | reverse complement strand
TATGTATGTATGTATGTATGTATGTATGTATGTATGTATGTATGTATTTATTTATTTATTTTTGTTCAATATAATCTTCAAATATTTTGAAAATAATTTAAAATAAATGTATTCTTTAATTTAATTTATTTTCAAATGTAATTATTTTTTTTCCTTTATTTATTTATTTATTTATTTATTTATTTATTTATTTATTTATTTATTTTCAATATAATCTTCAAATATGTTGAGGATTTTTTTATATTTGTTTGTGTTTTTGTAAAAAAAAAGGCTGCAGTTACCTATTGCAGTAAACTGCAGTTACCTATTGCAATTTAAAATACATGTGTTTTTTAATATAATATATTAATAATATTATAATATATTATTATTATTATTATTATTATTATTATTATTATTATTATTATTATTAATATATTATAATATATTTTCAATTGTAATTCATTCAAGCATTTAATTACATTTAATTATTTATTATATTTATTTATTATACATTTATTTATTTCATAAAATATTATTTGATTTGATTTGATAAATGTTTTAATAATAATAATAATAATAATAATAATAATAATAATAATAATAATTTCCCAGTGATGGGTTGCAGCTGGAAGGGCATCCGCTGCGTAAAACATATGCTGGATAAGTTGGCGGTTCATTCCGCTGTGGCGACCCCAGATTAATAAAGGGACTAAGCCGAAAAAAGAAAATGAATGAATGAATAATAATAATAATAATAATAATAAAATATCCTTCCTGAATTAAATTATTATGATATAATTGTAACACTAGACTGTTTAAGAGCTGCCAAAGGGTGTTTTAGTTTTCTTGACCATGCAATATTACACTGCCAGAGAAAAGTAAATATAAATCAATCAATCAATCAATCAATCAATCAATCAATCAACAAACAAATATGTACATACATACATGATTAATATTCAAACATAAAATATTTTAGGACTCTAGAAACAGAGGAGATTTCAGAAGAGTTGACAAACAAAGAGCTGCTGGACAGAGAAAGATGGAGATGATGCTGAGAAGAGAAATACAGATGATTTTATTGACGCTGGAGCAAAGTGAAGCAGATCAGGACTTATTTGTGTTTGCCGTCTGCACCACATGCTCAACGTTTGCCAGATGGTTCATGAATAACACAGATTCCAGCAGGTTGCCTGAAAAATAAATAAAGGAACGTGCACAGACACTCTGCTTTACTATTCAGACCAGAAACATACTTTGAGTTCGCAAGCATAAACTTTCACTTTATACAAAAGTACTTTGTTTTTTCTTATAGAATCTTAATGTGAATAGAGAACTTTATGTATGAAGATATTTTTTACGCAGAAAAGTTCTTTTTGCAAAAACAAATAATTATTTTTTTTAAATCCTCAAAATTTAATAAATAATAAATAAATATATATATATATATATTTTTACATTTATTAAATCATTTGTTGTTTATTTATTTATTATGTATTTGTTGTTTATTTATTTATTTATATTTAATGTAATATAAAAAAATAAATAAGGATTTTTAAAAAATAATTATTTGTTTTTGTAAAAATAATTCTTTTGCTCACCAAAACTGCAGTGAAATTGTTTTGCAATTAAAAATACAAGTATTATATTACAAATAAATATATATATTTTTTAATTTATTCATTTATTTATTCATTTATGTTTGATCAACATAATCTTCATATCTAATGTCAAAACCAAGTTTTATTTTGGATGTGATTAATCGCAGTTATTTTTATAGACATCAACCTTGCTTTAATCTGAATATTATGTAAACCTCACTATTGACTGTTATTAGTAGATTATATTTCGTTTTGCTCCAGTTTATTGTGTTTCACATCCACTCCATTTAAACTAAATATGGATTTTCAATGAAGACAGTAAATAGCGTAAGTGGTGAATATAAGAATGTGGGAGGCGAGGTTTCAGATCCAATATCATTAGTATATAAAAACATGAATATCTTCTAATAATCTAATAACACTTTCCAGTCCTCCCTCTATAAATGTTCCACAGTTTTGCACGTTGAATTGCCAGTGTTTATGATTTCCCTGCCCGTTTCTCACAACCCCACATGCTCCAGCTGGATTATGAGCCAAAATAAACACAAACACAAGTATAATCATATTATATTCATAACTATTCCCAACGCCTCATCTGAAGTCTGCATAGTCATAACTAATAGCTACTCAGAGGTTATTGTACATGCAGTATGCAGATTAACAACAGCCATCATTCATAAATACTACAAATCCCCTTGCCATTTAAACCCATAACATAGCTTGTAAAATGTTATTTCCAAATGAAATGAGAAATATTTCACAATGAGCCAATGTGCTTTAGTTTAAACCACCGGCATTAACCGCAATAAGCCTTGTGCTATTGCCAGTCAGAAGATAGTATTGTATTAGGGGGAAAAAGGAGCAATATATATTGGTCAGTTTATTCATTCATTCATTCATTTTCTTTTCGGCTTAGTCCCTTTATTAATCTGGGGTCGCCACAGCGGAATGAACCGCCAACTTATCCAGCATATGTTTTACGCAGCGGATGCCCTTCCAGCTGCAACCCATCACTGGGAAACTTCCATACAGACTCATTCACACTCATACACTACGGACAATTTAGCCTACCCAATTCACCTATAGCGCATGTCTTTGGACTTGTGGGGGAAACCGGAGCACCCGGAGGAAACCCACGCGAACACGGGGAGAACATGCAAACTTGGTCAGTTTAATTTTATTTAATTTTATTTTTAAAATTATTTTATTTATTACATTTTTTTTAATTATTTTATTATATTTATTACTTTAGTTTTAATATACAATTAGTTTGGATTAGTTGGTATTTTTATATGTTCTGTTTTAATTTTAATTCTAATGAACAATTAATGGTTTTATCTCTTATTAATATTATATTGTTTATTTTCAGGTAATGATTATTTCATTTAAAAAAAAACTAAAACGATTTTAATGTTCTGGTTTTAATGTATTTAACCATAATAAACTTGGGTTATTATTATGTTTTTTTTTTTCTATAATAGAAGCTTAATGTGGATAGAAAACTGTATGCAAGTTTCCACCAAAAATATGAAACATTCAACATTAATAATAAGAAGAATAAAAGTTTATTGAACAGCAAATTAGCATACTGTAATGATTTCTAAAGGATCATGTTGACACTGAAGCCTGGAGTAATGATGCTGAAAATACAGCTTTACATCACAGGAATAAATTATATTTTAAATAGTAAAAAAAAAATAATAATAACAACAGATATTTAATTTTTAACAATATTTCACAGTATTAATGATTTGCTGTAATTTTGGTCAAATAAAAGAAACTGTGGTAAACAAGAGACCGGTTTCTGTTATAATGTGTATAATATACAGTGTAAAAGTGTTTCTACAAAAATATAAAATTTGAAAAATAGATAGATGTCAAATGTAAAATAATTAGATTATTTATTATTATATTAAGTAATTTTACCACTTAGTGTTTTTCATTTTGTTACTTCCTCATTACTTAACAAAAAAATCTAATCACATTTATTTATAAAGCACAATAAAAACAACAGTAGTTGACCTCTGTGCTATACAAAATGTCTGCTATAATAATAATAATAATAATAATAATAATAATAATACATTAATGATACATTAATAATATTAATAATAATAATAATTATTATTATTATTATTATTATTATAAATAAATATAAGAACTATAAAAAACTATTAAATATAAAATGGAATAGTTAAATTAATTTCACTTTAATAAATTCAATTACACCAATCATGTAGTAACACATTTCATCAAATAAGCTACGTCAACTTAACAGTTTCAAGTTACAACAGGTTTGCTTGCTCTTTTAAAGTAGTCAACTTGTCGCTTTTAAGTTTTTAAGTAGCTAATTGCTTTTTACAGAACGTGCTAAATGGCCGTTTCTATCTGAACCAGCTCATTTAGCCTGATCTCACAAGGAAACGTAACTATTTTACGTTTTATCAGTACAGTCGCACGAAAATGTATGATTTTTAAAAGGAGTCGTGGCACCAAACCCCGCCCCTAAACCCAACCGTCATTGGGGGATAAGCAAATCGTACTAAATTGTACAAATTAGATCGTACGAATTCATACAAATTAGCCACTAAATCAAAAAGCTACGAATTGTCGTGAGATAGCGTTGGCTCATTAGCTTCCATGCTGAAGGTAAAAGTGCACTGTAAAAAATGCTGTGTTCCACACAATTTCTTCATGTTGTCCCAACACATATTGATTAAGTTAACTTAATTGTTTTTACAAATTTACGTGGATTGGACACAAAACAATTAAGTTCATTCATTCATTCATTCATTTTCCTTATGCTTAGTCTCTATTTCAGAGGATGCCACAGCATAATGAACCGCCAGCTATTCCAGCATATGTTTTACGCAGCGGATGCCCTTCCAGCTGCAACCCAGTACTGGGAATCACCCATACACTCTCAAATTCACACACATGCACACATACACTATAGCCAATTTAGTTAATCCAGTTCACCTATAGTGAACTTCAAAAAACTGAACTTCAACTCTGAAAACTGGACTGACACAGTTTCAATTTACTAGAACTTCTATGTTAAGCTGCTTTGACACAATCTATATTGTAAAAGCGCTATAATTGAATTGAATTGAATTGAACCTATAGCGCATGTCTTTGGACTGTGGGGGAAACCGGAGCACCCGGAGGAAACCCACGCCAACACGGGGAGAACATGCAAACTCCACCCAGAACAATTAAGTTGTCGGCCAAAAAACTCAAGAATTGTGTTGATTCAGATTATTTTAAATAAGTAGTTTGAACAAGCAGCCCGAATAATTTTTTGAGGGTGAGTTTTGAGTGGCTTGAGATTTTAGTATTCAGTATATCTCTACCGATTTAAACGTTAAAAACCACAGCAGTGAGCCGTACCTTCCAGGTAGCCCAGATCCAGCGTATTTACTCCACAACAAAGACACGTTTAGTTTCAGATAGTGAACGCTGTAGACAGACCTGTCAAACTGAAAACGCTCATCTATGCCTGTATTCCCTGGAAAAATAAATTGAGCTTCGTGCCAAAATGCACAGCTTTCATCACAATGTAAACAATTTATTCTGTGTGCGCTGGAAATCCCCCAAACTTCAGCCAGACTGACAGTGGCATCTTTTTAGGTATACTGAAACTTAATGAGATCCCGGACTGGCGGATAAACATGCTAATTCAGGTTCGGGTGGCAAAGTGTTTTCGAAAAGCAAGTCTAGAGTAAAAAAAAAAAAACATCTGCGGGTTTAAATAGTTGCACGTTGGAAGCAAATTGAAAACTGGCACGGCACACAAAGAGCTGTCATTCATTTAGGCTTTTCTCACCCAATATACAGTTGAAGTCAGATTTTATCAGCCCCCCTGTATATTTTGTTTCCCAATTTCTGTTTAACGGAAAGAAGATTATTTTCAACACATTTCTAATCATAATAGTTTTAATAACTAATTTCTAATAACTGATTTCTTTGACGACAGTACATATTTTACTGGATATTTTTCAAGATACTAATATTCAGCTTGAAGTGCGATTTAAAGGCTTAACTAGGTTAATTAGGTTAAAGTAAGTTTAATTAGGCAAATCAATATACACTCACCTGCCACTTTATTAGGTACACCTGTCCAACTGCTCGTTAATACAAATTTCTAATCAGCCAATCACGTGACAACAATTCAATGCATTTAAGCATGTAGACATGGTCAAGACGATCTGCTGCAGTTCAAACCGAGCATCAGAATGGGGAAGAAAGGTGATTTAAGTGACTTTGAACTTGGCATGGTTATTGGTGCCAGACGGGCTGGTCTGAGTATTTCAGAAACTGCTGATCTAATGGGATTTTCACGCACAACCATCTCTAGGGTTCACAGAGAATGGTCCAAAAAAGAGAAAATATCCAGTGAGCAACAGTTCTGTGGGCGCAAATGCTTTGTTGATGCCAGAGGTCAAAGGAGAATGGCCAGACTGGTTTGAGCTGATAGAAAGGCAACAGTAACTCAAATAACCACTCGTTACAACCGAGATATGCAGAGGAGCATCTCTAAACGCACAACACGTCCAACCTTGAGGTGGATGGGCTACAGCAGCAGAAGACCACACCGGGTGCCACTCCTGTCAGCTAAGAACAGGAAACTGAGGCTACAATTCGCACAGGCTCACCAAAATTGGACAATAGAAGATTGGAAAAACGTTGCCTGGTCTGATGAGTCTCGATTTCTGCTGCAACATTCAGATGGTAGGGTCAGAATTTGGCATCAACAACATGAAAGCATGGATCCATCCTGCCTTGTATCATCGGTTCAGGCTGGTGGTGGTGTAATGGTGTGGGGGATATTTTCTTGGCACACTTTGGGCCCATTAGTATTAATTGAGCATCGTGTCAACGCCACAGCCTACCTGAGTATTGTTGCTGACCATGTCCATCTCTTTATGACCACAATGTACCCATCTTCTGATGGCTACTTCCAGCAGGATAACGCGCCATGTCATAAAGCGCGAATCATCTCAGACTGGTTTCTTGAACTTGACAATGAGTTCACTGTACTCAAATGGCCTCCACAGTCACCAGAACCCAATCCAATAGAGCACCTTTGGGATGTGGTGGAATGGGAGATTCGCATCATGGATGTGCAGCCGACAAATCTGCAGCAACTGCATGATGCTATCATGTCAATAAGGACCAAAATTTCTTAGGAATATTTCCAGTACCTTGTTGAATCTATGCCATGAAGGATTAAGGCAGTTCTGAAGGCAAAAGGGGGTCCAACCCCGTACTAGTAAGGTGTACCTAATAAAGTGGCCGGTGAGTGTATAATGATGGTTTGTTCTGTAGACAATCAAAAAAATATTGCTTAAGGGGGCTAATAATATTGACCTGAAAATGGTTTTTAAAAAAATAAAAACTGCTTTTATTCTAGCTAAAATAAAACAAACAAGACTTTCTCCAGAAGAAAAAAATATTATAGGAAATACTGTGAAAAAATCCTTGCTCTGTTAAACATCATTTGGGAAATATTTGAAAAAGAAAAAAAAATATCACAGGAGGGCTAATCATTTTGACTGTATACTGTAAACACACACACACACATTTGGGATGGAGCTGTATATCCACACCTTTTATTACAATAGGAAAATGTTTCAACGTGCTCCTCGAAGGCAGCATTTCATCTCGATTAGATCAGAGAGAATGGGCTGTCATGTTAAGAGGGTCATCAACTGCCCATTACCTCGAGTACACAAACAAACAACACTTTTATTCAAATAAAGCAGCTCGAGCTGAAACTAGGACGGGAGAGAGACCTTATAATAAATCGCATGCTTGTAGATTAATTTTAATACATTTCTGCGTGCATTTTATTCGCTAGTCAGCAATAATTCCCGTTCTTGTATTTCATGTTAATGTAATCGCTCAATATTGCTTATTTCTACATTTATTATGTAAGATCATAACCCACGGATCGTGTAGTAACAGACCTGGTGGTGTAGCTTCCACCAGGAGACCTCCAAAACATATTAAACTGGCTTGTTTCTACACTTTTGTAATATTTTCATTTCCTAAATTCAGTACTTAATGATAATCAAGGTCATAACAGTCATATTTTAGATTTAACAAGCAATCCAACTCTTGGAAATACCTACTACATACTGTACATACTGTTCATTATGTAAATGACCAGATGCACTTTGGCTAAACTTTTTGAATGTGAAATGTTAACTACTCGCTAGGGCTGCACAATAGCATTGCGATATTTTGTTTTTAAGCGATATATATATATTGCGATATGAATACAATTTCACCATATAGCTTAAATTGAAAGAAATCATTAATTTAAATTAATCTGGGCGAGTTTGTAAGCCTGTAAATCATGTATAAAAAAATAATAAACAAATTGCAAGCAAGAATAATTACAATAGAGCAAAGAAAAAAGTCAAAGACACATTTTCCGGAGAGTCTTCATTGTAGTAATTCAGTAAAATTATTCTTCATTAAAGTTACAAATGTACTTTTTTTGTGCCCGAATGCTTTAAACTCTCTTGAAATGCCTTTAAAACACATGCAAATGATAAAGTTTCACTCTGTTGTGGTTATACTTTGCAATGACTCCACAAATCTCATGTATTCTCAGTTGTTGATCAACTGTAATCCCAACTCAACATTGCAGATCCTGCGATGTGACTATTGAGGACACACACATTGTGTTATTGATGCATATTGTGCAGGCCTACTACTCGCTACCTGACTTGTTTATTATTTGGTATGTTCCTGATGATAAAATCAAGTCCCATATATATATATTTTTTTAATTCAGTCTTGATGCAAACACTACTATTTTTTACAATATATTAACTATACATATGATCAGGTTAGGTGACTGAATATTTCCCAAAGCAATAACAAGAAAAATATGACATGTAAACTCCGAAGGACAAAAGTCAAAATGAAAAGTATTCAAACAAAAAGAAAAAGCAAAAAGAAAAAATAATAATAAAGAAATAAATTAAGAATCGGAATTCCGAGATTTAAACTCAAAATTCTGAGAAAAAAAATCAACTTTTTGAAATGTAGACAAAAAAGACTAAAACTCAGTCAAAATTTAATTCATGATTATTATGAGACATAAATAAGCCTCCATACAGTTCACTTGTAAATTTGTCACATTATGAATATTAAATATGATGTTTACTTCAAAGTAACATCAATGCCATGACACTTCTGAAGTATTTAGTATACTAAGTATTACTAATATATTTATATTATTTTATATTATTCATTCATTTTCTTTTCTGCTTAGTCCCTTTATTAATCGGGGTTGCCACAGCGGAATGAACCGCCAACTTATCCAGTACATGTTTTACGCAGCGGATGGCCTTCCATCTGCAACCCATCAATGGGAAAGATCCATACACACTCACTCACACACATACACTACGGACAATTTAGCCTACCCAATTCACCATACCACATGTCTTTGGACTGTGGGGGAAAACGGAGCACCCGGAGGAAACCCACGCGAATACGGGCAGAACATGCAACCTCCACACAGAAACGCCAACTGACCCAGCTGAGGCTCAAACCAGCGACCTTCTTGCTGTGAGGCGATCGTGCTACCCACTGTGCCACCGTGCAGCCCTTATTTTATATTATTTTTATAATATTATTAACCCTCTTGAGCAATATTTTTTTTTGATTGTCTACAGAACAAACCACTGTTATACAATGACTTGCTTAATTAACCTAACTAAGCTAGTTAATGTCACTTTAATCTGAATACTAGTGTCATGAAAAATATCTAGTATAATATTATTTACCGTCATCATGGCAAAGATAAAGGAAATCAGCTATTAGAAATTAGTTATTAAAACTATTATTGTACTATATAATATACTATTATATTATTAAAACTACTATTTTTAGAAATGTGTTGGAAAAAATCTTCTTTCCATTAAACAGAACTTGGGAAAAAAATATACAGGGGGGCTAATAATTCAGACTTCAACTGTATATATAGCACATCAAACTCTATTTAAAAATCCTGTTTATCATTATACAGTGTATCCCTATTAAAACTTCCCAGGCCATTGCATACTTTTTTCCACTGGATTCTGCAAAGCCACTCTGTTTGCTCTATCTACATCACATTTCACATCATTCCCTTTTAAACCTTCATTCAGCTGATTTATCCTGTGTCGTTAAAGACAGTAGCGATACAATTTCACTCTCTGTACAGTACTGTATATCCACCTGTAGAACTCAGACAAACACAAGACTCCACAACCTCTCAAATTTCGATGAACTCTTGATAAAAATAGCAGAACGGCAGCATGGAGCTGTCGGCTGTCAATATTGGGCTCCTGTGATTAAGTGTTTGAATGTCTGGCTCTGTGGTCAGCTGTAAGCCAGACGATACGGCTCAGATTCTTTACAGACACAACACCTTTCAGATGGGGGAAAAAAATACAAGCTTTCTTTTGTACGCTTTCCTGAAAAGCATCTGTTCTGGAGATACAAGGGTCTCTTCAGAAAACGCTTCTTGTGTTCTGGCACTGAAATAAATACAGTTCTTTTGTGTCTAGTCCTGGCGTTTAAAAAAAAAACTAAACCAAAAAAAAAAAAACACTGACAGTTTATTTTTGTGTCCTTGGGATAAAACAATGGATTTGTCCCTTGTTCTACATGCTGGAAATCAACCTCGCCGTGTAAAAACGTGTGACCAAAGCGGCTCTACATTTCTCTGGCATTTTATAAAAATAGCCTGCATCACAGACACGCTCAAACACACAAACAACAAAGGCTTTTCTTAAAGGCATGCTCGCATTTTATCATTCTGTCAGTTTGTAACATGGTGCATACATTATGTAACTGGTGCGACTAGATAATCCATATTCTGCCAGCGGAGACCCAGTTTCTGTGCTCTCTGCAGGAGGAGGTGGAGAGCATGACTTCTGCATGACTTTGCTCTGAATGACAAGTTTTGCCAGCATATGTCAAGTGTCACAGCTCAGCCTGTGATTCACAAGAATAAAGGCTGGGGATCCAGATTGACGCCTACTAGCTGATAGTGATAGTTTGCACTGATAGAAAATGATGGAGAGAGAAATCTGCCCTCGTACGCGGTGGTTTTCGTTGTCATTCTTTTCAAAACCCACTTATGCACATGTATTAAATGATATAGGAGGTAGTCGTTTTCTCTCTTAAAACCAAATCGCAGGATAGAGAAATGATGAATGAGGTCTATTTAATGTCTCCATTGTTCCTGCTGGATGACAAGGAGATGAAATGCCAAGCAAATTATTATTATTATTTTTTATATATATAGACCTCAGTGATCTCATGCCTCCTTCAAAACAATGTATGAATTGACTGCAATATGAGCTTTTGTCAGTTCATCCATGACAAATTTATCTAAACAACACATGTACATTTTTTAGCTCTTCTATCTTATATATACAGAAGTCAAAATTAATAGCCCTTCTGTGAATTTATTTTTCAAATATTTCCCAAATTATGTTTAAGAGCGCAAAGGAATTTATGATAATATTTTTTCTTCTTGAGAAAGTCTTATTTGTTTTATTTTGGCTAGAATAAAAGCAGTTTTTATTTTTTTTAAACCATTTTAATGCCAATATTATTAGCACTCTTAAGCAATATTTTTATTCGATTGTCTACAGAACAAAGCATCGTTATACAATAACTTGCCTAATTACCCTAACTTGCCTAATTAACCTAGTTAAGCCTTTAAATGTCATTTTAAGCTGAATACTAGTATCTTGAAAAATATCTACTGTTAAATATTATGTACTGTCATCATGGCATGGAAAAGATAATTATTAGAAATTAGTTATTAAAACTATTATGTTTAGAAATGTGTTGACAAAATCTTCTTCCCAATAAACAGAAATTGGGGAACAAAATTGGGGAAAAATATATAAGGAGGCTAATAAATCAGGAGGGCTAATAATTCTGACTTCAGCTGTACATTTGAAGACAAAAATGATTAG
The DNA here is from genome assembly GCA_903798115.1 of Danio jaintianensis. Taxonomy (NCBI): domain Eukaryota; kingdom Metazoa; phylum Chordata; class Actinopteri; order Cypriniformes; family Danionidae; genus Danio; species Danio jaintianensis. Next base: position 23,880,058 of record CAIGQV010016645.1, on the reverse strand, counting down.
CATTCCTGTAAAATTTGTATTATGTTTCATAATAAGTATTTTTGAATTGTTTAATGTTTGTGAGCCTCCTGACATGTATTTCCAGCCCAAAATCTGAAATTCTTACCACGTAGATGCTACTTAAGTGTCTTTTTTTAAACAAAGAAATCAAAAGCAGAGTCTGAAAACACACTGTTTCAGATTTCCCCATACTGTGATGTCACAAGCCCCACACATGACTGCAAATATTCTACACTGATGGCGTGTTTCCACTGGCACATTGCAAATGCAGCGTAATGAGCGTTTTCAGCTCATACATATGGATGTTGAGCATAAACGGTCATGCAGTGCATTGTGGGATTGAAAGCGGCACAGAGAAAGCATTAAGAGCAGCTGAAAGCATCAGAAATGTTAGGCATTTCTTGATTTTATGCAAATGTAAAGTGAAAAACGTCAGGTGTCAACCAATTGCTATGAAAAGTAGGCAAGGCAAGATGTTTACGTAAAGTTGAATAGTAGTATTTAGCTTAAAGCGTGATTTAAAGGCTTAATTAGGTTAAGTAGGCAAGTTAGGGTAATTAGACAAGTCATCGTATAACAGTGGTTTGTTCTGTAGACAATCAAAAACAAACAATAATGCTTAAGGGAGCTAATAATATTGACCATAAAATAGCTGTAAAAAAAATTAAAACCTGCTTTTATTTTAGCCAAAATAAAACAAATAAGACTTTCTCCAGAAAAAATATTATAGGAAATACTGTGAAAAATTCCTTGCTCTGTTAAACATCATTTGGGAAATATTTGAAAAAGAAACAAAAAGCTGTATGTTTCTTCATGAATTTCCGAGGCACAGACTGTAAATGATTCATCCTCTTCTTGAAAGTGGGCGGAGAGTAACAGCTTATTTGCATTTAAAGAGATGCATAAGAAGCATGTATTTGGTTTTACTCAAAAATGGCCATTTACAGCATGGTTTAATAAATGATTAAACTGCTCTGTGCTCTGACACAAAATTTTGAGAGAATTCCGACACGTATACAGCGAGCACTCATCACCTCAGAGTGCATTCATCACATATTAAGCAGTATTAAGAGTGTATAAAAGCACATTTGTGGTCTGTGTTCATCGCCATTAACCAGCAGAAGAGCATATTCATCGAGTGTCTCTCAAAATGAGAGTTTGGATGGCTTAAGACCTGCGGTTGCACACAACTACTAAATATTTCATAGTCAGACATTGACTTGTCAGGAACTGTCTCATCAGTTTAACATTTGGCTCCCTTGTGTTGACACGCTCTGAGGATTTGTAGCTGGCTCTGACTTCACATTTGCTAGCATTATGATTTCTTCATTCAAGATTAAAAGTACTTGAATAATGTAATTCTTTCCTTTGGATGGATTCAAATTAAGCGTGTCGTGGTCACATCAAGAACTGAGTTGTTCAATTGAGCATCTGCAAGCCTTATACTTATATTTTCCTAGTGCTAGATTTAGGTTTTTTTATGCTGAAAACTACATACATACTGTAGTTATGTTAATGCATTCACAAAATACTATAACTTGTTTTTTGTATGTATGTTTTTTCAACTTAGAGCAGATTTAGATCACAGTAAAACGTGTATGGTGTATTAAATAAGATTTAGGCACTATTGCAATTAAGCTTTACCTCATTCAAACACATCAACTTGAAAGGATTAAAACCATAATCATAAAATCACAACTGTATTAAAATATGTGTAGTACGCTGTTTTTAATTGCAATAAAAGACATGTAAATGCCATAATCGTAGAAACTGATACTTTCATTCAGCAAAGATGCTGTATATTTACAGTATAATGTTAGAAGTGATTTCTGTTTTAAATGTAATGTGAAGAATTTCATAATTATTATTTAAAACTTTAAAATAATGGTCAAAAAGTTAATGTTAGTTAATGTATTTACATTGAAATCATAGTTCATAATTGACTAATTATTAAAATCCATAGTTATGGAAATGTGTGTAAATATTTATTACGTTTTTTTTTTATTAGTTTGCAGTAAAATTATTGAATAATAAGCAAATGTACACTACCTGACAAAAGTCTTGTCGCCTATACAAGTTTTAGGAACAACAAATAACTTGACTTCTAGTTGATCATTTGGCATCAGAAGTGGCTTATATGAAAGGCAAAGGCCTCTAGATTCCACTTATTTTACCAAAATTAAAAAAAATCATGCCTTGATTTTTAATCATTTAATTAAGACAGTAAGGTCTGACTTTGCTTAGACAAAAGTCTTGTCATTTAACAGAAATAATGTACAGTATAGAATATAAAGTCATAGTGCAGTGGAAAAAGAATTAATATTGTGTATGACTCCCATGAGCTTGGAGGACTGCATCCATACATCTCTGCAATGACTCAAATAACTTATTAATAAAGTCATCTGGAATGACAAAGAAATCGTTCTTGCAGGACTCCCAGAGTTCATCAAGATCCTTGGATCTTCAATGCCTCCTCCTTCATCTTACCCCAGACATGCTCAATATGTTCATGTCTGGTGACGGCTGGCCAATCCTGGAGCACCTTGACCTTCTTTGCTTTCAGGAACTTTGATGTGGAGACTGAAGTATAAGAAGGAGCGCTATCCTGAATTTGCCCTCTCCTGTGGTTTGTAATTTAATAGGCAGCACAAATGCCTTGAAAACTCAGGCTGTTGATGTTGCCTTCCACTCTGCAGATCTCTCGCACGCCCGCATACTGAATGTAACCCTAAATCATGATTTTTCCTTTACCAAACTTGACTGATTTCTTTGAGAATCTTGGGTCCGTGCGGGTTCCGGGTTCCTGTTAATGCAGTTTAACAGATGATTTCTCAGAAAAATCTACCTTCTGCCACTTTTCCAAATGATCAACTAGAAGTCAAGTTATTATTTGTTGCTCTTACAACTGGGAACGACAACAAGACTTTTGTCAGGTAGTGTATATATGATTTATGCACAATAAAGTTTGTCTTTTAGTAGATATATTATATGAGAGACTTTGTTTACAAAACAAGTGGTTCTAATTTTGCATTGTAAATCTTGAATAAAAGTTCAAAAGGTATTATTTTTGTATTCTTTAATGTCTTAGGCTTTTAGTTACTGTATTCTCAAAATCACTCTGCATAAATCTGCAGATTTTGTACAAAATTCTGCACGGAAATAGCAAAAATTGTCTGCAGATTCTGTCTGGCCCTACATATTATAAAGGATTATGTGACTAATAATCATAAAAACTATAAATGTTATAAAATATGAGCCCATTTTAATTGCAATAAACAGACACGTAAACACCTTAAGTAATACCACTGAACAAAGCGTGTACATCAAATCACTAAAATCTGTCAACACAACTCTGATCTGTATTTTCATTCAGAGATGGCGTAAAGTAGGCAATACAGTAAAGGTGGTTACAGCCGCATCGCAATGTATTTTGCATGAGTTACCCCACAGAACATGCTGTATTCCATTGAGTGTTTAGCTTTTAGATACTGTATCAAAGCAGCATTATTGAACGCTTATATCACTGCATACATCACACATTGCTGTTGGACTGCTTTCGTATTCTAACAGAGCAGACAGTTTAGTTCTCTGCTTTCGACATCTGTGTGACAAGTGATGTAAAATAAAAGGACAGGCTTCATACAGTCGATACTGAGAGTTAAAAAAAACCCCAAACATCTTGATCGACACTGATACTAGTGTGTGAGATCGACTCGGCACATCTTCATTTTCATATTTTCAAGCTGTTCTTGCAGTGTATTGTACATGCACTGTAAAAATTGTCAGATATTTCAACGTTAATCAACAGTTAAAATGCTACAGTAAAATTCGTAACCTGTTTAACAGTAAGTTTACTTTATACACTCACTTGCCACTTTATTAGGTACACCTTACTAGTACGGGGTTGGATGCCCTTTTGCCTTCAGAACTGCCTTAATACTCTGTGGCATAGATTCAACAAGGTACTGGAAATATTCCTCAGAGATTTTGGTCCATGTTGACATGATATCATCACACAGTTGCTGCAGATTTGTCGGCTGCACATCTATGATGCGAATCTCCCGTTCCACCACATCCCAAAGGTACTATTGGATTGAGCTCTGGTGACTGTGGAGGCCATTTGAGTACAGTGAACTCAATGTCATGTTCAAGAAACCAGTCTGAGATGATTCATGCTTTATGACATGGCGCGTTATCCTGCTGGAAGTAGCCATCAGAAGATGTGTCAAGAAAATATTCCCCACACCATTACACCACCACCACCAGCCTGAACCGTTGATACAGGGCAGGATGGAGTGGTTATTTGAGTTACTGTTGCCTTTCTATCAGCTCGAACCAGTCTGGCCATTCTCCTCTGACCTCTGGCATCAACACGGCATTTGAGCCCACAGAACTGCCGCTCACTGGATATTTTCTTATTTTTGGACCATTCTCTGTAAACCCTAGAGATGGTTGTGCGTGAAAATCCCAGTAGATCAGCAGTTTCTGAAATACTCAGACCAGCCCGTCTGGCACCAACAACCATGCCACGTTCAAAGTCACTTAAATCACCTTTCTTCCCCATTCTGATGCTTGGTTTGAACTGCAGCAGATCGTCTTGACCATGTCTACATGCCTAAATGCATTGAGTTGCTGCCACGTGATTGGCTGATTAGAAATTTGTGTTAACGAGTAGTTGGACAGGTGTACCTAATAAAGTGGCCGGTGAGTGTATGTATGGTTAATAACCGTAAATGGATTTTTTTCCACACAATTCCTTGCATGCTTTTATGTTGATATTACTATGTTTTTTTGAAGAGATTTTTTTTTAACGTTTCTACTGTATTTTTTACGGTAAATTTCTGACAATCACAGCTGCTGTTTTTTTTACTGTAAATTTAATAGATTTTTATTTTTTTGTTGCCGTGTATAGTTTAAAACATAGATACATACTGTTTTGATGCATACTATTTTAGATATTATTTACCACTATTAAGAAAACAAAACACAGTAGGTGGTATATACAGTACATACAGTTGAAGTCAGAATTATTAACCCGCCTAAATTGTTAGCCTCCCTGTTTATTTTTTCCCCAATTTCTGTTTAATGGAGAGAAGATGTTTTCAACACATTTCTAATCATAATAGTTTTCTCATTTTTCATTTCTCATTTCTAATAACTGATTTATTTTATCTTTGCCATGATGACAGTAAATAGTATTTTACTTCTATACACTTCTATACAGATTAAAATGACATTTAAAGGCTTAACTAGGTTAATTAGGTTAACTAGGCAGGATAGGGTAATTAGGCAAGTTATTGTATAACGATGATTTGTTCTGTAGACTATCGAAAAAATATATAGTTTAAAGGGGCTGATAATTTTGACCTTAAAATGTTTTTTTAAATTTTTTAAACTGCTTTTATTCTAGCCGAAATAAAACAAATAAGACTTTTTCCAGAAGAAAAAATATTATCAGACATACTGTGAAAATGTCTTTGCTCATAAACATAATTTGGGAAATATAAAAAATAATATAATAATATTATTATTATTTAATAATTCTGATTTCAACTGTATATCCTACATATTATTCAATATAATTATTTAGGTCATGTTTACATTATGTAGACATGGTAATTGTTTAATTACAGGAAATGATTTTTTTTTGCACAGGCGAATACGTTGTCTAAACAATCCCTATTCACACATATCTACAAAATTTTCATAAAACACTGCAATATATAAGTAAAAAAAAAAAGAAATAAATTGATATGATATATTAAATATCATATCAATAGCAATAATATATATTATGTTGATCTAAATACATTTACAATATAAGTATATTTGGCTACACTTTATTTTGATGGTCCGTTTGTTGAATTTAAGTTACATTGCATCTACATGCCAACTATTTCTCATTAGATTATAATGAGGTTTAGTGTAAGTTGACATGTACTTGCAAAGTTTCTTATAGTCAGTTAAATGTCTGTTGAAGGAGCAGTATCAACAGATATTAAGCAGACAGTCTACTAATACTCAAATGGACAATCAAAATAAAGTGTTACCATATATTTGTATAGAAATGTTACACCACAGCACCTTCAAAGAATACAGAAGAAATAGGTTACTCGTTTATGATTTTTTTGTTTATTAATTATTTATTATTATTATTATTATTATTATTATTCAATGTAAATTGCATCTTTGAAGATCTAAACATGCTCGAAAACTCACAAAACTTCCCACACACTCAAAAAAAATGACTCAATAGTGCCACCTATACACTTCCAACAAAGTTCCCCTCAAGCTATGTTTCCCCAACACGATCTCACAGCAATTCATAACTTTTTAATTTAGTGACTAATTCGTATGAATTCGTACGATCACATTCGTACAATTTAGTATGATTTGCTCATCCCTCAATGATGGTTGGGTTTTGGGGCGGGGTGGGATTCCACACCTCCTTTTTAAAATCGTACATATTCATATGATTGAACTCGAACGAATTAGCCACTAAACTGACAAAACATAAAATAGTTCCGTTTCCTTGTGAGATCAGGCTGGTTTCATGTACATATACAAAAATTGACAGACACATGGAATGTCCCAATACCCCGAAAAAAGTCTCTGAGTGAAATCTGAAACACAATAGCAAATTTGCAAAAACAAAAAGCAGTTTTTGCCATTTTCCGGTGTTGTATTTTAGCAAACGCCTTTGGTTTTCAACAATGATAATATGAAATGTCTATTGCCTATTTGAATATAAAATATATTCAAATAAATGTTGAATATAAATTAATGTTATACTTTCAATCTTCAACTTCAAAATCATTCCAACTACAGTACATTGCACAGCATAGTGAATCTCCATATGATGCCTTGTAAGAATAAACAAAGCAGCACAAAAATATATGAATATGTAAATAATGGATATATTGTATTAAATATTTAACAATTCTTGAGTGCATAAAAACAGCCAAGGGTTTTAAGATCTCAAATCTAAAATCCACAATACCACTGTACATTTGGAATCACCCTACAACTAGTGTGTGTCCCATTTCCACAGTACCCTTCAAAGACGTCAGACTGCCACCTGTCTTCACCTAAAGCCCTTTCTTTGTCTATTTAATCCGATCGACGGCTCTCTGCGAGATCCGCCCTTAATTATACGGCAAATGAGCCATCGCAACGCCATTAAAATGATGTTCTCTTTTCCCTCGCATTGACTAACTGTCTTCCCCCCTGTTTTTCCCAGAGCTTTTATTAGCAATAAAATTCAATTTTGCATTTTCAGTTTTCCAGCCTTAGGGGGTAAAAACGCATTACCCCAGACTGAAGGAAAGTGGGAGCTAATGATTCAGCTGCATACAATCCAAGAGGCTTTCCATCATCACGGCTCAATTATCGGTCCGCTTCTTCAGTGTCGTCCTGTCTGTGGAAGTGTGTGTGATATTATCTCGGATATATCTGTGAAACGAGAGTGCAGATGACTGAGCACAACAAGTTAAAGTATGCGTGTCTGTGCGCTTTTCAATAAGATTAATTGGCTGCCGATGAAAGTAGATCACAAGGGACTGACTCAAACGTGTGTTTAGCTCCTTCGGTTTTAAAGTTGCACTAAGCCAATTTTACTAAACTATGTTGATATTTGAAAGCACCTAAACAAACACAGCCGTAATCCAACAAGACCTCGATCTTTTTGTTTTTTTTATATCTCTGCTATTGTTACTAGACATGCCCCTTAATGCTGACTGGCTGCAAGTGTGTTTTGGGACTCTGTGGTCAAAAGCGCTTTACAAACACCTTTAAAGTACACATGCAATCAAAACTAACCATATTGATTTTGTTAGCTCACATTGCTAGTTTTGTGGTGAACAATTCATCTGTGCATGTCATTAAGAAAAAAAAATGTTTGCGTTTGTAATCTAAAATTTAAATCTGAAAATGCACTTCCTGCTTGTTTTCAGTGAAATTCTGAAAGAGTGTCCCAATTTTACTCAATTTTTTACTATCCATCCTAAATAGTATTTGAAAATAGAATTAGTATGTCCCAAATAATAGTATGTTGAAAAGAGTATGCTAAAGGTTCCGGGATGGTTTACTATTTCCAGTAAAAATTCGAAGTGTAGAACTGTCCATACTCTAATATGAGTATATATCTCTAATATGAGAATATCTCGCTGATAGTGCCCACAATACATTGCTCGTTGGACGTGAATTTGATTAGAACTACAAACGCGGGTGAAAAGTGTAAATAAACTACAAACTACCAACCGTCAAGTAGAGAGGCTTCGGTAAAGATGTTTGTGTGACTGTTAATTAATATTTAAATCGCGTTTTCTGTGTTATATTTCATCTGCAACAACAATGTGAACTTATATAAAGACGTGTTTGGACATTAACGTCTGAATGCATAATTATCCAAAGACCTGAGGATATTTCTCTGCATGAAAGACTCGTGAATGGCAGATTAACTTGCTGCTGCTTCTCCAATAAGGTAGGAAATTAAATATGAAAGAAATGTGGTTGATGTATGGATGATTGACAGGGCTCGTAACTAAGAAACCTAACGATCTGTTTACGAGGAACGTCCTGGTTACGTCCGTAACCCACGTTCCCCAAATAAGAGAACGGAGACGTGCGTCTGGAACAGACTATGGGAGTACATCAGACGACCAATCACTCTGAAGAGTAAGAAAACGGGCCAATGAAATGCCAAATTGAATTGGCAGAGCTCTGCTCCACAGCTGGCAGCAATGAGCTATCAGCACTATATAAGCTGCACGCTGCGGAGTGAGCCTCAGAATTTGCCTGCTGAAGAGCCGATCACTCAGCTAATCAACTGGAGACTCAGCTGCTGTGGCAGTGGAGACGCACGTCTCCGTTCCCTTATTCGGGGAACGTGGGTTACGGACGTAACCAGGACGTTCCCCTTCATACGGGAACTTCAAAGTGCGTCTGGAACAGACTATGGGAGACTGTATGGAAAACGCCACTGCAGCTAAGCCCATCACGCTCCTGATGTGAAGTTTGCCAAGCATAGCGTGGGCGCACAAGCATCACCAAGAGCGCAACCTTCCAACGTCCCCTAGGCCCTTACTTACCATTACATGGGAAATTATAATTTAGATCGGGGGTCGTAAATGTGCTTTTACCTAGCTAATATAGTCTAGGGATTTTAGAAATACGACAGTATGTTGGGAAAGCGTGCCAGTCCCCGAAGGGGGAGGACGCTGCGGAGGCCACCTGCTACCCAAGAGGGGAGACTTGATGGTAATAGAGCATATGAACTAGCCCTGATGAGGGGGAGTACTACATATGATAAGCTGGTTAGCGGGTAGGGAAGACACGGGTCCGCCTAGTCAGGGAGAACACTCCGTGGCTGAATAAGCATATGGGATCACCATCGGGGACCGCGCATAGCTGGCACCGAACCTCAGCATGTGGGTAGACCAAGAGTGGGCATACCAGACATCACACTGAGCCAGGCACCCGGCTCCTCCGCTGAGTCGGGTGCTGGGGGCCTCGGAGGAATTCTCTAGGGTTCGCCAAGCGGGAAACTTACTAGCAGAATAGAAAAGGAGCACGTTTCTCCGGGTTAGGGAGCATGGCGCAGCAAGCGTTTTTGACACCGAGCTTAATTTCGTCCCGATTGACCGGAGTGACCCAGTAATCGGGAGGAAACCGACTCCACTCGAGGATTATAAAATCTCGTGAATGTGTTAGGTGTCGCCCAGCACGCAGCTCTGCATAATCTGTTAAGAGGCGCTGCGTACTCACGCCGAAAAGGAGGCACCGTTTTTTTTTTTTTTTTTTAAGTGTGCTCTCTCTCCCGGGGGACACAGCTTGCCCTGGCACATGAGGCGAGGACAATGGCATAACTATAAAATGGACCAACCTCTACTTTGATACGGCACTTCCCTTCTGCCAATCATATCAGAAAAGAGCTGCTTAAAGACGTATGCTCTACGTGTCACATTAAGCGCAGTGCGCGGACATACAATAAAGGGGCTGGGTCTGCCTCCTCTGCAGACAGCGCTTGCAGGCTCACTACCACTTTTAATATAAAAAGGGTTGGTAGGAACCTTGGCACAAGCTGAACCGGGGTCTCAGGTAAACGTGAGAGTAGGCCGGTCCATATTCCTGGCACGATTCGCTGACCGAAAATGCTACCGGAATCCTAACCCTCCTGCTAATACCAACGCGACCAGCAGAGCTGCCTTCATGGACAGAAAACTTATAGATACTGAGTCGAGTGGCTCATCGGACCTAATCATAACCGCTGGGGCTAGAGAGATCCTCGAGAGGGCAAGAGAGGGGGGCGGGGATGGAATTAACCATCTCGCGCCACGCACCTCTGAGGAACCGGCTGATAAGGTTATGCTTTCCCAGCGCGCTACCATCCGCCGCCACAGAGAGGGGGGATGGTAGCACGCCAAACCTTCAGTGTGGAGGGTGAAAGCCTGCACTCCAGTTATCCTAAAGGACCACCGCATCCAGAAACGCACAGTCAGAACAGCGTCTTGAAAAAGACGTGTTGATTGACTGTGTTGCTCTCTTAGGGAATCTGCTCTTTTAATGAAAACTGCTCTTTTGATCAACTGCCGCTGTCGCGTCATCTCCCGCACTGGTGAGTAAACTGTTTTCAATCTTGAAATCAGGTTGGCAGATAGTGTCTTCAGTCTCTGTGAGAGGCTCTGAAGTAATTAAATTCTGAGGCTCACTTCGCAGCGTGCAGCTTATATAGCGCTCATTGCTGCCAGCTGTGGAGCACAGCTCTGCCAATTCAATTTGGCATTTCATTGGCCCGTTTTCTTACTCTTCAGAGTGATTGGTCGTCTGATGTACTCCCATAGTCTGTTCCATACGCACGTTGAAGTTCCCGTATGAAGGGGAACTAGTATGTCACAAAGCTGGCATACTCTTCTGTTACACACTCAAAAGTATATACTTTTCCTTCACAAAAAAAGTGCATACTTTTAGGGCGTAGTATAAGTATGCGAATTGGAACGCAGCATCAGATTACGTCTGTCCGAGGTAATGGGTGTGGCTAACATACTTAGCCACGCCCCTCCAACTGTCAGTTTTGACAACAAACAGAAATGGTGGGGAGGAGGTGTCTGTTAGGTTGTAACAGAAACCCTTTTCCTGATCTTTCTGAATGAAATGCCTACTACATCCAATCAGCTCGCGGTAGAAAAAAACAAGCCACACCCACTGTTTTGTCATTTAATATTCTGTTTTTCTAGGAACTGCATCACAACACGAAAAAAAAATGGTTCCAGTTCATGCTGACTTTAAAGTCTGTGTGAAATCAAAATTTACAATGTTTACTTTGCTAGCTTACATTGCTTTTCTTAAGGTGAATAATTAATTCATGCAAGTTAATCGACTGACTTGAGTCTGACCATTTGGAGGGTCAGTCCTACTGTTGACGTCAACCTGAGGGCTTCCATAGCAGCTGTAGCCTATATTAGTCTCAACCACATCCCTCTTACCGTTAGTTTGCTATGAGGGAATGTTGTGCAAAATAAAGGAGGCCCTGCCCCCTACTAATTATTCCACTTCAGTTGGAGGTACATCAACATACTAAAATAAAAGTCTCTGCGGTTCACACAGACTTTAACATTTACGATTAACATCAAGATAAAGCTGGCGAAGAAACTTATTCTGAGTAGCTGAAATTTGGCATGACACCTTTTTTCTTTTTCTTTTTTTTTTTATCAGCCAGACAGCAGATAAACCACCCTTCATGTCTTCAATAAACTCATAAATAGAGTTGTAATCATTTCTGTTTTATCTACAGTTAAAACCAAAATGGCAATAAAATGTAGTATGGTTATTAAACAAGAAAAGAGACGCTTTAATAGCTACCTGAACTTGGGTTTCAAAATAAAAGCGGAATATGGTTAAAAATGGTTGATTTATTTTTGATAATGCTAGTGTTACAGTCACCAGCGATCTAGCTATATTGCGGATTGCTGGAGAACTACAAATCTGCCACCAAATGACTACAAATCCTGTCATGCACCTCACACACACACACCTGTTCCAGTTTTCCCTGATGACACACACAGCTGAAGCTCATCATAGATTCATTACCTTGTCTATAAAGACACCTCTCATTTCCACACACATTGCTGAGTCTTGTTAACCTGTCAACATTACAAAGTGTTTACCTTGTCTTGTTTTCCCCGTGCTGTGTTTCTTGACCCTCGCTTTGGACTCCCCTGTATGATACTGTTTGCTCCTGTGTTTGACCGTTGCCTGCCTCACTACTGTTCTTAATAAATACTGCACATGGATCCTCAACTCTGTTGTCCAGCGTCCATCCATGACAGATAGAACATATAATAGAATTTTAATAAAATGTTAAATTATTATAATTGTAGTTGTCTTTTAAATTTTTAATAGCCAAATTAAAATATATGAGTTAATTAATTAATTAAATAATAATAATAATAATAATAGTAATTATTATTATTATTATTATTATTATTATTATTATTTTTGGTGAATAATAATACAAATGGCAAATTGCTTATTATTATTATTATTATTATTATTATTCAAACTAATTTATTTGTTTGTTTATTACGATTATTACAAATTAATCACAAAAATCATATTACAAAAATTTTAATATTTGTTTTAAAAATGTAAAAAATCTAAATCTACCAGTAACTTCTAAGGTAAAGTACTAAACGTACCTGTTTTATATGCCATCTTAATACTTCCAAGATTACCCTGTGCATATTCCAAATCCTTAAAGTGCTTTGCTAAATATTTGAACTAATTTTTTTTATTTTTCTTTAAGAGGTGTTAAGAGTTCTGCAAATGTTATGTACTGTGAGCCAGTAAATGAAGCTGTAATGTTAATGGTTTGAGCTTGTATAAAGTTAGAACAGAAAGTTGTAAAGGAGCTGACACAATTACTCCACACACTCACTTGAAGGCCACTAATGGGACACAAGTATCGAAAATCTATCGTCCTAATTTAGTTAGCAAAAATAAACCACAATGCAGACATTGTAGATTCAGCACAAACATGTCTCCACATTTCTGAGCTACTGGTTCAGGATTCACACACTTCTGACCAGTGAACATTGTTGGGCACATTATTAAAAGAAAAAGTAATTAGCTATAATTACTAGTTACTTTTAATTACAGTTAATAACTGAATTGCATCATTATAAAAGTAACTAATTACCAGTGAGAGTAACTACTGCATTAGTTTTTAAAAATACAAATATGTAAAAAAATATATGTTGAATAAAATAGGCAAGGCAAGTTTATTTATATAGCGCATTTCATATGCAATGGTAATTCAAAGTGCTTTACATAAACAAGAATGAAGGAATCAAGTATAAGAAATAAAAAAAATAGACAATGAATTAAATATATTATTATTATTAAACATTCTACATTATTCTATGCTATAATATTGATCCTGTGGGACAATGTGAGAGACATCTATCAAATTTAATATTTTATTTTAAATAATTTTTATTTCCATGCTAAAACAATTAAATAAATAAATAAATAAATAAATGATGCTTCTTAAGCAATGTAATAAAAATAGAGTATGAATATTACAGTATTATTTTTGAGTATTATTTAGAGTATTTTTTTATATTTATATAAATAAAATAAAATAGCATTGACATCTTTCCATGGTTGAAACAGATTCTGCGATTGCATAAGATACTGTACATTTCAGCCTGTTCCTTTCAACAATCCTTCTAATGTTCATTCATGTTTTAATCTTGGTATAACTGTAGTAAATCGCTTTTATGTCCACCTTGATCTCACTTACGTTGTATAGCCTTCATTCACGGCAAACTGATGATATGGAAATGTGATTGTAAAGTACTTTGTTAAAATATACCGATATGATTGACTTGTTTTGCTACTATTGATTATGTCTGCATTTCAGAATAATACTAAACTAGTTTTAGTTGCTTTAATACAGTGGCTCCATCATTTTTGAACCATCAATCATCATCAGTTATGTGGTTGTCCCACCCCTAAACAACCACCAATCATTATCAGTTATGTGGTTGTCCCACCCCTACAGACACACGCCAATCATCATCAGTGATGTGGTTGTCCCACCCCTGTCAAATAGTGTTCTCCATAATACTATATTGTAATTTCTAATTTATTCACGTGATTCAAAGCTGAATTTTTAGCATCATTATTCCAGTGTCACATCATCTTTCAGAAATCCGTCTAGCATGGTGATTTGTTGCTCAGGAAACATTTTCTTATTATTAACACTGTTGAAAACATTTGAATGTATGAAATGAATTGTTAAGACCTTTTAGTTTAAATATAATTATTCTGTAACATTATAAATGTCTGGCACATTTCATAAGTGTGACGCATCCTTACGTAATATTAATATATACAGTTGCAGTCAGAATTATTTGCCTCCCTGTAAATGTTTTCCCCAAATTTCTGTTTAATGAAAAGATTTTTTCAACACATTTCTAAATATAATAGTTTTAATAACTAATTTCTAATAACATCATCATTTCTGATGATGACATACTATTTTACTAGATTTTCAAGATACTAGTATTCAGCTTAAAGTGCAATTTAAAGGCCTAACTAGGGTAATTAGGCAAGGGTAATTAGGCAAATCATTGTATAACACTGGTTTGTTCTGTATATATAAAATATATATATTGCTTATTATTAAGGGGGCTAATAATATTGACCTTAAAATGGTTTAAAAAAAAAAAACTGCTTTTATTCTAGTCAAAATAAAACAAATAAGACTTTCTCCAGAAGAAAAAATATTATAGTAAATACTGTGAAAAATTCCTTGCTCTGTTAAACATCATTTGGGAAATATTTGAAAAAGAAAAAAATTCACAGGAGGGCTAATAATTATGACCTCAACTGTACATATAAATATATACAGAAAAAAAATGAACATACTCTACAGTACATTATATTGCAGGGCTGTCAGAGAAAGCTGTGCAGTTCTTTCCGCAGTGGTTCTCCATAATGCTGTTCTCTGTAAGTGCTGCTGATAAAGCAGACCTGCAGCAAATGTGTGTGATCTCCAAACAGCTGAGTAATGCTGGCCTCTGCCCTAAACCACTCTAATGAGACACACCGACTGAGAGAGAGCCGCTGTAATGAAGTGTGATCTCCGTAATAAGACAAAGACAGTGTGTGGAGAGAAAGACAGTGTGTGTGTGTGTGTGTGTGTGTGTGTGTGTGTGTGTGTGTGTGTGTGTGTGTGTGTGTGTGTGTGTGTGTGTGTGTGTGTGTGTGTGTGTGTTTGTGTCCAGGGAAACATCAAGGTCAGAGGTAAGTTCACGTGGGCAGTGTGTTTACTCGAATCTCTCAAAGCCTGTACTTTGCTCATGTACACAACATGAAATCAAATCATTCTCTTGATGAATAAATGTCCCTGGTAATTTTGTACTCGCACTTATTAAAGAGCCCCTATTATGGGTTTTCGAAAATTACCTTCCATGCAGTGTGTAACATGACTCTAAGCGAATGAAAACATCCAGCTGAGTTTTATATCTGTATAAGTGTACTGTGTTTAAAGTTATTGACTCTCAAAAAGGAGTCGACTCAGAGGGCACTCCACTTAAGACATCCATTTCATATTTTATTTTGTAATTTTGTTTGTTAATCGCAAATATTAATTTCAAAGTTCTTTCTAAACTCGATTGTAATTGAAAAAATTAACAATAACAATGAAATGTGGTCAAAAAAACGGTTATATCCAAACAGACATTATATGCCCCCCTATATGATAATGCATACAGTGCATCCGGAAAGTATTCATAGCGCTGCACTTTTTCCACATTTTTTTGTGTTACAGCCTTATTCCAAAATGGATTAAATTCATTTATTTCCTCAAAATTCTACACACAATACCCCATAATGTTAATGTGAAAAAAGATTTTTATGAAATTGTTGCAAATTTATTAAAAATAAAAACCTGAAAAATCACATGTACAGAAGTATTCACAGCCTTTGCCGTGAAGCTCTAAATTGAGCTCAGGTACATTCTGTTTCCACTGATCATTCTTGAGATGTTTCAGCAGCTTAATTGGAGTTCACCTGTGGTAAATTCAGTTGATTGGACATGATTTGAAAAGGCATACACCTGTCTATATAAGGTCTCAGGGTTGACAGTGCATGTCAAAGCACAAACCAAGCATGAAGACAAAGGAATTGTCTATAGACCTCTGAGACAGGATTGTCTCGAGGCACAAGGCTAGGGAAGGTTACAGAAAAATTTTTGCTGCTCTGAAAGTTCCAATGAGCACAGTGGCCTCCATCATCAGTAAGTGGAAGATGTTTGGAACCACCAGGACTCTTCTTAGAGCTGGCCGGCCATCTAAGCTGAGTGATCAGGGGAGAAGGGCCTTAGTCAGGGAGGTGATCAATAACCCGATGGTCACTCTGTCTGAGCTCCAGCGTTCTTCTGTGGAGAGAGGAGAACCTTACAGAAGGACAACCATCTGTGCAGTAATCCACCAATCAGGCCTGTATGGTAGAGTGGCCAGATGGAAGCCACTCCTTAGTAAAGGGCACATAGCAGCCCGCCTGGAATTTGCCAAAAGGCATCTGAAACAAAATTCTCTGGTCTGATGAGACTAAAATTGAACTCTTTGGAGTGAATGCCAGGCGTTACGTTTGGAGAAAACCAGGCATCGCTCATCACCAGGCTAATACCATCCCTACAGTGAAGCACCGTCGCTTCCCATCCAACCTGATAGAGCTTGAGAGGTACTGAAAAGAGGAATGGGCAAAAATTCCCAAAGACAGGTGTGCCAAGCTTGTGGCATCATATTCAAAAAGACTTGAGGCTGTAATTGCTGCCAAAGGTGCATCAACAAAGTATTGAGCAAAGGCTGTGAATACTCATTTACATGTGATTTTTCAGGTTTTTTATTTTCATTAAATTTGCAACAATTTCAGAAAATCTTTTTTCACATTAACATTATGGGGTATTGTGTGTAGAATTTTGAGGAAATACATGAAGTTAATCCATTTTGGAATAAGGCTGTAACATAAAAAATGTGGAAAAAGTGAAGCGCTATGAATACTTTCCGGATGCACTCTACATCTCTAAAACCCTACAGATGGACAAATCTAAACAAATAAATGATAAAACTAGTATAATTATGCATATAATAAATAATAACAATAACAACACTAAACGAATGTAAATTGTGTTGAATAAACTGGCTACAACAGAGCTGGATTCCACCAAAACTCCTTGAGGTGAAGAAGCCATGAGAGAAGGTAGCCAAATGTAGACAAATATATATATATATACCTTCATTTTTTTATATTTAAAGATATTTGTGTACTGCTGTACATCCCTCTGTGTGTAATAAGCAATTGTTTTAGACCCACATAGGTGCATATCATTAACACACTCTTTAAATGACAAATCTTAAAAAACAAACTCTGCGCCATTGACTTTAGACCAGCTTTTAGTTGGTCAATGGGGCGGTTTATTTTAGTTGCCTCAAAATAGCAATGTCCCAACAATGCTCCTTAACACACCTCCTTTTCAGACCAGCATGCCCATAGACACGCAAATGGACGTGAAACGTGAAAATGATACCTGTGCCGGGCTAAAACTAGCAAAAAACAAAAACAAAACACTTGCGTCACTCTACCTTTCATTTATTTCATACAGATTACAAAACCAGAGAACATTTATTTTCAAGTGTAGTTGGTTTGTTTAAAAGTAGATATTTCAAGCTTAATGTGGATATATTTCTCATGTCTGTGAAGCAAATATTCGCTGAAACTCCAGTGCGTTTGCTTACCCGAGAGAGTTCATAACAACTGCAGAAACTGTCATAAAAACATATGTCTGGTCTGAGCCCCTCCCTCGGAGAATCTATAGCGATCAATGGCTCGTGTACTAGAAGGCGGGGCTTCATTCGCCATATTGACCATTACACTTTTCCCCATTCAAAACTATACGAGTGACATGTCTTGTGTATTCTATAGCCTTGCATTTCTTATGGAGATATTATCATTCCTACCCCTTCATATTCTGTTTCAGCCTTTATATGATTCCTTCATATAAAGGAGCACGTTATTGTGCCAATATTGGCACCAGCTTTTGGTACCCAACCCTAGCTGCCAATGCTGCATCCTGTTGCCTTTTAGTCCTCCAGTACACAAGGATCCAAATTGTAGGTGGTTGATTCATCCTCACAAACATCCATTAATAACTCCGTCCCAGAAGTAAACATGCCCACCCTCAAAAACAGCCTTCTGTCCATATGCTTCTCTTGCAATCATCTCTCCAGCAATTACTTAGCGCGGTCTCATTTTTCGCCAATCCTCCTTTGAGGTTTTACACATCAATATGCTAGCTTGGACTACAGAGTAAAGGAGCAAGCAGAAAAGGTCTCAGGTCTTGGTTATATTAGAAAGACAAACCATGACATTTACCTCAATGGAAACAAGTCAGGTGGAGAAAAAATGGACTTTCTGCCGGGTGACTGTGGAAATATTAAACTGTCTGTTTCCTTTCAAAGTGTTGAATCGCCCAGACAAACACTTCTGTCTTTGGATACAAACACATTCAGATGAAAAATGTGAAACTGCATTGCTCACATTGAAATATGATCTAGAGCAGAAGTGCACACAGCACTCCCCTGACTCAGATGCCCTTGAGCAGAGCATGTGTTACTCCTTCAGCACATCTGGTACAAAAAACGTATTTTGTCTAAAAATCTAGACTAAGCTTCTTTCTTCAAATTGGAACTCGTAATTAGGATTAGAGGAAACATGAGCAATGCCAGATTCGTGTGACGTTCAGCCTATAGCGACACATAGACATGTTGTCAACTTTCCTAGATTCATAGCAGAAGATTCATAATTAGCATACAGTGAATTACATCCCAGATCAGGTTTAATTTCACAGTTTATCTCAGATGTTTCTCCTAAAAGGCCTGTGGAGGATTCAAAGTACACACATGAGTCCATTGTTAATAGTAATGCTTAAAAAACTGTGGACAGAATAGCCATTATTGGTTTTGGAAGAAATGTTGTGAGAAATCTTTGCGATAACATTGAAATGTTGTTTTTGCATCTTGCAAACAAGCCGAGAAGATGAGAGCCTTTTAAAAAAGTAAAGGTCTACCTTTGTTCTCCATTTAATCTGATTGCTGTGAGCACAAAAAAAAAATAAGTTGAATTGAATAGACGGAGGGCGACGCGGTGGCGCAGTGGGTAGCACGTTCGCCTCACAGCAAGAAGGTCGCTGGTTCGAGCCTCGGCTGGGTCAGTTGGCATTTCTGTGTGGAGTTTGCATGTTCTCCCCGTGTTCGCGTGGGTTTCCTCCGGGTGCTCTGGTTTCCCCCACAAGTCCAAAGACATGCGGTATAGGTGAATTGGGTAAGCTAAAATTGTCCGTAGTGTATGTGTGTGAATGAGTGTGTGTGAATGTTTCCCAGTGATGGGTTGCAGCTGGAAGGGCATCTGCTGCGTAAAACATATGCTGGATAAGTTGGCAATTCATCCCGCGGTGGCGACCCCGGATTAATAAAGGGACTAAGCCGAAAAGAAAATGAATGAATGAATGAATGAATAGACGGATTAAGGTTATTGGAGCTAGGGTTGTCACGATACTGGAATTCGACACGAATCGATAATGAAATTTTTAAAACTTCCATTTCCCGCTAACATTTGAGCGCTGTTGAGCACATTTTTAAACAGCACTGATTTGCCATTGTGTTCACGTGCTCAACAGAAATGACTGTGATTGGCCGTGAAGGTCATCAGTTCACCGAACTCACCGCTGTTTACGGAGTGTAACCACAGATACAGGGACACTGGAGCGTTTTAAAGCCACGATTCATCAGTGGATCGCTCGTATGTCAGCTTATAGACAAACCAGATGATCGACGTCACTTTGAAATGCTCCAGTGTCCCTGTATCTGTGGTTACACTCAGTAAACAGCGGTGAGTTCGGTGAACTAATGACCTTTATGGCCTATCAGTCATTTCTGTTGAGCACGTGAACACAATGGCAAATCAGCGCTGTTTAAGAACATGCCCAACAGTGCTCAAATGTTAGCGGGAAACAGACGTTTTGAAAATTTCAGTAGGATTGGTATCGAATTCCAGTATCGTGACAACCCTAATTGGAGCATATATTACAAAATGCTTGTTAATATCTGTGTTTAGCTTGGTTTGTTGATTGTTCCATACTTCATGATACAAAACACTGCTCTACAACTACAAAATAATGTTTTTTTGCTGGAAAAACACACTATAATGTGTTGGATTTGGACTTAAAATCGAAATATTTTTAAAGTCTTTTTTTTTATTTTTTTTTTAAAGATTTTGGGGTTTTATTTTGATGTAAAGGCCAATACAGTGGCTCAGTGGTTAGCACTGTCGCCTCACAGCAAGAAGGTCACTGGTTCGAGTCCCAGCTGGATCAGTTGGCATTCCTGTGTGAAGTTTGCATGTTCTCCTCGTGTTGGCGTGGGTTTCCTCCGGGTGCTCCGGTTTAAATAAACTAAATTGGCCATAGTGTATATGTGTGAATGAGTGTGTATGGATGTTTTCCAGTACTGAGTTGCAGCTGAAAGGGCATCCGCTGTGTAAAACATATGCTGGATAAGCTGGCGGTTCATTCCGCTGTGGCGACCCCTGATGAATAAAGGGAAGGAAAGCTGAAGGAAAATGAATGAATTTTGATGTAAAGTAACTGATTCAGAGGTTTGCTTAAATCATAAAAAAGTCCAAAATAAAATATAATACAACACAAATTCAGGCACTCTGACAATGTTTTCTAACTTTGCAGTGTCCATCTAGTAGCTCGGTTTTGAAATGACAGATGGGTTTGGCTCAGATATGCTCAGATTGATAGAAAATCAATCTGAGCATGAAAAAGTCCCAGATGTACACACTGGCAACTGGTGCATGTGTGTGTCCATGTGAATAAATCATTTTTTTTTACTATAAGATTGCGTGTTATTTTCTTTCCAAATGTGCATAGAATATTGTGCATATTAAGAAAAATCCGGAGAATGTGAAAAGGCCAATGTTTACACATTAATCTTGATAATGTGTAAAAGGCTAATGACCTGTAGGCTACGTTTGCATGTTTTCCCATTGAATTTTGAAAAGGTTTTACGAGCAACATGAGAATACATTTTTTTTTTTAAATCAGCTTTTACACACAGACAAAACACTTTATTATGTATGCCAGGCTAATATCCAGCGCTGTCACCTTATTAGTAAAGAGTATCTGTAGGGAAGTGACAATGTGCCGGAAGCTCCTCGCGTGATATCATCGATTCCAAAGACTTTCTTTTTGGGTGTTTGCATGGACACGACAATGGTGGCATTTTCAAAAACATCCACTTTGAAACCTGTTTTCAAGTTTATGTGTGTTTGTAGGGGCCTGATGGTTAGGGAGTTGGACTTGTAATCCAAAGGTTGCAGGTTAAATTTCTGGTCCCAGCAGGAATTGAAGATGGGGGGAGTGAGTGCTTGTGTGTGTGTGTGTGTGTGTGTGTGCTCTCACTCCTTACTCAAAATGTGTGTGCGTGTGTGTGTGTGTATGTGTGTGTGTGTGTGTGGGTGTGTGCGTGCGTGCGTGTGGGTTTTTGTGACATGTCAGGACACAAATCTGTATAATGACATAGGTATGACACAGGTATTACAAAAAGGAGGTGAAATGTGAGGACATTGCTGATGATCATTTCTCAAAAAGCTTATAAATCACACAGAATGAGTTTATTTCAGAGAGTAAAGCTGTACACTGTTTCCTGTGATGGTTGGGTTTAGGGGTAGGGTGGGGTTAGGGCAATACAAAATACGGTTTGTACAGTATAAAATCAATGGAAACCTATTTAATGTACCCACTTTTCACAAAAACAAACATGTGTGTGTGTGTGTGCATGTGTGTGTGTGTGTGTGTGTGTGTGCGCACTTGAATGGGTTAAAAGCAGAGGACCAATTCCGAGTATGGCTAAAACCATACTAGACATGGCTCACTTCACTTTTTACTATCACTTTCAGTACCAAAACAATGTTGTCGTGTAAACGATTGGGCAAAACATTTAAAACGTTTCCCATTTTTGGCTGAAAACATTGTTGTGTAGTTATTATATATTATGTATATATCTATATAGTCTATATCTAACCCACATGGATAAAATTTCGGTCACACTTTACAATAAGGTTTCATTAGTTCATGTTAGCTAATGTAACATTGTACAACATTTATTAATCATAATTTAACATTTACCATCCAAATACAAGCTTGTTGACATTAGTTAATGCACTGTGAGTTAACATGACCCAACAATGAACAACTGTATTTTCATTAACTAACGTTGTGCTGGAACATATCTGATGAAAGCAGAATTCATGTTTAATCTTTAATTTGGCAAAATAATTATTGTGTATTGCATGGGTAATTCTTGCAAGTAGTGATTTAGTTTCACTTTGTAAATGGTTAGTGTTCCTTCAAGTGGTGACCTTAAGTTATAGCAAGCTAGATCCTGCTGTTCACGTGTATCAGGAAGTGAAGTGCTGCTAGCACACGGCGATGACGACGATGATCAGTAATCGTCATGTGTTTTTTTTCTGTAATCTTGACCCTTGCAACAGCATCGCTTGTAAGTACTTTTTTGATTATATAAGGTGTTCATTATATGTTATGTGAATCATTGAGCTTAAGAGTGACTTCTTAGCTTATCGGTAGAGCTACTACATTATTACATTATACATAATTCCAGTATTTGTATTTAAATAAGAAAATATATTCTTTACTACAAAGCACTATGTATTTTTATGTAAATGCTATGCTTCTGTAGTTTTGTTAAGTTCTGGACATATTTTCCTAATGTTTAGTTTTTTTCACTCCATGCCCAAGACCATTAAACCTGTTGGCAAACAAGCTTCTTGTCTTCAGAGTCATGTGAGGGAAGGGAGTTTATCTGACTGTCAAAACAATCATTAAGGGACAGTATGTTGAGGACAGTACAAACGTTAACTAACATGAACAAATACTGTAATAAATGCATTGCTCATTGTTTGTTCATGTTGGTAAATGCATTAACTAACATTAACTAATACAACCTTATTGTAAAGTGTTGCCAACATTTCAATAGTCGATTTGTTGATTACGATGATAAGATAATCCATTTCAGATTATTACCAATTTGATAGTGCTAAATCATCATGACAAAACCCAACACAACAACCCGAGTGGTTGGTGCATTGATTTTAGGCTGTATCGACAGTTAATCAATCATCGATTGTTTGTGGGCATCCCTTATATAACAAACATTCAGAACAATTTGTCACCAACATGACAACATACTGTAAAAATCTAATTCTGCAGTGAAAAAAAGGATCAGTCTGAAACTGTGACTGTAAACCAATCAGATTACACAGTGGGCGGGGCTTCCCAACACAGCCCATCACAAATAGAAACCACATGACCTACAGAAGTTGCCTGATTAGAGCAAAAACTAAATCAGCATGCAAGAGATTTATCGCTTGGCACTTCACAGCATCATGCATGGTTAGAGGAAATAAAAAAAGAAGGCTTGAAAAAATAATTTGCGCACAACTAATCAAAGGCAACAGATGTGGATCATGGCTAGTCACAGAGATGTGTGTTAGTAGTCGAGAGATAGCGATCCCCTGCTTGTGCTATGAAGATGTTGCAATGCTGACACCGATGAACAGATAAGCCAAACACTGTTATCATCCATAGCTCCTAGCTCAGCCCTCGCTGATCTATTTCACTTTACCAGTAGTAAACACCCTGGAGGCAAATTGACCTGAAAAAAAAAAAAAAACACAGC
This sequence comes from Danio jaintianensis, assembly GCA_903798115.1. Taxonomy (NCBI): domain Eukaryota; kingdom Metazoa; phylum Chordata; class Actinopteri; order Cypriniformes; family Danionidae; genus Danio; species Danio jaintianensis. Next base: position 23,856,230 of record CAIGQV010016645.1, on the reverse strand, counting down.
AAACTCCTTTCATCTCTTCTCAGTTTTCTGCACAGGCTGCAGGGCGCATTAAGTCCAGGCCATGCTTTTCTGCACTATTTTGCCGCAGTTGTGGTACCCGAGTTTGAATTGTTACAATTGGAGCCATACTGTGAGTGTGAGATTCCAGATGCGTTTGTCTGCATGCCGTGATCATTATAGCGCTTGTTAGTGTGAAGTCTTGAGCTCTGAACCTTAAAGTTTGAGTGGCAAACTTTGCCAAACCATTTGTGCTACGGATACAAATAACACTTTAAATCATGCAGCCTTTTGATGTCTGATCATGGCAAGCTGTTTTACAATTGAATCTGTAAAACATGCTAGTATCTGTTTTCATGCTACCAGTACATATTTTTAGATGCTAATATTTTTTATTTTCAATTAATTGATAATACTTACTATATATATATATATATATATATATATATATATATAAAAATACACTGTGTGGGTCAAAATGATCTATTTTTCTTTTTTTTAATACACTACCTGACAAAAGTCTTGTCGTCGATCCCAGTTTAAGAGCAACAAATAATAACTTGACTTCTAGTTGATCATTTGGAAAAGTAGCAGAAGGTAGATTTTTCCGATGAATCATCTGTTAAACTGCATCCCAATCATCACAAATACTGCAGAAGACCTATTGGAACCCACATGGACCCAAGATTCTTACAGAAATCAGTCATGTTTGGTGAAGGAAAATTCATGGTTCGGGGTTATATTCAGTATGGGGGCGTGCAAGAGATGTGCAGAGTGGATGGCAACATCAACAGCCTGAGGTATCAAGACATTTGTGATGCCCATTACATTACAAACCACAGGAGAGGGCAGATTCTTCAGCGGGATAGCGCTCCTTCTCATACTTCAACCTCCACATCAAAATTCCTGAAAGCAAAGAAGGTCACGGTGCTCCAGGATGGGCCAGGCCAGTCACCAGACATGAACATTATTGAGCATGTCTGGGGTAAGATGAAGGAGGAGGTATTGAAGATGAATCCAAAGAATCTTGATGAACTCTGGGAGTCCTGCAAGAACGATTTCTTTGTCATTCCAGATGACTTTATTAATAAGTTATTTGAGTCATTGCAGAGATGTATGGATGCAGTCCTCCAAGCTCATGGGAGTCATACACAATATTAATTCTTTTTCCACTGCACCATGACTTTATATTCTATACTGTACATTATTTCTGTTAAATGACAAGACTTTTGTCTAAACAAAGTCAGACCTTACTGTCATAATTAAGTAATTAAAAATCAAGGCATGATTGTATTTTATTTTGGTAAAATAAGCATAATCTAGTGGCCTTTGCCTTTCATATATCCACTTCTGATACCAAATGATCAACTAGAAGTCAAGTTATTATTTGTTGTTCCTAAAACTTGAATAGGCAACAAGACTTTTGTCAGGTATTGTAGTCTTTGATATGTTTGGTTATCTTTATGTTTAAGGGTATGCATAGTTGCATGTCGTCTGCATAACAATGGTACATCACTCCAAATTTACTTAAAATAGAGATCAGAGGTAATGTACAGTGATTTTCTCAGTATTTAGATTTGTTTTAACCCTCAAATTTCAGATTACAAATGTTTTTATCTCTGCCAACCCTATTTCACCAAGTAGGACATGTTCCTGGATTAACATCTATGTTTATCCTGGAACAACATTCCAATCAGCCAATCAGAATTAAGGAATACGTTTACAGTTTATGTTAAGTTTAGGCTTACGGTTAGGTTTATGCACTTCGTTATGGTTGGGTTTAGGGGTAGGGAATAGGCATGGATTGCATTTTTGAACAAATATGATGTTCCAGGATCAATGTAGATGTTAATCCAGGATCGCATCATACTTGGAAAAATCATCTCCTATCCTAACAAACCATACATCAACAGAAAGTGTATTTTATTCTGAATTCATGATGATTAAAAGTATTGTTTTGTGATCTAGGGTCACATTTTTAGCTAGGTACTTTAGGTACAAGTGCATTGCATTAGATGCTAGTTCTTACTGGTAGTCATTCATTAGATAGTAATACCTATTAAATGGTCACTACAGTACCTATTCACTAAACACCGGTAATTATTATTGGATGCCAGTACTTTTTTTTTTTTTTTTTTTTTGCATATACTGGTACAATTAAATGGTAGTATTAATTCATTAAATACTAGTCCTTATTTCAGCAGTGACTATAGTAAGTTGTGATACTACTGTAGTAAAAAGAAGTTGTGTTTTTTTTAAACCTTTGTAAAGTTTATTTTTAACCTTAAATGTGTCATTTTCATGTCAAACTCTTCACATTAGAATTCAATAAGCTTTCAATTTGGAAAGAACTTTGCCCTTATGAAAACTTGTATGTGTTTCCACATTTCTTGCATTGTTGCTCTTGTTGGTGTTGGTATCAGTTTGTCAATCAATCCATTTTCTTATCTTTCTTTTTTACTCTAATGCATTTTACAGTATACAAAAATAGATACTTCTTACATCATTCTAATATGCTGACTTGGTCCTAGGAAACATTTCTTGAGTTGACTTTTTTTCCCACTTTTTTGATTAATAGAAATTTAAAGGAAAAACATTATTATTTGACATAATAAATCCTTTGTTCAATTCAATTCATTACTTCAATTCATAATATATATTTATCTACTATCCCTTTTAATCAGTGCTTAATTTGAGCTGGATCTTGT
>CAIGQV010016645.1:23821025-23848525 GCA_903798115.1 Danio jaintianensis | reverse complement strand
AGGTTTCCCCCGGGTGCTCCGGTTTCCCCCACAGTCCAAAGACATGCACTATAGGTGAATTGGATAAGCTAAATTGGCGGTAGTGTATGAGTGTGAATGCAAGAGTGTATGGGTGTTTCCCAGTGTTGGGTTGCGGCTGGAAGGGCATCCGCTGCGTAAAACATATGCTGGATAAGTTGGCGGTTCATTCCGCTGTGGCGACCCCTGATGAGTAAAGGGACAAAGCCAAAAAGAAAAGGAATGAATGAATGAATAAACACAACAAGAAACACGATTAATTTGGACAAACCAGTAAACACTTAACTAGGGTTAGGTATCGTTTGGGGTTATTTCGATACCGGTGCTAAATTGATACTTTTAAAACGGTACCAGTGCCAAAACGGTGTCTGAACTGATACTTTTGAGCCACAAAATTATGGTGGATGACTCTAGAAAAATCTTTTATTTGACAAAAAAAAATATTTGAATAATTTTAATTGGACAATATAATTAAAGTTTAAAGTATACATCAATTCATATTTCATATATTTAAACCCTTTTTTCTAGGGATGGGGCTTGTGACTACGTTTACATGGACATCAGTAATCTAATGATTTGCCTTGGAGTTTCATGTACTTTTGGGTGTTTCATTTGACATTTTTTGACTTTAACTGCAGTTCAGCAGTTTCACTTTCATTCAGCAACATATCGTCAATATCGTGACAAACATATCGTGACAAACTGAGTTATTATTTTAAAATCTGAGTATTGGTGTCCGTGTAAACGTACTCAGTGAAAGTGCCAGATGATGTCGCAAGCTGCCAGAGACAGTGCATTCCTCTGCCTTTAAGTTAATTCCATGAGCCCTCGAATGTTTCATTAAGTTTGACGTGTTTTCCCCCTTACACGCAACTTTTGTAAAGCATCTGCTTAACGTTGCTGTGTCAGAATCCTTGCTTGTAAAATATAGCCATACTTTAGAATGCTTAGTTTAAGCAAATTTGATAAACTCAATCATGCGTGTTGATGAATTTGAAGGGAGTCGCTCACCGGATGCACTATACTGCGCTTGTTGCCTACGTGCTTGCGTTCCCTAAGCAACAAGAACAAACGCCTAACATCGACGATGGTGTCTGTATCCCTCAAAGTTGTTTAGAATTAAATGTTTAGAGATGGTGTGACACAACGCGTACCTATGTGTGCTTTTGATGCACCCCTTGATGCTTTGCAGCACCGGAATTAGGCACCGAAATAGGTACCGGTGCGATAATGGTACCCAACCCTACACTTAACCAATTTAACCATGGCAGAACTCAAAAATCCTGAAAATGAGTAAGCAAACAAGGTTGGACAGTGAAATCCCATGACTTGGAAACTCCTGCTTCACTTATGAAATGCCCAGTACAGAACACAACCACGGTCCAGTGTAAATCTAGGGTTATGCGGCAATATCATATATCAAATCACCAGTACATTCATTTGGTTGTGCTTATTTGGCTAAATAATAAAGTACAGCAACAGTACATAAACTCTTATAAATCATTCTTGTTGTTGTTGCTACCTGGAGTGATTTCACTTTTCTAATTGATTTATATGGATAGAATTCAAACATAATATAATAAATGGATATCATAAAGCAGTGCATAAGTGAAACAAACAAACAAACAAACAAACAAACAAACAAACGTATCATTAACACATTTGATTAATGTTTTGAAAAAGTTTGGCAGCATAATTGAGTTTAATTTATGTATTTAAAGAATGCTTATGTTCTTAATAATGCAGTATAACAATAATTCCAGAGCTACAGCACAGAAACTAGTAATATGCGACATAAATTCACGGCATGAAGACTTTTTTCAGATAGAGTTTGGCCGATTGCTAATTGTCTTTAGCCATGAAGCTTCATTCACATTAAGAGTGAACCAGTGATCTGAAGCTTTTAATTTTTAGTGCGTGCGTGCGTGCGTGCGTGCGTGTGTGTGTGTGTGTGATGGCAGTGTTGGCAACATGTCAACGTTTACAGTTTTGTAAATGAGAGTTACTTGTCTGGCATAATTTGTCCAAGTGCAGGCAATATGTTAATGTAACTGCAATCAACTTCACTGTTCTATATTCGATTTGTCTCGGCCCCATGCAGACATAATTAAAAAAAATCATCGTCATTCTGGAGTGACTTTGATTCATGCATTGATAATCCTTCATCTTAATCATGATGTGATACATTGCACACTGCTGCAGTTTAACTGGTAAAGTGATATTCCAATACATGTTAAGCTTAATCAACATCACGCAAAGCACAGTGTTGATTACCACAAAAAAAATTAAAAATCATGTTTGATTAAATTACAAGAGAAGCAAAATCCAAGGATAAGGCAGACTTTTGAAGGATTTAAAGCAGAAATGGCTGATATTGTTATTCTGAATGCAAAAATCTAATAAAAAGTGACAAAAATGTGATTGTTTTTATAGTTTGCTGTGTTGTACACATGGATGACACTTGTAAGCAAAGTTGTGGGGGTAGATTTGCTAATTTAATTAATGTAAAATCCTTAAATATGCTTGTCTGAGAAAGTAATGCGCAGTGACGGGCACAGAATATCGGCGTTATGATTGGCCAGATCACCTGTTAATTAAACTGCCTGCAATTCCTGCCATAATTTCCAATTTATTTATTTTTCAAAACAAGGGACATCGTACATTAATCAACATTCCTCAAGAACGTAAATGTACCCAAATTAGACAAGTTTTCATTGGAAGTCTCTTTGCCAGATATTAAACACCTATACCAATAAAAATACAAATTCAAACTATAAACACAACTCAAAATGAACTACAAGTGCTGTAAGTTGTTGAGCTTAAAGGGCCCCTATTTTACCCCTTTTACAAGATGTAAGATAAGTCTTTGGGGTCTCCAGAATGTGTCTGCAAAGTTTCAGCTCAGATTATTTATTGACTTTTCTGAAAATGCCCATTTTGGGGTCAAAGGAAAGTGTAGCTGTTTTTGTAGCCTGTGCCTTTAAATGCAAATGAGCTGGTTCTCCCCGCCCACCGTTCCCACATGCTTGTCTGCTTCTCCTGCGTTACGTCAGATAAACAGCACAAGTGACAGAGGCGAACATGGATGAAGCAGAGATCTAGTTTATTAGTCAAAAATACCAAGTAAGGTTATTTGATGTATTTGTGGTGGAGTTTATTTAAGCCTTTCTGAAACGATAAGTCACACATAAATGCCGTTACAAAGTTCGCAGCACACATGCACACACACGTTTAACTTTGCACTGTTTTTGCACGTCTACTTGCGGCAAATGTGGCAGGATACAAGTTAGTATACACTGCTATATCCATTATGCTACTGTACAAAATAAACCAGATTTAAGATCTTTGCACGCTGAAGTCCGAAATTTTCGTATGCATTTTTTTCGTATTCATATGTGAACAATTCGTCACGTAAAAAAACCTTGCACACTGAGTCCGATGCGTATTAATTAATCCATTACGAAAAAACGCAAAACATTTCAGAGTCAGTTTAAGCAGTGATACTTCTCCTCTCTCTTCTCCAAAGCAGAAAAAGAAAGAGCTGCATATTGTGCTCATCCAATACTGCATAGAGAGGAAGGAGAGTTCAGCTCATTATTAAAGAGCTGCGCTGGATTGTCCCGAAGTTTATTTCAGGAAATCAGTTGAATTTTGATACATTGCTTGTGATACTTCACACATTCACGTATGTAAACAAATCCTGAACAGAGACTGGCCGTACCTATAGACATTATAATAGATGGCGGCTGCGTTGACGTATTGGAGCAACGGACAGATAGTGGACCATGCTTTCCATTATAATGTCTATGGGCAGTACGTCAAATGTATGGACACACACACACATACACACACCAAACAGCAGCAGGGCAGAGGTGCGCCAGTCACTGAATACAGCATATAGGGGTTCTCAACTGTCCACCACATTCTGTCTTAATTTGTTTGTCATAAAGTTATCTGTAGCTCAAATGATGGCATTCTGTCCTGTTTAGCTTTTCGCTTGTACGGTGGCTCTGAACTGTCAAAACACCTCTCAAAGCGCTTTTTTGGATCCAAAGAGCGGAAAAAATCGAACCCAGTTCAAATTTTTTTTATGAAGGACGAAAATTTCGTAGGCAGTGTGTCAATACGATTCACATAGCGTGAGGTCGAATTTTTTTTTTTTTAACGTGCGAAAATTACAGATGAAAATTTCAAATTCAGTGTGCAATAACCTTTACGTCCACAAACCGCGACTCCTGTTATATGTTTGAAGCATCCGTGTAAATAGTTTTACTGACACTATGCAGCTGTGGCGATTCCACCGGTTATGACTTACATATCGCTCTTACTGTCTTTTCTTTATTACAAACATGCACTGTTTTAAAAACGTTTTAAACTTGTAAAACTCATTCTTGAGGTGCAGCTGATCACAGAGAGTTGGAACAGATCTTTTAATCCCAGTTTCTTTGCAAATCCTTTTCTGTGGACATGTTTATACGTGTTACTACGGACACATGTTAATGCACGCCTGTCGATCAATATCAGTGGGCGGGGAAAACCACACTCATACTTCACGTTGCCTTGGAAATCGCTATTTTAACATCAGGAAATTAAAAAAAGAGACATGTTGTGTTTAATATCACTCCAATACGACTGCAAACACACTATACCTACACACAGTTCTATCCAAACAGCTACTCCCTTAATTCCCAGCTTCAAGAAAACAAATTCCCTGTCAAATACCACAATTACTGTACACTTCCTCCCATTAATTCCTCTCTCTCCGAGTGGCCCATCTCATCCTCCAAGTGTTGCTGATATCTCTTCACATCAGTCTCTCTGCTCTCCACACAATCTCAGCTTGCACTTGTTTCTGAATCTAGTGCCCTTCTTCCTCCTCCTCTCTCTTTGTCTGTCTTTTTTTTGTTCCCTGATGAAGAGGTCGTCCTCTATCAGTGCTCTCAATGGATCACTCACCCTTTTCTCTTAAAGGTCATATGCGGTGCGTGGAGAACTGATAAGCTGTGTATTTATCTGGGTGGTGACAGTGAAACAGAGGTGAGGCAGATGTGCTCTCTGATAGAAGCGTGCGGTGAGGGATGAGCGCGGTTCAGGGGAATGCGGTACTGGGTGGCCATCAGATAAACAGCACAAAACACAGGCGAGACGGAGCGGTTGGGGATAGAAACATTTGGGGATGATACAGGCTTGCTCGGCTATCTCTACTCTTGTCTGCGGCAAGGGGCTATATGCGCAGAGACTTTTAATTTGTAAGCCAGCACAAGCGCTTCCGGTGAACTGTCATGCCATTATAAAATCGCAGCGCTTAAGATCTGGTTTCTTTAAAAATCAATGAGTTTCAGTGATCTTCAGTGGCTTATTGAGATGCAATAAAAAGTGGGTCTCTGACTGGACAAGAAGCACTGCATCAAATTACATTGTTCCACGCCATGTCTTTAAATATGACAATTTATTTTACCCCAGTATTTTCAATGAGGTTTCAGCACTTGCATGCTGCTACTGATGGCGCTTGTGTTTTAGCGGTGTTTCATCTCGTTTTACACTTGAAGTACTAAATGAATGCTTGAGTCTGTTTAACTGATTGTATTTTAATTACATTACAACATCGATGGAACCTTATGAAATTGAAAATAACCACATTAACCTTTTACTGGAAGGTTATTCTTGGCTGAAAAACACTAGCTGTGTATATAGCCCATTGGGCATATGCAGAGGGACTTTTAATTCTCAGTAAGCCAGTTCAAGCACTTCTGGTGAACTGTCATGTCATTATAAAATCGCAGCGTTTTAGATCTGGTTTCTTTAAAAATCGATTAGATTAGAATGATTTCTGACCACATATGATCATGTGGCAATGAAGGCTGCGGAGTAATAATGCTCAAAACCAAATTTGGCTTAAATTACTTTTTAAAATACATTCACACTGGGGCGACACGGTGGCTCGCTGGTTCGAGTCCCGGCTTGGTCAGTTGGCATTTCTGTGTGGAGTTTGCATGTTCTCCCCGTGTTGGCGTGGGTTTCCTTCAGGTGCTCCGGTTTCCCCCACAGTTCAAAGACATGCGCTATAGGTGAATTGAACTAAATTGGCCGTAGTGTATGTGTGTGAATGAGTGTGTATGAATGTTTCCCAATACTGGGTTGCAGCTGGAAGAGCATCCGCTGCATAAAACATATGCTGGAATAGTTGGCGGTTCATTACGCTGTGGCGGCCCCTAATAAATAAAGGGACTAAGCCGAAGGAAAATTAATGATTGAATGTATTCACACTGAAAACAATCATTTTAATGTGTAATGAGATACAACGAAAGACAAAATGATTAGCCATCCTGTGAAATGTTTGTTAATTTACAAATATTTTGTTTAATTTAATTGACTAAATTAATTTACTTTAATTAAACTTTAATTGACTATTTTGTGTAACACAGCGATAAAATGTTTCACAGTATTTCCTATATTTTTCTTCTGGAGAAAGTCAGTCTTATTTCTGTTAGTTTGGCTGGAACTATATATATATATTTATAACACTATTATTAACCTTGTGGTTATTCATTACTATTGTTAATAATGACTCAATGTTGTATGCAAAAAACTAAATTAATAAATGAATCACCCCATAACAACTCATATAAACAAATAAACAACAACAAAAATCATCATTTGAGGTTATAAAATGTAAAATTATCATATTATGCGAGTAGAGATTGCCAAGAGAGTCACCATCACAGTATACCTTTAACTTGCTTGGCTAATAAAACACAATTTTGATCCTAATTCCACTTCATCCATCCAAACAAAGAAAATAATAAATTGTGAGGCTGGTTGAGCAGTGCAGTGATCTGAGTGTTTGTGTGCAGTCGCTCTCTGCTCTACTCACAAGTTAAATGTGCTATTAAATCCAAAAACAGCTTGTTGTCAGGCAGCAGTGGCAATTTCAGTTCATCTGAGAGCTGTGAAACAAAGCTGAGCATGTCAATGTCTTATTAATATTCATTGCTAATTGAGTATTTACTCAACATAGCGAGTAAACTAGCCTTCTAGCGCTACTGTAGCATTCACACCTCTGCATTTTGTGTCATTTGCAGGCAAAAGCATTTGCCAGGAAAACAGCAGTACACAAAATTAGATTGTCTTAAATAAATGCAGCACTGCAGCTACTGTATAGTTTCAAACTAAATAAAATGAATAACAGCATTTCTATTAAAGTAAGAATTGAAACAATTTTAGATAGATTGATGGATGGATTAATGGATGGATGAACGGACGGATGGACGGACAGACAGACAGACAAAAAGATAGATAGATAGATGGATGGATGGATGGATGGATGGATGGATGGATGGATGGATAGATATGCATGTTTAATTATGCTCATCAAATCATCATATTCAAATAATTTTTTGATAGATCATGTGACACTGAAACCCCGAGTAATGATGCTGAAAATTGTTTTATATTGAAGTAAATATTTTACAGTATTTATTAATAAATATATATAAAAAAATAAAAAAATATATTTTATTATATTTATATTATTATATCAGAATATTCATTTGTTTATTTATTTGTTTGTTTTTAATATACTGTAAAATATTTATATTTCGTTCTTGCTGAACAGAATAGGCTTCTTCTAAAAACATTTAAAAATCGCAATAATCCCTTACAATATAAATAAAAAAATAAAAAAATAAAATATTTTTGTATAATAAAATAAATATAAAATGTAATATTATGAATAAAATATATTTTATTATATTTATTGTATTATATTCAAATATTTATTTATTTATTTGTTTGTTTTTTATACTGTAAAATATTTATATTTCATTATTGGTGAACAGAATAGGCTTCTTTTAAAAACATTTAAAAATCATAATAATCCTTTACAGTATAAATAAATAAATAAATAAAAAAACTCTGAAAATAAAACAAACATTTTTACTTGTCTAGAAAATGCTTCTCAAAGTAAGAACTTTCTAATATGTGGACTAGAAAAAACACTGTAAAAAATGCTGGGTTCCACAGTTCCAACACAAATCGATTAAGTTAGCTTAGTTGTTTTTTACAAATTTTTAGTGGATTGAACATAAAACAATTAAGTTGTCCAAACAAATTGATTCAGCTTATTTTAAATACGTAGTTTAAACAAGCAGCAAAAATATTTTTTAAGTGAAGACAAAATGTCCAAGTAAGAAAAGCTTCTTTTTTTCCAGTGTAACAAACCTATAATAAAATCCCTTTCCAAAATCACTATAGTAATGTAATCTAAACACCATGTTATTTTACATGCTTGCAGAAAAAGGCTTACCAAAACAAATGAATCTTTTTCACGTTTTGTAGGTTATCTGATGCACCTGATTATCACTTAAACAGAAAATGTTTCTTTAAAACTTATTTCAACCAGTAGTTTTAATAAGCTTGCCACATTATGGAATTAGACATGCAAATCAGCAGTAAAAAGGCAGACCCAGGCGCTTTTAGCATGGACTTCTCTGCTGAGTGCTGTTAGGTGTTCTGTAACAGCAATGAGAATCAGTGGAAAGTGCAGGCTCGCATTTGATTTATGCTAACTAATATGGACGCTTGTTTGACCCAGAATTTGATAGTGGAAAATCAGTTTGGTGTGCCGTCGCTGACTTACATAACAAATATGTAGTCTAATACAGCCTGAAGATGACAGAAAAAATATATATTTTTGCACACTGGTGCTGTTTAAACCTTTTGAGAATCAATCAGATATCGATAGTGTTTTTATATTAATATTTGAATACACTGTAAAAAATGCTGGGTTTCACACAGTTCCTTCATGTTGTCCCAATGCAAATCGATTAAATTGACGTAATTGCTTTTAAAAATTTTAGTGGATTGAACATAAAACAATTAAGTTTTCCTCAAAAAACTTAAGAATTGTGTTGTTTCAAATGATTTTAAATAAGTAGTTTGAACAAGAAAAGTCATTTTTTGTGTAGTTTTTATTCCTCATTCATTCATTTTTCCTTCGGCTTAGTCCGATTTATCAAGGGTTGCTTCAATGGAATGAACCGCCAGTAATTTTTAATGTAAAAACGATATATATTTTTAATGTAGTTACGTAATTATATTATTTTTAGTTTTAAAATGATTAGATTTTTTTTTGTTAAAATTGTTGTTTGTTATCTAGCTAGCTAGTTAGTTTTATAATTATGTTTTTAAAGTTTTTATTCATTTTATTTAGTTATTTTAACTGCCAATTGTTTGTCAAGTGCTGCCAGTTGACAAACAGCTGAAATAAAACATGTTCAAATTGTTTATGAATAGATCATTTTACTTGAGTTGTTGGTCCAAGATCTAACAGATCAAGTCAAGTCGTCAAGTTGAGCTTTATTGTCATTCCGCTACATGTGTGGACATTCATTCATTAATTTTCTTTTCGGCTTAGTCCCTTTATTAAACAGGGGTCGTCACAGCGGAATTAACCACCAACTTATCCAGCATATGTTTTACTCAGCGGATGCCCTTCCAGCTGCAACCCATCACTGGGAAACACCATACACACTCATTCACACACACACACACACACACACTACGGATGATTTAGCTTACCCAATTCACCTATACCACATGTCTTTGTACTTGTGGGGGAAACCGGAGAACCCAGAGGAAACCCACGCCAACACGGGGAGAACATGCAAACTCCACACAGAAATGCCAATGAGGCTCGAACCAGCGACCTTCTTGCTGTGAGGCGATCATGCTACCCACTGCGCCACCGTGACGCCATGTGTGGACATACTGTATATAAATAACTATTTAGGCCTATTTAATTATTCATTTATTATTCATGTACAATAATTAATACACAAAATGAAAAAGTAAAACATAACCAACAAAGAAAATGTAAATGTGTTGGCTGTCTTAGTCCTATCACTTTAAAATAACAAACATTGTACATCTCTCTATATTCAGGCTAAAACACTGCATTAGTTATTTATTTATTTATTTATGTTTATACTTTCATTTTACTTGTCTTTTATTTAATTTGTTTTAATTTCCAAAATGAATCCTCATGGCACTTAACAAGATCACAATGATAATAAAGCTTGTTAACACGTTTTTAATGATTTATGAAGGAATTATAATGCTTTTCTTTTCGTTTCATTTTTTTTTATCTTCATTTACAAGTAGCAGGGTATTTACAACTACTGTATATTTCTGTTCGTTCGCATCCCGCCCCTTTGTGCCCCCTGGCGGCGTTGTCACAAACTGCTGTTACACCTAAAAACATTTGACTAATTCCTGTGTCCCGGGCGGCGTCACATGCAGCAGTAGTGGTCATTTTGAACTCATTTGTCACTCACTGTACATAATCATAAATATGAACACAACACTGGACTTAAGAGCTATTTTAAACCTAAAATTAAATAACATACTGGAGCAGTGCTAACTACCGACTATACATATACTATAAATACTAAACTATACACATAACCGAAGTACTTTTATATGCACTGTAAAACAATAACATGTAATATATGATAAAATACCGGCAGCTGTGGTTGCCAGAAGTTCACTGTAAAATAAAAGGTTACAATGTGCAATGCTTTACAGAATTCTTTTTTGATAATTCACAATACAAAAGATGTACTGTGAACATTTTTACAGTAATTTTCTTTAAAAATAGCTGTTGTAAATGTAAATTCCTGTACAGTAAACTAATGTGTATAATAAATATACTGTAAACGTAACTAACATTCTGTTACCATAATAAAAATAATACAACTGTATGAAATATAATAGTACTTTATTGTAAAGTTCAGTTTTACAGAAAATTATGGTAAAATACGGTTTGCCACAGATTTTACAACAACCATTCAGCAGGGTTCATACGGTCATGGAAAACCTGGAAAAGTCATGGAATTTTGACATGGCATTTTCCAGGCCTGGAAAAGTTTTGGAAAAACAGAAAAACCCACAAAGTTTTGGAAAAGTCATGGAAATTAGTTTAACAAATATCTGTATACTTGAATTAGGGCTGCGCGATATTGGACAAATCTGACAAATTCGATATTTTGTATTTCTGTGATAAATATTGCGATGTGAATACAATTTCACCAGATGATTTAACAGATTTATTTGGATTGATTGGGGGGATTTTGTAGGGGAGTGACTCTCGAATAATATATAACAAATAAATTACAAGCATAGACAAATAAAATATAGTAAAGATAAAAGTGAATTATAGTTTTCAGGTATTCACTATTCAGGTACAGATATTGAATAATCAACACTGCATAGTCTTCATTGTATATTATTTAATCTTTATTAAAGTTACAAAAAAATTTCTTGTGGCCGTATGTTTTAAAATTTGAAATATTGAGATGTTCACACAGTCACAGGCCTTAAAGGGACAGTTTACTCAAAGATTAAAATGTACTCACTGTTTACTCACACTTCACTTGTTTCAATACTATACGAGTTATTCATTCATTCATTCATTTTCTTTTCGGCTTAGTCCCTTTATTAATCTGGGGTCGCCACAGCGGAATGAACCGCCAACTTATCCAGCATATGTTTTACGCAGCGGATGCCCTTCCAGCTGCAACCCATCACTGGGAAACAAACTCATTCACACACATATACTACGGACAATTTAGCCTACCCAATTCACCTATACCACATGTTTTTGGACTGTGGGGGAAACCGGAGCACCCGGAGGAAACCCACGCGAACACGGGGAGAACATGCAAACTCCACACAGAAACGCCAACTGACCCAGCCGAGGCTCGAACCAGCGACCTTCTTGCTGTGAGGCGAACGTGCTACCCACTGCGCCACCGTGACGCCCACTATACGAGTTATTAAATTATATTCTTTTTGTGGTCATTTAAAAAAAAAAAACGAAAACTCCTAAATGTTTGAAACAAGTGAAGGGTGTAATGGAAATGGCAAGTAATGTTTGGGTGAACTATCTCTTTAAAAATGCATGCAGATGATCAACTTTTACTCTATTATGATTAAACTCTATATTAAACTATAATCCCAACATTGCATAGCCTGCGATGTGACTATTGCGGATGCACACATTGTGATATCAATGCTGAAACGATAAATTGTGCAGCCCTAACTTGAATATAGTTGTCTTTACTTCTTTTCTGTCCTTGGCCAAAAACTTGCTCTCACATTGTTAGTGCTGTGTAAGCATTATCAAAATCAATTTTACATAGATATAAAAGCAAATTTAAACAAAATAGATTGTTTTGTGTTTTATTACAGCTATGATATGCTGTAAGAAATTTGAACGTCATAGTTTTTCTTATTATTTACCATGTATACGTAGACATTACATGAAACATTACATCATGAAAATGTACTTGAAAGTTCTGGAAAAGTCATGGAATTTTAGTAGTAAAAATGTGTATGAACCCTGAATCAGGTTACTGAAATTACTAAATGGACAAAACACTATATTGTGCAAGATATTGTGCAAAAGAGATATTTAAGGTCGAAGAAAACAAGTAGTGGAACAAGACTGGTGATACATTCATAAATAAACATTGTTGTTCTTATTGAGTCCTTAAGATTAAGTTTAAGTAAAGCGTCTGGTGCATATGGAGAGAGAGTGCTTCTACAGGTGGTTTGTCAAGCCCACTCACCTGTGTGTGAAGCACACTCAGAATCGCACAATGTTTTTTTTTTTCTAGATATATGGAGTAATTGTAGGAAAGTCTCTGCTGCAGATTTTACATGATCTCCAAATACTGTCTACAAATACTTGTTGAAGCTTTAAATAAAGCCAAGATTATTGTAGTGCATTTCAGTGTTACTGTTCCTTTGTAAGTGTTTGTAAAAAATCAATGGCTCCTATACCACGTTTTCATCTAAGAAGTGGAGTGAAACGTGGCTCTTTCTGCTGAACCTAAGACTTGATATAATTTCTTTTTTCTGAGTGTAACCAGAATAAAAGTCTGTGGTTGAGCAGA
Organism: Danio jaintianensis; assembly: GCA_903798115.1. Classification (NCBI taxonomy): domain Eukaryota; kingdom Metazoa; phylum Chordata; class Actinopteri; order Cypriniformes; family Danionidae; genus Danio; species Danio jaintianensis. The sequence continues at coordinate 23,835,551 of CAIGQV010016645.1, read as the reverse complement.
AGGTTAGCAAACATTCCCGACCGTGGCTTTAATCGCACCATGCAAGAGCAAACACTCGCTTTTGTTTGTTTAGGTTCATTTTTTCCCCCTATACACTATTGATTTTTTCTTTCTGCCACCCTGTGTGTTTTCTCTCTTACCTTGTTTATATTGAATATCACTGTGTTGTACTCTTAAAGGAGGGATTGTTGTTGTTGGAAAAATCTGTGATTGTTTACTCATCCTCATGTCTTTCAAAACCCATACAGACTTAGTTTCCATTCTTCACACAAAATGGGATTTTTTGAACATCCATGTCAGTTGTTTTCAAGCAAATGAGGCTGTCAAGATCCAACATGACAAAGATCACTGAAAAACGACACATTTAAATTAATTTTACGTGTCATTTCAGTCAGTGAAATAAACCAAGATTAAAAGGGATAAAGTGGTCCCTCGCTATAACGCGGTTCACCTTTCGCGGTCTTGCAGTTTCGCAGAATTTTTTTTGTGCAATTTGACATGCCTTTTTTTTCTTTTCTTTTTTTTACAGCACATTGTGTTCTGCATCCTGATTGGCTGTAGACCAGTGGTCTCAAACTCAATTCCTGGAGGGCCACAGCTCTACATAGTTTAGCTCCAACCACCTCCAACTCACACCTGCTTAATAGTCTCTAGTTGTCTTGAACACCTTGATTATTTGGATCAGCTGTGTTTGATTAGGGTTGGTGCAAAACTGTGCAGAGCCGCGGCCCTCCAGGAATCGAGTTTGAGACCTATGCTGTAGACCATTGTCAATCAATCTCCTCCGTGTCTCCTGTACAGTACAGAATGCGTTCAGCTTGCCAAATTAGCATAAATCTTTGATTGCTAGCAGTGTGAGTTTCAGCAAGGATGCAAAAAGGGTTATAAGTGTCCGCAGCAAGACCATTGTAAAGGGGGTCGCACACCGGATGCGCCGCGCCACGACACGCCACACAGCGCCATGCAAACATAGGTTTACATCAGGGTACGCACACCGTACCACTGTCTGCGGTGACCAGCTATGACTCAGGACACTGTTCATATTTCTGCCATGCCACAGAGCCCCATCTGATTAATTCATTTTAAATAACATGCGAATGTACGCCTCCGGTGTGTGTTACTTCCAACTGTCATGTGCGCAGCGCATCCGGTGTACGACCCCTTTAAAGATGGAGTTTGCTTTAGTTTTGTGGATCAGTGACTGCCAACATTATCTGCACAAAAGCTAAAAAGCTTTCTGAACCTTTTGCTGACAATGATGAATGTTTGTGCCTGACAACAGGTTTTGATCTTTGGTTTCATTCTATAATACTGGACAAATTTTTCTATGAAAGTTTGAACTTTGAGAGTGTTTAAACGAGAGAAAAGTGTGAAAATGTTAATGCCTGTCTGAGAAAAATGTATAAAGTGTGCAGTGAGGGGTTTTACAGCCTTAAAACATCTATAATAATTGTAAAAAATAAAGCTGACTATTTTGCGGATTTCGCCTATTGCGGGTTATTTTTAGAGCGTAACTCCCGCGAATAACGAGGGACTACTGTATTTCATCCAAAAATGAAAATTCTCTCATTTAATAACGAGGGACTACTGTATTTCATCCAAAAATGAAAATTCTCTCATTTACTCACCCTCAAGTGGTTATATACAGTACACTGTCAAAATAATTGCTGGGTCTTGGGACAACATGAAGGAATTAAGTAAACTTATTAGTTTTTACAAATTTAAGTGGACTGAACATAAAACATTAAGACAAAATATAAGTTGTCTTAAAAAAAACTCAAGAATTGTGTTGTTTCAGCTCATTTTAAATAAGTAGTTTGAACAATCAGGTCATTTTTTAAATGTATATATATATATATAATATTTATTAATTTATCTTTTTGGAAGACTGCTGAAAATCAGTTGGTATTGACCTACATAATAATAAAAAAAAGCAAAAATACAATGGAAGTCAATGGCTACTGGTTTTAAACATTCTTCAAAATATCTTCTTTTGTGTTTAAAAGAAGAAAGAAAACAAAATGACATTTTTGGGTGACCCAAAACTTTAAATTCTCCCATCATTAATTATTGGCCCTTTACTTGTATCAAACTTCTTTTGACTTTCTTTCATCTACTGAACACTAAAGATGATATTTTGAACAAAGCTGAAAACCTGTTACCATTGACTTTCATAGTATTTGTTTTTTTTCATGCTATAGAAGTCAATGGTTACAGGTTTTCAGCTTTCTTCAAAATATCATCTTCAGTGTTCAACAGAATAAAGAAACTCATAAATTTGTTTGTAATATCTGAGTTCACGACATTCTTAGCCCGCTAATGCTCCATTCCAAAACTTGTGATGACTTACAGACAAGAGAGACCTGGAACAGTATATTAAGTCACGTGACATACTGTACATACCTTGCCCCCAGGCTGTTTGATGTTTAGACACACTTGTTTGTTTAGCGAAGTACGTAGCTTTTTCTGTTTTAGTTAGCGTAAGTTCTGCACTGAACACTTTCTCTTTTCATGTTATTTTCTGATTAAGAGGATTGGGAGGAGATTATGGGGATATTTTAGTTTTATTTCTTTCTTTGATTTTCTAGCGCAACTTTCATGTGCCTCTACCGTTTGCCTTGGTTCTTCAAATGTATTAATATTATATTACTTTTGAGCTAGTACATATTGTAAATATATGGTTTGTGAGAGCAATAAATCTTTTGCAGTGCTAACTTGTTCTTCTGTGTTCCCTTGCCACCTTTTACCATTCACTTATTCTTTTGGTCATCTCAATGTTACTCCTTCTAATATCCTAGACACATTTCCATCAAGGGTCGTAACAGTTACAACCACTTGAGGGTGATTAAATGGTGAATACATTTTAATTTTTGGGTGAACTATCTCTTTATGAGTGGAACACTTTTTGTTTACATAAATATCCCATACTGTTATTCAGGGGTAAATGCATGGAGAGATAATGGAAAGCCTATGTGTTTGTGTTTTTGTTTAGTGTAGTTCCCTGAATCTTTTGAGCCATTAAAGTGTAGTCAAGCTTCCCTCGTGCCTCTAATGTGGGCAACTCCTGTGAGTCTGCGTTAATGAACCTGAGTTCAATGCTGCAAAACACTCTGGCTGATTTAATTAACTTGTATTTGCTTTAAAGTTTGCATTTCTCTGCGCTTAAACAGACCAATCATATACCCATCTAGGCCAGGCTAAACATCTTTGCCGAAAAAAAACAAACCAAAAAAAAACACCCCAGCCACAATGTGTCTAATTATCCTGTGAGAAATTTACAAAAGAGCAAATCCAGCGTTATGGATGTGACATTTGTGGTAAAAACTCAAAACAAATTCACATTGAAAGTATATGTTAACATTGTATTGAAACATGTGTTTATATTTTCCAAAACAACTAACCAAAGAGTTATGGGATCAGAAAAATATCAATCTGTAAACATTTTTAATATTTTAAATTAGGAAAATAAACATGCGTTATAGATGTGACCAAAAGCATTTGGGTGTTTACAGTAGGGCTTGCACCGACTGGTCGACTTTAATGCTCTGCCGTGACGCTTTTTGACTAACATTGACTAGTATGCAGATCACGTGGTTTGACCTGAACTACGTGGCAGCTTTACACACGAAGGTGGTTCATTAAATGAAACTGCCCTCGCTTTGAGAGATTATTCAAAAGTTATTTTTCTTATGTCAGCGTCAAAGATTCACGTGAACTTTGAGTGAACTTTAAATCGTCAAACAGGTGCCACTTAGGTTGCTCCATGCAAATACCCTAGAGCAGATGCTAGCCAGTCACGTTTACGCAACGATGGAAAAGTAATGTGATTGGCTGTTGTCCTCTGCGAAGCGTAGATACTGACATATTTTGTGAATGAACCGTGAAGCGAGCACAGTGAGGTGCGCAGCCGTGGAGGTGTGACAAACTTCATAGCGTGTGTAAATATCATCTTAGGTGAACGCGGTGTAGATGTGAGGAGACGTCTGATAACCAAGATCAGCAGTAACTGGGAAAAAAGCCCGACTTGAGCAGGATTTTGAGCAGCTTTCTAGTGCACACTATCATAGCGGTAAAATTTGCGTCTGAGCTTAATGTTATAGCCTAGCCTTTGTCTTTCGTGTGTTATGCTGTTATGAAATAACTTCGCACGAATCAATGTGCTGACAACGTATGCATTACTTCTGCACTAAAATATCTGTTATTGTTACATTCTTACGAGAACGTGCAGTGATCAATGTGTTAACTGCATTTATTAAGCAAGTAAAACTAGCCTGCGCTAATGTTGCATTATTAACAAAATGAAAGTGTTTCGACTAATGCATTTGTTTTGCACTCAGATTTGTCATTGATAATGCTGCATTGTTTTTGCAACATGTTATAAGCTGTCAAACAGCATGTATATATGTTTCCTGCAAATAAATTGCAAATTGTGAAATGTTGCAAAGCATTTGCATCTTGTGTTTTATTGATGACGTCACCAGCGACTAGTCGACTTCCAAAAATCTGAAGTCGTTCAACCCCTAGTTAACAGTATACAACACACTTTGTAGAAATTCTGTGAATTAAACTGCACAACCCAAAAGAAATAATGCTAATCAAAGGATAAGAGTTGGCTCTCTATATAACAAAAATAATGGGTTTTATTTTATTTAACATTTTTGCAGAAAAAGCTTGGTTATGGATGTGACCTTGGATGTGAATGTTATCTTGAATATATTCAAGATAAGCTACAATAAAAAAAAACTGTAATTTTGTGATATATTATCGATAAATGTAGACATATTTTCTTTTTTAATATATTTAAAATGATAATGTATTCTTGTGATTCATTTGCTGAATCTTGTAAATATTATGCTATACTATCTTTTCATTCAGCAGTTGTTCAAAATTAATAAGGCGCTGTAGGCCATGTTAAATTGTCAAAACGGTCACGGCTGAAAGGTTATACACCCTCCACCTCATGTCATCTCTTTTTATTCACAATATACTACCTCTTGTACCTTTTTGTTTAATGAAATTCCCAAAGCCTGAAGACATTCGGCATTTGTTAAGCAGTGATGAATGAACGAAGAAATTGTCTGTGACCTTCTGAACCATTAGTGTTCTCCATCCTCAAGGCACACAAACACTCAAATAACCTAAAGGCAGAGAATCATGGGTTAAAGGTGAGATTCACGGGTACAAGTGCATTTGTTTAGTTTTTTTTGCCTATAAATACTTCTTTAAAAATGTGAGCAAAATAGTCATCTAAAATAACAACACACACTCTTCTCTTTATATGCACTGGACACTTTACTTAAACTCCATCTTACATAGACTCAATAAGGAAAACAATGTTTACTTGTGAATTCATGTTGCACTACTTACTTTTTCAAACTTAAATACCTCTTTTGCACAGTATCTTGCATATTATTGTTCTGTCTTATGTAAAAGTACTTTGTATAGTCTGTCTTAGGTTATGTGTAAAGTTAAGTATTTATAGAATATGTATAGTTAGTAGTTAGTATAGTAAGATTACTGCTCTAGTATGTTATGTATAGGTTTAAAATAGCTCTTACGTCCAGTGTTGTGTTCATATTTCTGATTATTTTTATTTATGTAGCACCGTGGTTCTGCAAGACACAACATTTCGTTCCACTTTATGTCCACATATGTAGCAGATTGACAATAAAGCTCAAATTGAATTGACTAAACCTGTCAGAAAACAATTATTAGGCAGCTATTATTATATAGATGCTATTTACAATCTATGTACACTTAGGAAAAATAGCACATTGTTTTTAAATAAATGCTGTTTACAAGTACTAGTATGGATAGTAAAAAAAAATATTTCTCTATTCGTTCTCTAGCGATTCTGAATCGATTCTCTAAAGTTCAAAATTTATTCTGTGTTCAAATTAAATTGTGTTTGCGGGCACGAGCTAGAAATAGAAAAATAATATGCATTGTCTGGCATTTTTATAGAAATATTTTTTGCCTTGAACACGTTTCTTTGTTAAAAGTTATAAACAAACAAACAAACAAAAAACTTTTAATGCTCTCTTTTTGGAATAAGAATTGTTTGTTCTTTATAACTGCTCTTTGTAATCTGGCGTTTCAATGTTTCATTCAGAGCTTGTTCCTGCTGAAAATAACTTAATAAAATTTAATTATTAATTATTATAAAAGTAACTTAATAAAATAAATTATTTTGAAGATTGCAGTATCATCATGCATAATATGATTCCAATCATAAACACAAACATAGAAACTCCAATTCTGGTTAAAAAACATATAGTTGTAAAGTTGTATTTGCATAGCCGAAGAAATAGGAAAAAAATGCAGGTCAAGAGAATTGTTTTGGAATGGAATCAAATCAGATTGTGAAGTCCTAAAGATTCCTACCCCTAATAGATAGACGCTAATTACAGTAGGTGCAAATAACTATTAGAGACTGTTTGGACCAAGTGAAAATAGCATTATTTTCTTAGCAATATGCCATTTAAGTAAAAATAGTTATATATTCTATTTACAGTATATATATAAATTGTGTTTTATTTACAATGTGTAATTAACATGCTATTGGAAAAATCTTTTATTGCAATATTTTGTTTTTCTATGATATACATTTTCACCAGATGCTTTGAAATGAATTCATTAATTTGGATTGACTATGATGATTTTGTAGGGGAGAGAATCATGCATGAAATATAATAAACAAATTAAAAGTGTAAGTAAGCAAAAAGTAAGTCATCATTAGGGTTAGGATTAAAAGCATAGATACTGTACTGTAAATACAATAGAGCAAAGAGAGATAAAATAGAGACAAATAGAGATTGAAATAAACAGTGCTTTATGGTTTTCTGGTGAGTCTACCAGTATTCATATACAAAAATTGGATAATTAAATGTAAAATAGCTCTGTACATTTTATTACACTGTATAATTTATTGTGCCTGAATGTTTAACCTCTCCTATGCCTGAATGCATACAGTCATGGGCTTTAAAAACACAGACAGATAAAAAACTTTCACTTTATTATGGTTAAACTCTTCAGTGACTCCACAAATCTCATGTGTCCTGAACTGTGGCTCCTGCTCAACTATAATCCCAACATACAAACTCAACATTGCACATCGTCAGCGGATTCAAGTGTTGTCAGTCGATTGAATGGACGTTATCAGTTGTTTATCAGCTGATAGATATGGGCCAGTAGGGGTATACTGCGCCTACTGTTCCTACATGCACATGGTTAATCTGCTGTTCTCGCGTAAATCCAGCAGAGGCCGCTCCGATTGACCTGCCCTCCTCCTTCCCTAAACCCAACGGTCATTGTTTTTTCAAAAGCAGCGATTATTTTTCAAAACCAGCGATTAACCTGCCCTCCTCCTTCCCTAAACCCAACCGTCTGTTTTTAAAAAAGCAATAAAAACAAATAAATAACTTTTGTCTTAGCTGCTTTCTGAAACTGTTTTTCGGCGGATTCGAACCCAGTCATCGCTGTCAACTCCGCTCCACGTCTCAAGTCTGCTGACGTACACGGTGAGCCACTGGAGAAACTGATAACAGCGGAAAATCCATTTATATGGAGGTAAGCGTGTATACCGCCATGCGTGATTTTTTATGAAATTATACTATTTCCCGTTAATTGTATTTTATTAACGCCTACCCCAACCCCAACCCTAAACCCAACCGTCACAGTAATGTAAAATTTCCCATTAATTGTATTTTATTAACGCCTACCCCAACCCCAACCCTAAACCCAACCGTCACAGTAATGTAAAAAGACATCTGGATCTGAACTGTTCTCTATTAGAATAGCTGATTAACCATGTGGATGAATGATTACAACCTTCTGAGCCCACTAGGAGGCGCAGAAGGCCCCTACTGGCCCATATCTATCAGCTGATATCCACTGATAACGCCCATTCAATCGAGTGATAACATTCGAATCGGGTGACATCGTTGTCCATTGTTCATGTTGTCCCAACACAAATCGATTAAGTTAACATAACAAATCAAGTGGATTGAACAAAAAACAATTAAGTTGTCCAAAAAAAACAAAACAAGAATTGTGTTGATTCAGCTCATTTTAAATAAGTTTGAACAAATAGCAACAATATTTTTTTGAGTGTACATGGTTGCGTGTTTACGTGCTCTCTGTAGCCATATATCTTGTTTGAATGTAGCCTGTGTCCATTGTCCCATCAGTCAGCGCTAAAGTTAGGAATGCTTTCAAATGAAAGCGAAAGTGGAAATAACATGTAAATAAGTGGAATTTCTGCTCTGCATTGTACTCATTCGAATGCACAAACACTGTCTTTATGACAGTTCACACATTACATTGATGTGCAGAGTAATGCAAATCGCCTAGGCCAGCAGGACAGGCTATTTGCGCTAAGTATAATTAGACGCTCCGCAATTATTACTATCATTGCTAATTTGTGTGGAGATGCAGGTGGCATAGAAAAAACTCCATCCTTAAGCAGAGTGCAGTAGACAAGGTTTTGACCAGAGCACGGAGCTGACATTGCACTTCATTTGCATTCATCCCGGATGTGCAAACGCAGACCTCTCAGTCAGGCTTCAACCGTCTCGCATCCATAATGCAGCAGGAGGGAAATCCAAGTGAGTTTTACACACACATACTGCTGAGAAAGTCCCCTACCGAGAGCATGAGGAAGAGCACGAGAAGCAGAACACAGAAAAGAGGTTATGAATGCGACTCTATTGCCACAAATTAAACAAAGCGAGGAGCAGAGGGCAGGACGGACGGCGTTTTGACAAATGTTCTGTAAGTGGCTTCTCCATTTCTTTCCGCTGCCATTCTAATTGTGTGCATGAAGCTCAAGTTTGCCCCCTAGTGTTCACACTATTCCCCAGAGGACTTCGGGTTCAAATATAAATGACAACCCCCCCCCAACTTTCCCCGCAATGCAATATCCTACAGATAACTTTCCCTGCACTCAACACGCTTGATCATATGATTTTGTGCCTATGAATTATGTAATACCTTTGAGTTAGTGGTTTAATATGCAGTCACTCTATCCCTTTACATCAGCCCTTTAAGCCACTTAATGCAAAGCGCTGCTTGAGGAAAACTTGCTCGTATGTCCCACGACGCATGGCAGAGAGTTAGCATGCAACAGCACTTTCCTACTTTTAACATTTATCATACTTTTAACATTTATCATACCTTAACCACATAATTAAAAAGCAATGTTATACCAGGCTGCACGGTGGCGCAGTGGGTAGCACGTTTGCCTCACAGCAAGAAGGTTGCTGGTTCGAGCCTCGGCTGGGTCAGTTGGCGTTTCTGTGTGGAGTTTGCCTGTTCTCCCCGTGTTCGTGTGGGTTTCCTCCGGGTGCTCCGGTTTCCCCCACAAGTCCAAAAACATGTGGTATAGGTGAATTGGGTAGGCTAAATTGTCCATAGTGTATGTGTGTGAATGAGTATGTATGGATGTTTCCCAGTGCTGGAAGGGCATCCGCTCTACATATGCTGGATAAGTTGGCGGTTCATTCCGCTGTGGCAACCACAGATTAATAAAGGGACTAAGCCGAAAAGAAAATGAATGAATGAATGTTATACCATTGGGTATGACATAAGAATGATTAGTTTGGTCCTAGAAAAGAAGGATTTCAGTTACGAACATTACAGTTGTAAACTTGAACTTACCAAAAATGGGAATCTATAAATATAAGGCATACAAAATTAATTCATGTTAGTTCATACAGTAGTAAATGTGCACAAAATTTAAAGCTCTAGATAGTATAGTCCAGAAAATACTGTAATAATAACTGTTGTTCACATTTAAACCTTATGTTTGTGACCCTGAACCACAAAACCAATCATAAGAGTAAATTGGGAAATTTTGATTTTGGGAAGTTGAGATTTATACATTGGAATAAATACGGATAAGAACAGTGCAATATTTTGCTGACATAAAATTATATGAAAATCTAGAGGGTTCAAAAACAAAAAGTTTTCTAAAGTTGTCCGTATTAAACGTTTTTTAGATGTTAGTATCAGTATTGTTAGTTTTTAGGATATCTATGAGCTAGTGTGCTCCAAAACAGTGACAAAATTTGCATGCATGTAAAGCTTGTAGTTTGTCACTTCCGCCTAAACGGATGAACATCGGTTTATTCACATAACCTCAAACTTCATTTTCACATCAAATCGTGACCAAACAAATGCTCTCTAGTATCTGACATGTCCCGCCCCCTTCAAGACGCTTTTCATTTGCATTTCATTTGATGCGCTTGACCTCAAACACTCTATTGGCAGAGCAGTGATAAAACCAAACGCTATTGGCTGTTTTTTTTTTTTTTTTAAAGGGGAGGAACTACGCTATGCCCCACCCTCTCTTCATCTTTTAGTTGAGATTACGTCAAACATCGAATAAAAAATGTACAGTGTGGACCTTTAAGTGGTTAGCAATGCGAATTACTAATCAAAAATTGAGTTTTGATATACTTATCAATTGAAATTTACAAAGTGCCTTCTTGGAAGACTTAATATTCATTTTTTTATTGAATTCAATATTCAAATATTTATTTTTAATATATTAATCAATACATTTGTCTCATACAATGTATTTTTAGCTTTTCCCACAAAAATAATCAGTTTTTCTGGTTTTGTATAGACTGCTTTTGTGGTCCAGGGTCACATTTTTAAAGTATTACCCCAAATCCTGCACAGATAACATCATATCTGTTTTTTTTTTTTGCACACATGCACACTGAAGGTGGTCATTATTTTATTTTATTTTCTCTGTGAGTTGCAGCAGTGTGTTGAGCAGCAGGAGCTGGAAGTGCTGAGGAGCTCCAGTGGATTTGGAGCAGGATGAGTTAGAGCTCATTATCAGACTCACACACAACCTCTGAGCACAGAACAGTGCAGACTGTAAATACTGATATAAATACAGAAATGAGTAATTCCATGCAAATGTCAACCTTGCCATGACAAAAAAATTACGATTTCACCAAAATAGTCTTGTATTTGAGTCTTGTTTATAATTTGGGGTTGTATTTATGCGGTTTTTAGGCTTATAACATCTGACAAAGTGACTACCAATGAAATCTAGCCTTTGGGCTAATTTGGGTACACTGTAAAAAGCGATAAGTTACTTTACATAAAAAAAAGTGAGTAAACCTGCTGCCTTAAAAGCAACAAGTTGATTTTAATAAAAAAATAAAAAAAAGTCAGTTCACCCATTGACTTAACTTTTATAATTATCAGGGTATCTGCGGGGTCTTAAAAACTCTTAAAATGTCTTAAATCGCAAAAACAGAATTTTAGGCCTTAAAAAGTCTTAGATTTACTGAAATATTGTGTTGTAGGTCTTAAATCTTTTTTAAACAGGTCTTAATTTTCCTTTGTTCATGTATAGCTACCCGATCTGGCCAACACCCATCCAATCACCAACAATCCATCTCAATAGAACCTTTAACTTTTTATAAAAAATTTGATTTTTAACATTTTTGATTTTTACCATAATGGCTTAATTATTTTCCTTGTAATAACATTTGTTTAAAAGTTCTCCATGTATTTACTGCTGAGGACACTGACCTGGACAGACTGTTGTGCATACATTTAGTTTATTAATTCATTTATTTTCTTGAATTCGCCACAGCGGAATGAACCGCCAACTTTTCCGGCATATGTTTTACGCAGCGGATGCCCTTCTAGCCTCAACCCAGTACTGGGAAACACCCATACACTTTTGCATTCACACACATACACTACGGCCAATTTAGCTTATTCAATTCACCTATAGCACATGTCTTTGGACTGTGGGGGAAACCGGAGCACCCAGAGAAAACCCATGCGAACACATTTAGTTTATTAAAGTTTTTAACATTTTTAAAACATGTATCAATATTTATTTTTATTTTTAAGAAAGTATATGTTGAACAAAAGTGTACGTTTACAACTAGAGCTTGCTTGTTTTGACACAATATCTAAAATATTTTGATAAGAAATATCTAAAATATTTACATTTTTTATTATTAAATTATTATTGTATTATTAAATGTATTAAATTGTAATAATTTTTTTGATAGGGCAAATAAAATTGTTTTCCATCTGGGCCATTCGAAAAACTCCTTAGCATTTAGCCCTGTATGACTCAAAAATTTCATTCATAATGGTCTTAAAAATGCAACCCAGGCTCATTCTGAAAACGTACCGCTATATACATTTCTATAGAGGGCCAAATACGTCCCAGGAGCTACGTTTTTTTGCAGTTTTTGTTTTCGCGAATCCACCAGAGGCTGCTGTGTACGCTTTTTGAGATCTCTAATTTCTCTCACGAGTGCCAATCGTGCCTGCTGTTCTCACGTAAATCCACCAGAGGCCACTGTCGACTGACTGAATAACTGACTGACTGACTGATCGACTGACCCACCCTTCCCCTTCCCTAAACCCAACCAATAGTATTTTCAAAAGCACAGATTGTTCACACATTCCCAACCTGTTTTTTACTTCTTTATTTAATTTTTTGGCTTCTGTTTTTGTCTTACCCGCTTTCTGGAACTGTTTTTCACCAGAATTGAACCCTGTCATCGTGGTGAACTCCTCTGCGTCTCAAGTCCATCGACGTAGACTGTGAGCTAACTGGACAAACTGGTTACAGCGGGAAAGCCGTCCACACAGAGGTAAGCGGTCAGCTGGTACGCGCGAAAAGGAACGGTGTCATACCGCTCCGTAGCGTTCCTTTTAAAAATAAAATGTAGCCATACGTACTTCTGGCTACATGATTCGCGATCTCCATAAACGTATATAGGGCTATGTTTTCAGAATGAGCCTATGTTGTAAAAATGTCTTAAAAAGTCTTAAATTTAACTTGGCGAAACCAGCAGAAACCCTGATTATGCACATAGTTTGTTTACGTAATAATTAGGCAACGAGTTTACTCTTTTTTTTTTTTTTTTTTTTAAGTGAAGTCAACTAATCGATTTTTACAGTGTACATTTACATTCTTGAGTAATGTTGATTATTGTAAGCTGTCCCTTTGTTCTAAAATAAATCAAATTAAGGGGACAAATTAGAAATCGTATATCCATCCATTCGCCAACCATCTATCCTCCAATCCTATATCCCTAGTTCTGCCACATGACTTTCTATTCAATTTATCTTCAACAGCAGCAGATAATCAACAGCACATCCCTCCGCGGAGCTTATATCCACATATTTAAGATGTGCTTTGTTCATATCTTGATGCAATTAGACGCGGTGTGAAAATCACACCCATCACACTTCTGACACTTTCTGCAGTGTGAGCTGAACCGTATGGATTTTTATCTTTTTTTATTGGCCAAATAGGAAGCCAAAAGTCCAGCAGTGGATGACGGACTCTTTTTTGACTCGCCGGTTGTGCTTATTAGTGGCTTCTATACGTTTTTTACATAGATATTTCCAGTGCTTGTGACTATCAGACTCTCAGTATTCTCAACCCTCTGTCCGTTCACTGGCCATCTGATGCATTTTGCACAGAAAAATTGCAAGAACGAGATGAAAATCAATAGTTCCTATCTGACTGGCTGGCGCTATGCACAACTTCAGGGAGTCAGGGTGAACCAATCCACCTAAAAATGAAATAATTCGGGTTTGTTGAAATAGCTGGATTTTGTCTGTGCTAGAAAAGAGTTTTGTTTGAGGTTGGGCTGAACAATATATCGTTTTTAGCATCGATATCGCAATGTGTGAATCCACAATAGTCACATCACAGGATCTGTGATGTGGAGTCAGGGGGATTATAGTTGACCAGGTACAATTGTGGAGTCATTTCAGTTTAACTATAAAAACAAATCAAAGTTTATCAGTTGTGTGTGTTTTTAAGGCCTGTGACCATGTACACGTTTTAAGTGAGCTTAAAGCATTTGGGCACAAGGAATTAGGGCATTTTGTAGCTTTAAAAAAAAAAAAAGATTTTATTTAATCATGTATACCAGTGGTGCTCAACCACCGGGCTGCGGACCGGTACCGGTCCGTGGATCAATTGGTACCGGGCCGCACAAGAAATCATTAATTATTTCCGTTGTATTTATTATCTGAGTCTGAACAATCTTTTATTTAGAAAAATCTTTTATTTTAAAAAATGACTATATTCTCTCGCTTACATCTCGGTCACTTGAGCGCCCAAATTTAACCCACAAGCAACAAAATGAGTAAGAAACAGACGCCTTTGGAAAGTTTCTTTGCTAAGGGGAAAAGGCCCAGTGAAGCACCCGCGAACTGCCAAAGAATAGATCCGCAACCCATTTGTCAACAAATCAGGTGAATCCTGTAAACATGTCTGTGCAAGAAGATCAACTGCTGGAGATCGCAAATGATGTTCGCATATCGCCTCTTTTCTAAAAGTTCTTTATTTCCAATGAAGGTGTGCGGCTTGCACGCGCAAGCGGAGTGACGCGCTCGCGCCTTCCAGACGCCCTAGTTAAATTTATGCCGCGAGCGCACTGCAAGTCACGTGACAGGAACTGACCAATCAGCCTCATACTTTGTATGGAATATACACATTTCGGTAGACTAATTATCTCA
>CAIGQV010016645.1:23786499-23807480 GCA_903798115.1 Danio jaintianensis | reverse complement strand
TCTGTCTGTCTGTCTGTCTGTCTGTCTGTCTGTCTGTCTGTCTGTCTATCTATCTATCTATCTATCTATCTATCTTTTCAAGTTTTCTAAAATGTAATTTAATAAAATTTGTACTCATTTGCATCCTGTTTCATTTCTTGACATAGAATCAAATGATTCAGTTGAGGGGATTTTAGATCGATATTTCAGAAAATACTGCCAACAGATAAAAAATAAATAAAAAATTTATAAAATGCATATAATCAGGCAAATTAGTATGTACATATCCCTTTGTAAAAACTTTCAGAATTAAAATATGAGTAAAGCTCTAAAGATTAGCGTATGCAAGTGACTTTAATTGCAAGTCAAATCACAATATCAGTCAGAAAAATCACAATTGGATATTTTCATGAAATCACACAACCTTTTTTTTAGCTTTCATAAATCAGCTTAAGGTAGTTCTTCGAGTACAGTTTTAAAAACAATAGATTGAATAAAATAAAACTGAATGTACCTTTAAAAGGAATAAGATAACATAAAACATAAGTAAACAAATCCAAAATCCAGGGATCTACAGCAATGTTGTTTGTCACAAAATTGCATAAAGCTGCCAATTTCACTCGGTGGAATGCCTTACGTGTGTGTCATTTTAGTACATTTTTAGGTCATTTGAACAAACTATGTTAATAACCATGATCATTTTGGTCACTACCAGGGAGTCCTGGTCAAGACAGGCAGCATAGGACAGATTTACAGAAAAATACAAGTCACAACACATAGACAAACACACAAATATAATATAAACCATAATCAATTGTTAAAACATGTGCACTGTTCTAAATAGACAGATTTTAAAATCTGTTAAAATATAGCGATAGATGGTACAGATTCCATATGCATTATATCTTGAAGCTCATTTCATACATATGGAGCATACTTAGAGAATGCAGATTGACCTAACTCTGTATGAAAAATGGCAAGTAAGAGTATATCTGCTGATCTGGTATTATAAGTATTTGAGCAGTACACCAACAAACTAGATATGTACTGTGGTAATTTACCAACTAAAATATAAATTAAATCTACAGTCAGACATAAATTGATGCAACAAAATAAACATTTAAAAGTGCATCTTTTACATTAGACTGAAAATAAAACCACTTGAAAAAGCCCAAAATCTCAAAATTGACAGTACATGGAAAAAAGTATATTTGCCTGCAGTGTCTCTCGCCTTAAAAAATCATCTATTTAGTCAAAATCAGTCACATTCTCAGCTTTGGGCTGGCAGAGCTCATCTTTAGGGTGGCAGCTGCCACCACGTGCCACCCTTGTGGCTACGCCCATGTGCCTGTTGGCATCAAATGCACTTTTCTCCCAGTCGTGCCGCCCTCATGTTACTTTGAGCTGTCAACCGAGCCTGAAGAAACATGGCACGTGTCTCTTTTATCTCGCTCTCTGATGTCTTGTGCAAGAAGGGAGGCAGAGCTGTGTGTTTTGCATTCAACGTCTCCGCTATTTTGCTCTGAATTTCCCATCAGGGATCAATAACGCACAACCATTTCTTGCAAACTTTTCTCACTTTCACAGAAAAAAAAGGTAAGAAAGGCTGTCTTGAGACACAACAAAGTCGTACAGTACGTGACCTGAAGCTCTGATCGCAGTGGATGGAGAGTCTAATTGAAGAATTGTAGAAATCACAGAGCAGTGTGACACATCGATCCAGACCAAATGGAGATTTTTTTTTAAAGGGAATTAATTTTTTTGCTACTGGAAGAATAGTTTAACTACATTTCGTCTGTTCGAGTGGACTGTAATACTTTACAGCCTCTCATGAGGATAGTTCTTGTAGCACAGCTTATAAACCATGATGTTACAGCAATAAAGCCATGGGTTTGATTCCCAGGAAAATATTGCACACTAAATGCCTGTGATGGCAAAGATGCATTAACTGATGAACATTCTTCAAAAATCATTAATGATTTGATAAATATATAACTGCAGGTTAACAAATCTAATTAGTTTACAAATGAAGTTATGTGTAGTAAAATGAATTGATGCAGGGAAAAAGTATTGAACACATGAAGAAAAGGCAGTGAAAGCCCAGAGAGCAGCTGAAATCTCTCAGTAGTTCTTCACCAATCCTCTGCCATTCCTCATTGTAGATTAATATTAGCTGCTTCAGTCCAGCATCTACATTAGCAGGATGATGAAGATAAAACCACGGTGCACATTTCAGCAGGCCAATGATTCAAAACACAGTCAAGGAAACTCTTAAATGCTTTCAGAGAAAGAAAATCAAGCTGTAGAATGGCCCAGCCAATCACCTGACTCGAATGCAATATACAATACAAATTAAAGATCAGATTTGATAGAGGAGACCCACAGAACCATCAAGATTTTTACACTCTTTTGAAGTCTGTGATAAAGTCACACCTGAGCAATTCATGTGACTTCATTCTCCATACGAGAGACGTCTTTAAACTGCATAAAGTATTAAATACATTTCAGTGGTTCAGTTCTTTCTCCTTGTATAATTTCATTGTTATTACACAACTAATTTTTCTGTTTTTTTTTTTAATTTATTTTTTTGTTTTTTTATGTTTGTATTGTTTGGGTTTTTACCAAAATCTGATTCAATTCCATGTATCCCAAGGATTATAATTTATTTGAAATAAAAAAAAAAAAAAAAAAATAAAAAATTTATTTGTAACCGTGCAAAATGTATTACTGTAACTTTTATTCAGTGCCATGCACCCCACTTATGCTACATGTTAAATATGACATTAAAACATAAAACTATATCTAGTATGCTAATATGTTCATTGAGATTCAGCCACTGCATGTATTAACTGCACTGCATGTCGCATTGGATAAAAGCATCTTTAAAGTGAATAAAACATTTAAATTGTAAAGTCCAAGAACGCATGGAAAATATGAGTAAAATGTTCATGATTTCACGGATATAAAACTAAATATTGGTCTAAAAATATATATGTGTATATATAACTGTCACTGTCGCCACTGGCTTGCTTGGTTTGGGACTTGTGGAGCTGCGCATCGATGGATTTACTCTTCAGTGTTTGGACTTTCAGCAGTGAAATTTAAACCACACTGAACTGAACTAAACTGAACTTCAACTCTGAAATCTGGACTGACACAGTTTCAATTTACTAGAACTTCTATGTTAAGCTGCTTTGACACAATCTACATTGTAAAAGTGCTATATAAATAACCATGAATTGAATTGAAAATAAATATACCTGCTGTAATACAGTATATATTGTCTTTCCAAAATAAATCATATTTACATGTAACAATAACAATACATGTTTAATGAAGTCAATTTGTGTATTAAGTGTTTGTTGTCCTCTAAGTTCCTGGATGGTTGGCATCATCTCTTCAAGTCCTTGTAGGGGTTGGCATCATCTTTGCACAGGTCTTGGATCTGATCAAGTGGAACTATGCAATCTAGAGCATGTATATTGTGAACAGCAAAGGGCCTAAAACTGATCCTTGAGGCTCGTCTGTGCAACCCCTTCCTTGAAATGGTTCCAAATCTTTATCAGTGTCTTTTTATGTTGAAAACAACAGAATATATTTTGAAGAAAGCTGAAAACATGTAACCGTCCATAGTAGGAAAAACAAATACTATGGAAGTCAATAGTAACCAGTTGTGGAAATAGTACTGAAAAATCTTGCTCAAGTAAAAGTACCATTACTTGCCCAAAAATGTAGTGCAAGTAGAGTAAAAGTATCTGCTGTAAATGTTACTCAAAGTATGAGTAAAAAGTAGCCCTTTTAAAAGTACTCAAGAGTAGTGAGTGAGTATTGTGTGTACACAGTGAAAAGTTGATGCGTTTACATGCAATTTGTGCATGTGTGTGAAAACGTAACATTCTGTAGTGCATTTAGTTATTGTTTAAAGCCGTTTGGTGATTTCAGTCATCATACAGTCGACATTCTTCATTTTTTTGCATGAGTGACATGCAGTCTCTCTGTCATTGCATTTTGGAAACCTTCTTGGACACTTTTTTAAACGTTTTGCTGCATTTACAAAGTGCACATGTCTTGAGGTTGTTCAGTATGATGTGATGTACTTTCTATGTCAGATTTGATTGGACAGGAATCGCAGGACTGATTTTTCTGCTTATACAATGGCCATATACAACAAAAAATAAAGTAGTGACTGCAGGTTGAAGGAAAATAGTGGAGTAAAAGTACCACACTAAAACTGTACTCAAGAGAAAATAAAAGTACATATTTTTTAAAACTCCTGAGGAAAACTACTCAATTACAGTAATTAGAGTATTTGTAATTTATTACTTTACACCACTGATGGTAACATGTTTCCAGCTTTCTTCAAAATATCTTCTTCAGTGTTAAGCAAGAAACTCATAAAGTTCTGAAACAAGGGTGAGGAAATTATGCAAACCAGGCTCATTATTGATACGTACCCCTGCATACATTTCTGGACAGTGCAAAATACGTGTCAGGAGTTACCTCTTATTTCAGTTTTTGTTTTTGCGAATCCACTAGAGGCTGCTTTGTACGCTTTTTCAGATTTTTCTGCAGATTTTTACGCTTTTTCGCCACTGGCTTGCATGGTTCGGGACCTGTAGAGCTGCGCATCGATGGATTTGCTCTTCAGTGTTTGGACTCTCAGTAGTGAAAATTAAACCACACTGAACTGAACTGAACTTAAACTCTAAAAACTGAACGGACACCATTTCAATTCACTATAATCTTCTATGTGAAGCTGCTTTGACACAATCTACATTGTAAAAGCGCTATAGAAATAAAGATGAATTGAATTTAATTGAATTACCACGTTCTCACCCTGTTATTTACTTTATTTTTTGCCTTTTGTTTTTGTTTTACCTGCTTTTTGAAACTGTTCTTCGCCGGACTCAAACATCGTCGTCGCGGTCAACTCTTCTCTGTGTCTCAAGTCTGTCGACGTACGGGGCGAGCCACTGGGCAAACTGGTAACAGCGGAAAAGCCGTCCATACGGAGGTAAGCGGTCAGCTGGTAGCGCGAAAAGAAACCAAAGCCATCTATGGCGTCATACCGTCCCGTAGCGTTCATTTTAGATGAAATGCAGCCATACGTACCTCTGGCTACATAATTTGCGCTATCCAGAAATGTATATGGGGGTACATTTTCACAATGAGCCTGTGTTAAAGTTATGATACAATTGCAATTTTTTGGCTGAACTATCCCTTTAAGACACTGAGATCTCCAGCCACTAATCACTCCATTCACCACTAGACCATTACCACACCAAAAAAAAAAAAAAAGAGCAGTCAAAACTCAATTAACATCACTCCGGATTCAATCCATCGAATTGAATCTTACAACAAAAGAGATTCTCCCATTATAACGGCGTCAGTGAAATGCTTCAGCCCAAACATAGAGACAGATGCGCAGTCTCAGCTAATGGTGAATATCCTGAAGCTTCCAGCATCTCTGACGTTGATCTAATGTACAGAGGCGTTTTATTGCAGTAAGCTAAAACTCCAACTCTGCACTCTTTAGTAAGCGAAACTGCTGCCTCTGAATGCTTTGGCCTTCCACGAGTATGTTTTTTAATAATTCTGCTGCTTGATATATAAACAATGGCTTCTACATATTCGCAACATTCATTATGCAAGGACACTCTCAAGGAATTTCGAATTAATCCTGAGCCATATTACAGCTTTACAGCTTCGAGGAACAACAAATAAACTCTTACAGCCCCGATAAAAGGCTCGACTGTGTGTGAACGAGTCTGATAAATGAATGCAGCGTTCACAGTTGCACTTTCTGGACATTTAATGGTTAAATAGATGAGTAATTAAGGGGAGAGCGGCTTTGAATGTGTGTTTGCCACAGTGCTGAATGGTGAGCTGTAATGGTGGTTTTAGACTGCATGGTATCAATAGATGGATAAGACTTTTAAAGGTGGTGCACAGAGAGAGAGAGAGGCAGAGATAAAAGCTGAGCGTTGCTTGAAGGAGTGGAACATCAATATTCAATGGGCTCTGGAGGATACTCTTCTGAGACTTTCTCCTATGGACCTGAACACACACATGTAACACACACACACCTGCTCATCTCCCTCTCTCATATCAGTACTCTCCACACCAACTTCATTTTCGCATCTACTACAAAAAAGCAACACCAAGGTCATTTTGTTTTTTTTATGTATGTGTATGTGAAAGTATTATTTGAAGTACATTGGAAAAAGCAGGCTGCTTTAACAGTTACCATGGTACAGTCATTATATTATTTGAAGTTACTATAAAAATATAGTGCTATTTGTATTATTTGAAGCCCCTTAAAATGTTATTTTGACTATTTTTCTATAGGTTTAATTATATTTAATTAATATTGTCTATAGGAATAAATAAGTAAAACTAGAAGTATCATGAAAAACCACAGGTTTTTTATTTTTTTTTATTTTTTATTTTTTTTTATTGAAATTATTTGAAGTACTATCAAATGTGAAGGTTACCATGATAAAAATCATAATTTGGTTAGTAATATTGAATAACAAGTACCTCATCAAAGATATTATTTTTAAAAGATTCACTAATAACACAGTATTAATTGTGGTGTTAATTAGTAATAAAAAATACTGTTATTGTTTTAAGAACCTTGAAATAGTTGCCATGGTAAAATCATTATATTAAATGAGGTACCATCATAAGCAATGTCATTTTGAAAATTTACTCTAGTAATAAGATTGGATTATTTAAAATACCATGTTTTTGAAAAATCGTGTTTTTGACATAATACTATTATTTCAAGAAGCTTAAAATAACTTCAGCTATTAAAGTTACTTCAGCTATTTCATTTAGTTTTTAAGTTACTTCAAATAACATACATTAGAACCATGTTTTTTGGCATTTGCCATCATAATACTATGGCATTATTTAAATTACCTTAATATTAGAAGGTTAGTATATATATATAACAGTCAGTTAAACTAAGATAACACACACAGCTGTCTAAATAAATAGTGACTATCACATTGTGAAATTTGGTATTTTTATGAAAAACAAAGAAATAGAATTTTTGTGCAATAATGTTGATTGTAGCAAAATTTTATATACACAAATGTAGATTTGTTAAAGTTTCTCCCTGTTTCAAAGCATTTAAAAATGATTTTAACATTTTATATAACTCCATAAAACAGGTAAAAACAAAAAGTGCCTCAAAGCTCTCTAAACTTCTGTCAGCTTATATGGATTGACCCCCTGAATATATTTTCATTTGTATTAGTATGATTTAATTTGTAATGATTTATTTATATTATTATTATTATTTTGTACTACTTCTTTTTGTTTATTTTATGCTGCTTGGATGTAATGTTATATATGTTTAAAAATGGAAGTTGAAAATGCCTGTTTGTTATTTGAAGGTTGGTTAAATAAAAAAAAATAATAATAAAATAAAAAAATAAATCTCCCTCTACTCACAGCCATAATTTCCTCCCAAATCTCGCGGGGTTTTTTTTGGCTTATGAAAGAAGAGTTTAATTTTCTTTCAAGGAGTGTTTTGTGTTAATTGTATGCATCAATTAAAACGAGAATTTCTTCATGACTGAGTTATTCTTCCTGCTCTTTTCTCTTTCATATGTAGGATATAAAATGTGTATTTTGCGTGCGTTCACGTCTCGCGATGCAGGTGTGTGCGTAATCTGTGACTGACTGTAATTTAATGTGCTATAAAAATGTAACTTAAAATTTAATTTTCATAGGACAGTTATATATAGATGCATTAGTTGCAGAATTTTAAAGCAGTTTAACGATTTAAATGCTTTTTATTGGATATTACGTCATTCAATGTGACTATGCATGACTTTACGGAGAGCTTACCACCTACTAACTACGGTTTGCCTTAAGAACATGTTGTGCAACCGAATTAAGAACAAATTTAGTTACAAACTAGCTAGTAGATACTAAACCCCTAGTGTGGACTTCACGTCCTGGCGTGCAGTGCACCATCATGGCATCTACATATCCCTATTATCTGAAATAATACTATGGTATTGTTTGAAATTAATAAAATAGCAAACCTATTTTAATTATTTTTTTCTTTTGCTGTTTAGGAACATTCAAACTATAGACTTCCAATAATATAAATTACCAGTTGGAACAGGTTTTACTCCATGCATCTAAATACATGTCCAAAGTTATATAATAGTCCATAGGCGATGTTCACAGGTGTACTTAGATTGCTAAACACATGTACATGCACACAATGTACTATACATGCAAGAACAGTTTAAAGGGCAAAACTGGTCTAATACAACAGTGTAAGTCAAAAGAAAAGTTGTAATAAAATATGAATGCCTGTTTGAAAATGCAAGCTGTCTCTGAGTGCAGCTGGTATTTGGGTTATGTTGTGTCTGTTACACAACCGTGTGCGGCACATAGACTGCACTAAAATAGAATCGTACTGCTCTCTAAAACACTTAAAGTGAGCGACACAGCAAAACTAGAATGTTATAATCAAACAAAACTGTCTACTTGGAAACATTTAAAACATATTCACTCGTATAACAGGATACGGTACATCAGTATGCAAAACAAATAATCATACGAAGATATTCTGATCAGATACTTTCTACAAAGAGTTCTGCTCATGCACATCAGTTTAACAAGCTCTCAAAACCGTTTTTGTTTTTTCTAAAGAGTCAATATCATAAAATTTGCTAATCCATTAACAAGGCAGGTCTGAAATGTGTTCAATGATTGAGCAAAACTGGCAATTTTAGCTTGTTCTTGACAATTTTGGGGGCAATAAAGCACTGCGGTTATGCCCCACTTTTCCACCAGTCTTGCTTCATTTTATGAAATGTGGAATAAATTACTTCATGAACCAAATAATTTTGATTTTTATGGGAGAAAAAAAAGAGATATGCACAGTAATGTCTTTTTTATTAGAGAGTGAACTCATTATGCTATTCAGAATGCTTCATGAAACAGTCCATGAAGCACAGTGGCTGGAATAATAAATAACAGCAATGCATTGAAACACATTCTACTGATCCAAGGTCAATTAATTTCTTATACACTACAGGTCTAAAGTTTGAACTAATCAATATTTAAAGTTTTCATGTTCATTAAAACTGTATTTATTAAATTATAAATGCCTTAACTGAGACTTCCAATTTTTCAGTCATTTGTTTTTAAATTATTTTAAAGGGCACCTATTTTACCCCTTTTTCAAGATTTAAGATAAGTCTTTTGTGTCTCCAGAATGTGTCTGTAAAGTTTCAGCTCAAAACACCCATCAGATTATTTATTATATCTTTTAGAATGTTGCATTTTTTTGTTTTAAACACCATGTAGCTGTTTCGGTGGCCTGTGCCTTTAATGCTGGTTCTCCCCGCCCACCGTTCCCACGTGCCTGTCAGAGTGCATCTCCATCTCCACTGCGTCAGATAACAGACAGACATGAAGGAAGCAGATCTCACGTAACGTTTGTGAGAAATACTACAGTAAGAACTTTCTCAATGATTATTTGATGTATTTGTTGTGGAGTTAATTCAAGCCTTTCTGCGATGAGTCACACACAATGCCGTTACAAAGTTCACGCACAAACACAGACATACATAGCGGGGACGCACAGCGCGCGCATTGACCTTTGTGCTGTTTTTACACGCAAATGTGACAGGATACATGTTAATATCCACTGTTGTATGGATATCTGTTATGTTGATGAACAAAATAAACCTGATTTAATGTCCACAACCCGGGATTGAAGCATCTTCTTTAATAATTGTACTGACACGTGGCTGTGGTGATAAAGTAAAGCTGAAGTAAATTCTCTGTAATTCATTAACATGCACTGTTTTAAAAATGTTTTAAACATGTAAAACTCACTCTTGATCACATTTGATGATGATTAATTATCACAACCAGCCAAACAGATCTTTTAATCCTTTTTAATGCTTTGCGCACGTCCTGTCTTGTTGATATGATTATACGCGTTACTACGAAGACATTTTAATACGCGGCTGTCAATCAATTTAGTAGGCGGGGAAACCGCACTCCTACGTCAAGTTGGGGTCTGCCTCAAAATGGGAGGGATTTGGATCCTATTTTAACGTCAGGAATAAAAAAAAAAGAGACTTATTGTCTTTAAATCACCCCAATATGACTGTGGACACACTATACCTACACACAGTTCTGTCCAAACAGCTTTGAAAAGATGATTTTCATCATAGGTGCTCTTTAAATAAAAGTTGATTCAAATGTAATGAATAAAATAATTAATATGCTATTTTCTTTAAAGCTGTTTCCTCAAATAAATTTAGCTTGATTGCAGTAATAAATGTTTCCTAAACACCAAATTAATATTTTGGGATAAATTCAGCTTGACATCCCAATTTATTTATTTTTTATCAAATATCACATGAACCAATCAATTGCAATAAAATTTCACAATATTATTGTATTGCAGGCGTTCACACAGAATGCGTTTTTCCTTTCCAATGTGCTACTTTTCTATTGTTTTTCAATGTAAACACACTTGACGGGTGTGTTTAACCAAAGACTATAGAATACACAAGACGTGTCACTCGTATAGTTTTGAATGGGGAAAAATGTAACGGTCAATATGGTGAATGAAGCCCCGCCTACTAGTACAGAAGCAATCTGTCGATCACTATAGACCGACGTTTCTCCGGGGGGAAAGCTCGGACCAGACATGAGCTTTTTGGTGTCAACAAACGCACTGGAATCTCAGCGAACACTTGTTTCACAGACATAAGAAATATATCCAGATAAAGCTTGAAATCTGTTCTTTTAAATGAACCAAGTGCACTTGAAAACAAAAGTTTCTTGGTTTTGTAATCTGTATGAAACTAACTCGAGGTACAGTCCGTCCTGTCAAACTCACATCACATGGCAACAAATACTCAAATGCCCACAAACTAGTAGACAAAGGGTCGCTGTCATTTCTGGAGGAGATTCGCCATCAAGACCAAGTTGTGGATTACTTCAGAAGAGCAGCACGACCAGACGATCAATATCCAGAGGATGATAAACTGTAGAATGGCCATAAATGAGCTTGGTGTCGTGATTTCGTTCCTTTCGAGTGCACATGCGCATTAGCTCGGGCAACCTAAAAATATGCAGACTTTGTTTGATTCGAACGTTTAGAAATGAAACTTATGAGACAGTTGTTGTTTAATTTTATTGGTGGTTCCAAGTATGTAATGTAATCGTAAGCTTGGCAAAGACTTTTGGAGAATCTGATGTTTCCACATTCAGACAGAATGCCCGAGCGGCGTTTCAAAGATGACCGCCGAGTGACATGACTTGCCTTAAAGGGACTTTAGTTTAACCGCTATGCTCGCATCTCGTGTCTTTTAGTTTTTTCAACAAGATTTTCAACTTTCAAACATGCGCAGCTCACCACTGTCAGGCCCAAAAACAGTGGACCAATCAGAGGAGCTCAGAGGTGGGGAAACCGTTGCGAGCTTCTGTTTATTGTAGAAAGTTGGCATGACAACTGTTTTATTTACCATTATATCATGGCAGAGAAGGCTATCATTGTGGCTTTGTCCAGAATATCCTGAGTTATATGATGTATCTTCATGTGCTTATCATAACATATTGTTTTCCTATTTCTAATGGGTCTATTATTGTTGTTATTACATCACGTTCATAATGTCCAGTTGCGTAGACCCCGCGCATTACTCTTCGCTTTTTTTAAACCCATTCCTGAGCGACTCGTCAAGCATTTTTTGAAGCTCATTTTTTTTCCACTCAGATTTGACCTTTTTTCAACTGCAGGCACACAGACGGCAAAAAACACAGCCGATCAGAATGCTTGCGGCCATTAGTAAACCATTCAAAAAGGCGCATCTTAACGCAAAAATCATGTTTGGTGTGATCAAGGCCTCAGGCTGCGTGTCCACAGAAGCGTCTTTTCTTGAGCTGAGCATTTGTTTTCTGTTGTTGTCAATGGTAGCGCCTAAATGGGTGTTTTACAGTCTGTGCTGAGCAAGTTGAAAAACACAGCACCCATTAGTATCATTTTTGAACTAGCCGTCCAATTACAATGGAGGAGGGGTGGGACAATGCCATACAAATGTCAACAAATAATCAGCTAAAGACTTTCAACTTGTAACCGTACCGTGGGAATACTCTCTATAGCAACCAACTGAAATAATTGCTGTGCTGCAAAAACGCTCACAGTATTTTTAGAACTTTTTTTTTCTTCAATGTATTTATATATTGTTTTTATATTATCACATTTTTCAGATGGTTGATCCTGCTCTTCAGGAATCATGAGTATATGTATAATTAAACCCCAATGTCGCCATACAAAAACCAAGAAATCAATACTTGCAAAACCTGACTGGTGCGCTCCAAATACATAGACAATTCACATCCCATCTGAATATTGTTATGCCATGTCATTTCTTCTCTTAGACACACATTCCTAGTCAGAGTTAAAGACTGAGTCACTCCTCTCTGAACTCCTAATGATCATAATCCAGCCCGATCTCTATTCGGCATGATCCTGGATCCCCTAATGCAGAAACCCACCTGCCGCTTCCACTGGCTGGTAATAAAGCAGACCTCATTAAGAGCCTGCGCACCATAGGCTGCCTGTCCTCGACCTGTTTTCTACTCTCTCGCTCCCTATATTTATAGTCTTGTTTCACTCGCGCTGTGTTTTAATTTCAGCTGGCATCCTTGAAATTAGAGAGGAGATAAAAGGGATCCAGCGCTATGTTAATATCTCTTTGAAGAAGAGTCGAGTTGGCTGTAGAATCCCTGGCTTTTCTCCTCCTGAGCAGAATAGCCAATGAGGCGATCCTGCACCGTCAGCGGCGTCAAGACTCTAACATGAGAACTGTCCCGCCGTCCATCCATCATGTGGGTATTCTCCTTTTGTGTTTATTTACCCTCCACTTTTTCTACAAAGGCGCCTCTCTTTCTGCTGTCTGCTTTGATCCATCAATCTTCCCTGATGTCATTCAGGTCGCTGTGTGAGGTGATGGTTTACCATCTTAAAGTGACACAGTAAAAAAATGTCCATGAATTTAGCTGTAAAAAAAGTCTGGTTAAGTATTACCCTAATGTATACACTGTTAGACTTTGCCGCAATTTTACAGTTATTTACTGCGAAAATGGCCAGTAAAATACCGCATACAGATATGACTAATGAGAACGAGCGTTTCTTCACATGTAATCCTGCAATTTGTCATGCGCAGTCACGCCAAAAAGGCCGCCTTTTCATTTATTTAATTTTTTAAACACTTTTGAGCTTCGCGCAAGCAACAACTGCTGCTCCATTGTCGGGCCAGCGCGAGCGATCTTCATAATGACACTTGTGCTCCCTTCATGGTCCACCGTGGCTCATGAAGAAAGCTATAGGTGATCTATGATTTAAAAACAGAATGTACATTACGTCTCCAAAGCTTGTGAAAACAAAAATACGTTACGTTAATACGTTAATGGTTTTAATTCATAGTAGGATATTTATTAAGAAATTATCTGTATATGACATGGGCTTATAGGCTAGAACATTTTTGCATTAGCCTACTTAATCTATAATTATATATATAGTGGTGTATTCGTAAGATTTTTATGAGTATATATATCTTATATAGCTTAGCTCTCTGCAACTCTCACATGGTCCCCCACTGAAGCTATGCAGGGCTGAGCCCGGTCAGTACCTGGATGGGAGACCACATGGGAAAGCTGGAAGTGCCAGAAGTGGTGTTAATGAGGCCAGCAGGGGGCACTCAACCTGTGGTCTGTGTGGGTCCTAACGCCCCAGTATAGTGAAGGGGACTCTATACTGTCAGTGAGCACCATCTTTTGGATGAGACGATAAACCAAGGTCCTGACTCTCTGTGGTCATTAAAAATCCTAGGATGTCCTTCAAGAGTATAGGGGTGTGACCCCAGCATCCTGGCCAAATTTGCCCACTGTCCTCTGTCCATCATGGCCTTCTAACCATCCCCATATCATAATTGGCTTCATCACCACCAATCACCTGGTGTGTGTGAGGTCTGGCGCAATATGGCTGCCGTCGCGTCATCCAGGTGGATGCTGCACACTGGTGGTGGATGAGGAGATCTTTCCCCAATGTGTAAAGCGCTTTGAGTGTCCAGAAAAATGCTATATAAATGTAAGGAATTATTATTATTATTATTATTATTATTATTATTATTATTATTATATCTACTCGCTTGTGAAAGAATCCAATAAGCATTTTACCTTTAAAAATGTCCATAGCGTACCTTTCTTCAAGCATTTTTCTGAACAGAGGGTTAGAGGGTTCACAAAGTAAAATCGGATGCGCGATATCAGTGCTAAAAATATTAAGTTTGGAAAGCCTGTTTGTCTTGTTGTAGTAAAACGACTTGGTTAAAAGAATCAAAGTGAAACTTTACTGGCACGATGGATGATTTTGTCATTAACAGCAAAAACGGTTTAAAATAGGCTAAGCTGATTTATTTTTGGTCATACAGATAACGACATTACTCATGAATATTTTACTTTTTTTAGGCTAACAGTTTGTGTTTTGCCATTTTGTTTTGGCCGCTGAACGACGGTCATTGAACGCAATTTATTTCACCTTAAATGTTATTCGTTCTTCTTGTTTATTTTGTAGATAACTGACCGACAAATTTTTAAAAAAAAATTAATATACAAATTATGCCATGCAAAATTCATTCCAAAAAGACAAAATGTTTCAATAAAAATAGGAATTTATAAAAAGTAATGACTACGCCTTTATGAAAAATTGGAAAAACAATCCAAAAACAATTAATATTGTTAATAAAGTATTGTTAATAATGTACATTTGTCTTTACAGTTCAC
This sequence comes from Danio jaintianensis, assembly GCA_903798115.1. Taxonomy (NCBI): domain Eukaryota; kingdom Metazoa; phylum Chordata; class Actinopteri; order Cypriniformes; family Danionidae; genus Danio; species Danio jaintianensis. Next base: position 23,792,663 of record CAIGQV010016645.1, on the reverse strand, counting down.
AACATGCACTGCATTGTGGTTTATTTAAAAACTTTTACAGTAATTTACTGCATATTAGGAATTTGCGGTATTTTACTGTAATCAAAGTAATCGAGTACTGCTACTGTAGTTAAAGACAGAATGAGAAAGTTGATGAAAAAAATATCATCTAACATTGTGTGCAATGTATTTAAAAAAAGATTGATGAATGAAAATTACTTTTGTAAATTATTTTATATATATATATATATAATAACAATACTGTTGTAACAATACAATATAATAACAAAAATAGTGTTGTACATGATCTCATCACTTGTTTGGAATTTATTAGATTAAATAGTAAATGATAAAAATAAAGGTTTTGTACTGCTAGTGTAAAATGTAAATGCAGTAAAAGTACTGTAAAAATTGTCATACTGTAAAATTAAAACGTGGTAAAGGGCATTTTACCATTAAAAGAAGTTGCGGTAAGGCTATTTTACTGTAAAATGAAACATGCTACTGTAAAACACATTTACAGGTAAGTTACTGTAAAGGGGCATTTGTGGTTACCACAAAAATACAATAAAATTACAATAAAAGTAAATTTACTTTCCCAGGGTTCCCTGCATGATACGTTTTATGCTTTTGTTGTTGAACTTTCTACCATATTTTGTAACAGTAGAATTCCAACCACAGCTGTCATTTTATTTGTATTTTTTTGTTTTTTTACAGTTAAGTTTACATATTTTTATTTCAACATTGGCTAGTTCACCCAAAACTAAAATTCGGTCATCATTTACTCACCCTTCCCTTGTTCCAAACCTTTTTGAGTTTCTTTTTTTTTCTGTTGAACACAAAATAAAATATATTTAAGAAAGCTGGAAACCTGTAACCATTGACTTCCAATAGGTACATTTTTACAGGTATTCAACATTCTTCAAAACATCTTATTTTGTGTTCAACAGAAAAAAGAAAGTCATAAAGCTTTTGAACCACATAAGGGTTAAGTAAATAGTGAGTACATTTTCAGTTTTGGGTGAACTCTCCCTTTAAGTCTTATTACTTCTTAATGGCCATGCGATTTTTGAAAATAAACCCCAGAGTCAGATTTCTGGGAAATAGGCCGATGCATATCGGACTTTAACAAGACATGCATGAATATTCACACTGCTACGGTCTTTGATCAGCTTCCTGACATCACATTTCTCCTCCACCCTTTCATTCTAGCCATTTCCTCCTCCGTCTCAAACACACAATTGCTCATTTCTTCTCCATCTCCGCTTCAGACGATCTTGATTTTTCTCAAATTTGTGAGCCGCCTCGCTGTCTGCATCCTAACTGAAATGAAACCTTACAAGTAGCTTATTTAAAGTACAAATGAAATCAAAACTAACCATGTGATTCTGTTAGCTCACATTGCTTACAATTCACCTGTGCATGTCATTAAGAAAAAAGAAAATTGTTTGCCCTTGTAATCTAATTAAAATCTGAAAATGCACTCCCTTTTCTTTTCTTTCAGTTAAATTCTGTGATTATTGTTAAGCATTTCAAAAGAGCTTAAATGGACAAGAAATTCTATTGTTTACAGCTTTAGACTACAAAGACTTTTTATATTTAATTATTATATATACAATGAACACTATACAGTGATATTTTGCATTTAATTATTCATGTTCAACCATATTTTCAACCCAGGCTCATTCTGATTATGTACCCCTATATACATTCCTGGAGAGCGGCAAATACATCCCAGGAGGTACGTTTTTTTGCAGTTTTTGTTTTTGCGAATCCACCAGAGGCCTCTGTGTATGCTTTCTGAGATCTCAAATTTCTCTCAGGAGTGCCATTCGCGCCTGCTGTTCTTGCGCAAATCCACCAGAGGGTGCTGTCGACTGACTGACTGACCAATCGACTGACCCACCCTCCTCTTTCCCTAAACCCAACTGATAGTGTTTAAAAAGCACCGATTGACCAGCGTCCACCCCCTTCCCTAAACCCAACCGACAGTGTTTTTAAAAGCAATCCAGAAAAAGAAAACCCCTCGTGGCAGCCTAATTTTTACCACGTTTTCAGATTTTACCACATTCTCACCCTGTTATTTACTTGTTTATTTTATTTTTGGCTTTTGTTTTTGTCTTACCTGCTTTCTGGAAACGTTCTTCGCCGAACTCAAACCCCGTCGTCACAGTCAGCTCCTGTCTGCGTCTCAAATCCTCTGATGTACGCGGCGAGCCACTGGACAAACTGGTAACAGCAGAAAAGCCGTCCATATGGAGGTAAGCGGTCAGTTGGTAAACGCTCGCCCCGTGGCGTTCATTTTAAAGAAGAAATGCAGCCATACGTACTTCTGGCTACATAATTCTTGACCTCCAGAAATGTATATAGGGGTACATTTTCAGAATGAGCCTATGTTGCATATTTTTCAGTGCACCTAATATAATATAACGTGAATTACTTTACATTTACATTTCTTTGAATGACAATTCCTTTGTTCCAAATGCAACTTTCCAATCTTGGCCAATCACCCAATCCAATTTAACACACATTAACTGAACAGGAGTCAGTTCTTGAAATCTGAATTTTGCATGAACCAGTTATCTACCATTTGAAAACAGCCTTCATGTCAGAAAGCATGCTTAATAATGCAGTCTAGATAGGCAGTTCACAAGCGTGAGAAAATGTATTAATCTAGCCTTATCAGATCTGCTTGTTTGTGGCTGCGCCTCCGTTTCGCTCTGTCCCGATAAACAGTTTGACACAAGATCAACGAGAGACAAGAAACCCCAAAAGAAAACTTCGACATGCAGAGGCGCAGCGAACAGCTCTTCACATTTAACACGACAAAAGCATGAGTGTCATCAATATTTGACGGGCTATTTCTGAGCCACGAGATGAATCCGGCAGGCCCTGGGGTTCACACATTCAATTTTTTACAGAGTGCCTATAATTAGAGCTGTTTAAGTATTTCTGACTGGTTGGGAGAGATGAGTGGGATGACCCAGGGATATTACAGTTCACTGAAGGTAGACGTTTACATGACAAAAACAAGTCAAATGTACCTCTGCATTATTTATGGGTTCTTTTAAATTGATTCCTGTCACATGATTCCACGAAAATGAAAGAAGAAAAAAATGTAGTATGCATGCCTTAGCAGCAACTTAAATGTTTGTTTAATTCAGGCAGTTACAAAGGCGAAATTGCGTATTCATTTTAGAAGTAAATGTACTAAAATAACTAAATGTGAAATAAAATGAATAAAAGACATTAATTAAAATAATAATTAAAAGACATTTAAAAAACAATAAAATATGCAATTGATAAAAACACAAACAAATACTAAAACAGAACTTTATAATTGTAGTTATACTAAGCAACATTAAAATAACACTGTTATATGTTTAAATAATACTGTATATGTTTTAATAATTACCTGTCTAATAATTAACTCAATGTTTTACATAAACGGATATTTATATATTTAAGTTGTTTTTCTATTCATATAAATATTTTAATGTTCATATGAATAGAAAACAACTTTTATTTATTTATTTATTTATTTATTTATTTATTTATTTATTTATTTATTTATTTATTTGTGTTATATTTATTATATGAATAGAAAACAACTTCAATTTATTCATTTATTTAATTTATGTTATATTTATTATAATTTGTATTATTAGTAGTAGTAGTACTAGTATTTATTTATTTATTCATTTATTTGTGTTATATTTGTTATATGAATAGAAAACATTCATTCATTCATTTTCTTTTTGGCTTAGTCCCTTTATTAATCTGGGGTCACCACAGCGGAATGAACCGACAACTTATCCAGCATATATTATTACACAGCGGATGCCCTTCCAGCCGCAACCCAGCACTGGGAAACACCCATACACTCTCACATTCACACGTATACACTACGGCTAACTTATCTTATTCAATTCACCTATAGCGCATGTCTTTGGACTGTGGGGGAAACCAGAGCACCTGGAGGAAACCCACGCCAACACGTGGAGAACATGCATACTCCACACAGAAATGCCAACTGACCCAGCCGGGGCTCGTACCAGTGACCTTCTTGCCATGAAGCGACAGTGCTAACCACTGAGCCACCGTGTCGCCCCTGTGTTATATTTATTATAATTATTATTATTATTATTATTATTATTATCATTATTATTAGTAGTAGTAGTATTTACGTATTTATGTATTTATTTGTGTTATGTTTATTATACATTGTAGTATAGTATTTATTTATTTATTTATTTGTGTTATATTACATTTATTATATGAATAGAAAACAACTTTAATTTAATTATTTATTTATTTATTTATTTGTGTTATATTTATTATAAATATTATTATTATTATTATTATTAGTAATAGTATTTATTTATTTAATTTATATATATATAGGTGTTGGTTTTTGTGGGATGTATTATGTCTTTGTTTATATATTACTAATAGCTGTTTTGGCACTAAATGTACTCTTGATTGCCAGAAGAAAAAAAAATTCTTTTGAGTTGCTTTCACTGGTGTTACTTAAAAGAATGAGAAATACTTATGGCAAACTCTACAAAATTCAATTGGCAAAATTCTAATTAATTTAGATGTTGACAATTTTCGTAGGTTATACAGGATTGTTTACTTCTCATGCTGTTCCAAACCTGTATGACTTCCTTTCCTCTGCGGGACATGAAAGAAAATATTTTTGAAACATTCACATCAAAACAGAAAAACGCTAAGACAAGTTTGGAAACAGCTTGAGAATGAGAAAAAGACGACAGGACTGTCATTTCTGAGTGAGCGTTCCTTTTAAATGAGAAAACAATTTTTCAGAGGGAAACATTATACTTATGCCTTTTCACAGATGAAACAGTATTCTGACAGTTTCTGCCACAAAATATGTCTCTAAAATATCAAAGAAAGTAAAAAAAAAATATATATATATATATATATATCCATTTCTCAATTCAGAGGTCAAAACAGAATCACACTTGCTGTATTTGCACACTGAAGCACACTTCTGGCATAGATGTTAGCATGAACACACACTTTCTTCCTCTCAAGCACACTAGACTGAGGGTGTAATCACCAGTTAATTACTCTGCTCTTGACCTGTGAGGGAAATTAGTCGCTTTGGTGCTCCTATCTGTATAAAATGCATTAGTTCAAGCTTTCTCTAATTGCTTTAATTAGTCATGAAGGAAGGCCTGATCTGCTGCTAATTGATAACGATTTAAATAGAATGGCAAATGGTGGGATAATAATGAGATGTCCTGAAGTATTTGGAGAAGTACTGCAAATTACTCGGAAATCCAACTTTTGTTTATCCGTCTGTCTACAGTGGAGATCAAAATTAGAGAACAACCTACAATTTGCTACAAGGTCAAAGCTTGGTCCTATTTGAAGTTATAACAGGAATAAAAGAGCAGTTTTTAAAGTGTATTTCATAACTCACATATTCTAAAGCAAAAATGAGATACTTGAAACAAACACTGATTGAAATTGGAGAACACTTTCAGGCCATGTATGTGAGTATTTTTACAAAGTTTTTCCTATTTAGTGTCTTTTTTTTTTTAAATAAAAAAATCCATCTCATCCACAGTCCCTCCCAAAAATATCTGACCCCCCCAAAAACGCTCTATAAAGCACTGTCAAGAGGTGGCAATATTATCCTGTAGAGTCATGTTGGCCAATCAGAAGCCTCAAAAAAGGGTTATCATCACCTATTTAATCCCTTATATATCATTATTATGTATAGGCATTATCATACATAGTTTTGTTTTCTATCAACATGACACACTGATGATTCATATATGTGGACTGAACAATTTATGAATGTCACACTAGTAGTACTGAATTCTGACAACTATGTTCCATAATAAAATGAGATAACTGTGTGTGTATCAGTATTGAGAGAGAGAGAGAGAGTGATGTGTATGATACATTGAATAATATATGATATATTGAATAATAATATGATATATTGAATAATATGATGTATTATTTATATTTTATTTACTTATTATATATAAATTTCTTCTTTTTTTTCTACTACTACTACTATTTACTGTGTTTGCTGTGTTTTTTTATTATACACGTATGTTACTTTTTTAATGTAAACTTTATAAATGCTTTGGCAATACATTTGTAACATTTGTCATGCCAATAAAGCAAATATTGAATTGAATTGA
>CAIGQV010016645.1:23773643-23784997 GCA_903798115.1 Danio jaintianensis | reverse complement strand
TCTCTCTCTCTCTCTCTCTCTCTCTCTCTCTCTCTCTCTCTCTCTCTGTATCAAGGTCTCAAGGGAAAGAGAAATGTGTGTTTGTTTGTGACATATCAGGACACAAATGTGTATGGGTATGACACGTATTAAAAGGAGATGGTGAATTATGTGGACATTGCTGATGTCTCCTTTTCTCAGAAAGCTTATAAATCATACAGAATAGTGATGGGTTGTTCTTGATAGATTCATTCCTTTTGAACGAACTTTAACGTGACTCAAGAACAATGAGTCATCTCGGGGAGTGATTCGTTCATTCACGTATACACACGTTCAGGTGAGAGAGTCTTCTATCGGGTTTGAGTCGTACATTCATCATGTGAAAGACAGAAGCCAATCATATATGCAGTCAGAGTCGGAAAAAGATTTGATTCATTCATTTCTTGATTCCTCAGTTTTGAGTCGATCATCTCTTTACATGGTGTCACGTGATTAACAAATGACTCAAAAGATGAACTAATCATGGGCTTTTCCGGCTCAGAACGTGTGCATTGGTTAAGCTTATATGAGACTGCTGTGTAACGTGAATGAACAAATCAAACCCTAAGGCTTGTCAGAAGAGGTGAGCTGAGCTAATCATAGACAAAAGACCCAGGTAAACAATTAATGATTATTTATTATATAGTTACGACTTGTTTGTTGTGCGGTCAGTGTTGGGTAAGTAATTAAAATCAAAAAATTTATTAATTACTAATTACATTATTAAAATTGTATTTAAATTACATTTTTAATTACAATGTTTGAAAAGTCATTCAGTTACTCAATAAGTTATTTAATTACTTGACTAAACAACTAAAAATCCAACGTATAAATGCACTACATATAAATCTCAACACCGCATAGACAATAGAAATTAAACTCTTATTTCTTTAAATCTGAGCCAAGACATTTTAGCCTAATTATAAAATGTTACACTTTAAGAACAATAAACATTATATGTATCAAAACACAAGACTTTTCAAAGCAATGACACAATATTTCATGCATACCATATATTGACATACATTTCTGATTCAATCTACTTGATAAATTAATTACTCTGCTTGTCTTAATTGATTGATCCAGAACTCTTGAATTTGTGTACAGTATTTAAGCTAGTACGATAAGTAACTGTAATTAAATTACCTGAAAATTTAAAGTAATCCCTTACTTTACTTTTTTTGAAAAAAAGTAATCTAATTACAGTAACTAGTTACTTTGTAGGGCGTGGTGGCTCAGTGGGTAGCGCTGTCGCCTCACGGCAAGAAGGTCACTGGTTCGAGCCTCGGCTGGGTCAGTTGGCATTTTTGTGTGGAGTTTGCATGTTCTCCCGTGTTGGCGTGGGTTTCCTCCGGGTGCTCCAGTTTCCCCCACAGTCCAAAGACATGCGATATAGATGAATTGGGTGAGCTAAATTGTCCATAGTGTATGTGTGTGAATGGGAGTGTATGAGTGTTTCCCAGTGATGGGTTGCCGCTGGAAGGGTATCTGCTGTGTAAAACAAATGCTGGATAAGTTGTCGGTTCATTCCGCTGTGGCGACCCCAGATTAATAAAAAGGACTAAGCCGAAAAGAAAATGAATGAATGAATGAATGAGTTACTTTGTAACTAATTACACCCAACCCTGTGTGTAATTTGGGCTAGTTCTAGATGTGTTAGGGAGCAACGTAAAATGTTAAAGATATTTTGACACGGTGGTTCAGTGGTTAGCACTAAGTTGGCGGTTCATTCCACTGTGGCGACCCCTGATGAATAAAGGGACTAAGCCGAAGGAAAATGAATAAGTGAACAAAATGAATGCAATGACTCAAAAAATTATTTGTTCGTCTTGCTGAACGATACTTAAAGTGCAGGTCTGAGTTGGTAAAATGATCAGAACTCAACTTCCCATCACTAATACAGAATAAGTGTTTTTCAGAAAGTAAAACTGTACATAGTTTCCTGAGAGGGTTGGGTTTTAGTAATAGGAGTAGGTCAATGGTAAATACAATTTGTACAGTGTTAAATAAATAGAAATCTATGGTATGTCCCCACAGTTCACAAAAAATAACTTGCGTGTATGTGTGTGTGTTCACCTGTTTTAGTAGGACAGGTGTTCACCGGTCTTGTGTCTGTGTCTCTTTAAAAAAACGCAGCGGGATGCAGAACGAATTCAAGCTGCTTAAACCTTTTAGTTGGGAGCTATCAGACACAGCAAGCCAGAAACACAAAACCTGTCATTTAAACATCGCACGTCTATAATAAAATATTCACTTTAATTGGCGGAACTCATTCGAGACCTGACAATCAAAGGATGTTATTTAAACTTTGCTACAGACACTTGTGTTTTGCTTGTTTACAACCAACAGAAACTCAAGCAAGGGTGTAAGTACAATTAAAAAAAAAAGTAAAAGGGACAGATTGCAAAATGTATGAATCTGGCTCATGAATAATAATTATGTAACATTCATTTAGCAGTTTAAAAACGGATGCCAGTCACAGTAAATTACGGAGTGCTTTTAGTTTTTCAATCAGTCCAAGGAGAATATCTCTCGAAAGTATGAGGCCCAGAAACTAAATAGCTAAAGGGCTTTAAACCTTTAACCCTGGGTGAAGGGATGCTTCATAATGATTTTTACACCAGGTTACAAAATGCTAATGTTATTGGTAGACTGCATGTTTCAACAAAACCACAGAACATTCATTCATTCATTTTCCTTCGGCTTAGTCTCTATATCAGAGGTCACCACAGCGGAATGAACGCCAACTGTTTCAGCATATGTTTTACACAGCGGATGCCCTTCCAGCCGCAACCCAGTACTGGGAAACACCCATACACACTCATTCACACACACGCTCATACACTACAGGCAACTAAGGGACTTAAACCAGCAACCTTCTTGCTGTGAGGCGACAGTGCTAACCACTGAGCCAACGTGCCACCCACCACAGAACATATTATCAGAAATGATTCTGGCATTATATCTAGGATATCATTCTAAACTGATATTGACTAAAATACAAAAATGTGTTGATGTTGGAAAGACTGTAAAAACTGCAGGGTTCCACACAATTTCTTCATGTTATCCCAACACAAATCGATTAAGTTAACTTAACTGTGTTTACAAATTTAAGTGAACTGCACATAAAACTATTAAGTTATCCCCCCCAAAAAACTCAGGAATTGTGTTGATTCAGCTCATTTTAAATAATTAGTTTGAGCATCAGCAAAAATATATTTTTTTTTTTTGAGTGCACATTAATTAAACCCCAGCTGTGCTCACTTAACTAAATCATTAACCAGATCAAGAACTCAACAGACTAGAATTGATCAATCAACAAAATAAACCCACTCTTCTGCCAACATTTACCAAAATGTCATTTCAATTAGACAAATAATCAGTTTACCATGTAGACAAAAATGATAATATGAACTGCAGAAGGGCTAAACTGCTCACAAACTATGAAAATATGAAACAACTAATAATATAAGTGTACTAATAATGTAAGAGTGACATCCTCTAAAACTTGTCTTGCTAGACTTGGGATAGAGTTTGTGAGTACATTTTCCAAAAGCTCTAATCACATAAATAAATTGTTAGCTGTAGTCAGTGTATTATAATATAAGCATGATTTGATATGATGCTAGATCCTTTTTGTAAACACCACAAATAAGCAAATACAGATGTTAGTCCAAGGTTAAGGAATGAACACTTTAATTCATTATTAAAGATACAAACGGTACAATTTCATAGCCCTGAATGCTTTTAAAATCCTCATACAGTCACAGGCCTCAACAACACATGCAAATGATAAACTATAATCCAGACATATATCACAAATAATGTTCAGTTTTTTTGCACAGACCAATCGTTTCACTTCATACGATCTGAATTAGGGATGCAGCCAGAAAAAAAGGCTATGCTGTGCCGCACAACCCAGCAGTGTTAAATGCGCTGGTCAATACTCATACTTTCAGTCAATACTCCTACTTAAGAGGCTTTCACACTGGATGCGTAAAGTGCTGTGTTATGAAACCGATTCATTTCAATGGCTTGCCTATTCATTACAAGGGCAGTTTGTTGCTGCACATAATGCAAATAATGCACCGACAAAACATTTCTAAGTAGTATACCTGTTCCAGGTTTAGGTATGTTAGGTATGTTGTTATTTTACTGGTTTGTGTTTGTTGTTGTTGTTGTTTTTTTAATCAGTATATTTTAAGTTACAAAGTTACATTTAAAGTCCGCATGAACCAGAAGCTGCGACCATTTTATTAAATTTTTTTGTATTGTGGTGTGACGCAGTTCCTAAAGAAACAGAATATTAAATGAGAAAACAGTGGGCGTGGCTTGCTTTTTTTCTGCTGCGAGCTGATTGGGTGTAGTAAAGTAGGCATTTCATTCAGAAAGATCAGGAAAAGGGTTTCTGGAGAGTTATTACAACCTATCAGACACCTCCTCCTCCTCACCATTTCTGTTTGTTGTCAAAACTGACAGTTGTAAGGGCGTGGTTAAGTATGTTAGCCACGCCCAATACCCCAGACAGAAGTAATCTGAGAATTTAACTGATTACAACAGCAAACTATTTTTTTTTTCTTTATGACATGCACAGATGAATTGTTCACCACAAAACTAGCAATGTGAGCTAACATAATCAATACGATTAGTTTTGATTGCATTTGTACTTTAAAAAGTCTAACTTTATATTACTCATTGAAATAATGAATAATTATTACAAAGCATTTTCATAAGTTTCGGTTTTCAGCCAAGTGCATACAGAATCAATTATAAAATGCTGAAAATATAAATGCAGTGTAAAAATCCAGTCTAAATTAAATATGCATACTTAATGCGAGAGGCATTTGACTGATCAAGATGAGCATGACTCAACCCTTGTGACAAAAACACTCTTGAGATATCACAGCAAATGCTTTAGACTACATAAAACTTCCTGTGCATTAATAACATTTCTATGTATTGTAAAAGTTGCAAAATACAGAAAGAATCACAACAATTCATCTTCATCTGTAAGGTGGTAGTTTATCTATTGGCCCGGGCTGACGTTGTTAAATAATAGCTGCCTGAGAAATGATCCGGGCTATTTAAAATATAAATAAATATATAAATCCTGTCCACAAAGCTGTTTAGGCATGATGAGAATGAAATAGACTCATTCTAGAATAATTCTACTTTGAATAACAATGACAGATTGTTCACACGCAGAAAATGAGGTGTTGGCAGTGGACATGTTTCTCGTTCTCTGTTGTTGATTACTCGAATAATTGTGTTTCCCTGAGACCCGGAGAGACAATTAAACGGAAAATGAAATGTACCTTTCGCCAATGCAATGGACGACCTTCGAGCTAAACATGCGGTGAATTAACAAACAAACAAAAAGCAGATTCTTAACTTCACGATTGTGGACAAACAATGTCATTCACTGTCGAAAAAATCCATAATACTGTACTAATGCCAAGTTTTCAGAGACTGATCCATATCTTTTCCCGCCTTTGTCACCGCCTCAGTTGTCCTCATGAAATGTGAGCGATTGAAGATAACATTATCATAGACGTGTCACCGGGGAGTGTGTGGTCACATTTAATTTGCCATTTTCTGATATATGTATACAGTAATAATAATGTACCACACACAGTCTTATCAAATTACTGTCTTGGATAAGGACACAGGCACATAAGCACACCTGAGACCTTCAAATCATAATTAAAAATTTGCATATGCCCATACTTTCAAAATGTGATGATCGAAACAGGATATTCAAGAAGAAAAACGTGTAGAGCAAGAGCAATTTTTTGACTCAGTGGTTAGCACTGTTGCCTCACAGCAAGAAGGTCGCTGGTTCGAGTGCTGGCTGGGCCAGTTGGCATTTCTGTGTGTAGTTTGCGTTTTCTCCCCGTGTTGGCGTGGTTTCCCCGGGTGCTCCGGTTTCTCCCACAGTCCAAAGACATGCAGTGTAAGTGCATTGGGTAAACAAAATTGTCTGTAGTGTGTGAATGTGGGTGTGTATGGGTGTTTCCCAGTACTGGGTTGTGGCTGTAAGGGCATCCGCTGTGTAAAACATATCCTGGAATAGTTGCCGGTTCACTCTGCTGTGGCGACCGCTGATAAATAAGGGACTAAGCCGAAGGAAATTGAATGAATGGATGAAAGCTAACTTGTATCATTATTAAATGTATAGAACATATATATAATACAATTATAATAAGTGATTTTATAGCATATTAAATGCAAGTGACTACTTTAATTACTTTAATTTCTCTTTAATTACTTATTTATTTTTGTTTCAAATACTTTTTGTGAGAATAAAATGTGAAATAATGTTACACAACAAGTGAAACAACATACTCAACTGATCTGTAATTGCCTGTAAATGCCATAGCATATCAATTGGGTTCAGGTCAGGACTTTGACTAGGCCACTCCAAACTCTTAATTTAGTTTTTCTTTAGCCAAACACTTTTTTTTTTTTACACAGGGCTATGTAGTTTTGGATTTAGTTTTTCCTTAATAATAAAAACCTTTATTTAAAAACTGCATGATGTGTTTACTTGTTCTATCTTTGACTAATTTAAATTAGTTTGATGACCTGAAATATTAAAGTGTGACAAAAATAAGAATATAACCAGTAAGGGGGCAAATTTTTATGTATTTTTTTTTTTTTTTACTTTATTTTTGTTTTAATATTACATGTGTTTTTATGTAAAATTTCTTTCACCATTCATCATGAGCATACACGTTCATTGACACAACATGAACTGATTCAAAATATCATCAGCGCCATGGCATAAGAAAGTCAATGCGGTCAATTTTGATTTCATTTTGACTTTAACACCGGTACCCTTATCGACCACTTCACCTGCCCCTCCAGCTCCCTCTTTCACCCCTCTGCAGAGGATCTGAAAGCCAAGCACTGGATTTATCGAGCTGTTTTTGACCCCATTAGAGGTTTGAGAAGAGCCCAGCTATTTCACCTCCACTCTCTGGCTATGTGGATATAATCTCCTAATTACTGGAAGTCTATATGATGTTTTTTTTCAACACTGTAATTACATGCCACTTTTTAGTTAGCCTATGTGTACGGAAGTGCATGTGTGTTTCATTAAAAATGATTTATGAAGTATTGAAGGCTCAGAGAGTTCGTTAATCAAATAAAACATGCCACAGTGCTTCATTTATTAGATGTTTGTCATGATTATCTTTCACCTAATGTTAGTGTAAATGAGCTGTGTTTTGTCTTTTATCTTAAATGTGTCTCAGTCTCGCTCAATTTCTATTTTGCTTTCAATAAAGTGATTTCTTAAAGTAGAAAAAATTCTTTACTTCCTTTCCAACTTTCCAAACCTCGAGTTTCTTTCTTCACTATAAAAAAATGACAAAAAGTCAAGACAACAAATATTTTATGCTGCTGCTTTTTTTAAAGTTATACAAAGTTTAACTTAATATTTCTAAGTCAGTTTGATGTAAGTTGAGATGACTAGAAAAGTCAATTTGATGTAACAAAAAAAAAATGTAAGGCGAGCATTTTTTTAAGCATTCTGCTGAACAAGAAAGAAGATATTATTAAGAAATCTAGAATCCGATAACGACTGACATCCACAGTAGGAAAAACAAATACTTTGTAAGTCAGTGGTTACCAGTTTTCAAGATTTTTCCCAATATCTTCTTTTCTGTTTAGCAGAAGAATCTCAAGGTTTGTAACAAGAGTGCATAAATGACGACAAAATTCTTTAAAGAGACAGTACACCCAAAAATGATAATCTGCTGTTAATTTACTCACCCTCATGCTATATGAGATGTTTTTTTCTTCTTCTTTTTCTTGTTTTCTTAAGTAATAATTAAAGATGCAACATTTTGAGCTGAAACTGTGGTGCTTGGTTATTCATTAAATGCAATTCAACAGCATTTTGAGATTAATTCAAAAATAAATAAATAAATACAGGATGATTGATGCAGGTAATGAATATAATATAGCTTCTGATTATACACTGACATCTTATGAAATGAAACTGTACAAGAAACTGAACATTTTACAAAGTTTAAACATTATTAATCCATAGCTTGTTCACTACAACATCTTATTTAAATATTATGACAAAAATACAACTGTAATAAAAATTTAAATTAGTTAATGTATTAATATGAACTAATAATGAACAATACTTGTACAGCATTTATCAATCATAGTTCAACATTTCCTAATGCATTAACATTAGTGAGTTAACAGGAACTAACAATGAACAACTTTTTTCCATGAACTAACAACAAAATTAATAAATATTGTAATCTGTTTATTGTTTATTCATGTTAATAAAGACTGTAGAAATACTAACATAACTAACTAACATTACTGTAAAGTGTTACCAATATAAATATAAATATTTTACTCAAAACACATACCTATTGTGACGACCCCAAGACTCCAGATTGGAGTACGTGGCAGATCCTGATTGGATGCCTGCTTTATTCACCAATTTGGTTCAATGCATATATATGAGTTGTTGTGCTAGCTTCCCTAGGATGGTGTGGCTACTCAGACGTCCTCATGTCAAGACCATCTCTTTGACACTGTAAGCTTATGGTTTCATTTTGTATTACTTATATCATGTAGTTAAGTTTAGTTGTTATTATATTTTAAGTTCTTTATCTTCGTTATCCCTAGACATTTGTTTGTTTTGATTGGTTGTTGTTAGTTCCATTAATAATAAATTATTTGCATTCAGATTATTTTGTTGTTTCAACTCTCTTTTATGTTGCGACTCTAACGAGCGGGTTGTGACACTATTAATGGCAAATCCAGAGAACCAATGAAAAACCTTTTATTTTCCAGAGCTGTCACATATCAACAACTTACAGCCCTTATTAAAATGTCCTTATTTTTGAAGTATTGGTACAAAAAAAAGAGGAATCGTTCCACTTTTAACAATGCGGTATCACACTGCTTTTCTAGTACCAATATATAGTGCAACACTAGTCAGAATTAATGATTCAAAGTGTATTTTATATAATATGCAAGTCACTTTCTGCTGTTTGCACTTTTCCCAGAAAGCAAGACTGCACATTCAAACCTCCTGCAGACTTACGAGTTACCGAGAACCTTTACAAACCAGGAAACAATGTGTCCTTAATTTGTGTGCGGTTAGGGCATAAGGTCAGAAAGTCTAGTTTTGTTTCTACCTCAATTTGTGTGCAGTAAAGAGCTCAGGCTGTCCGGATCTGTCTGTACCTGTCTGTCTCTCCGCCAAGGCCGTGTTCGTGGAGTCTGTACACTGTCAAGGCTTTTCTTGGTTCAAGGCTGGTGACAGTAGTCAGCTTCTCCACTGTGCATTCTCTATTTACTGAAAGCTAGCATTCAGAATGACTGTTTTGTGCTCAATTTGTATCCACTGGGTTGTTACTATTGGCTCTAGTCGGCAACCAATCAGCCCTACCAACCACTCAAAACATCCTAACAACAGTACAGCAGCACTAACAACCACCAAGAATACCCCGGCCATCACTTAGCAATCAGGCGAAGATGCTTGCAATAGCAAAGCAACACTAAAAACTACCCAGAATACCCTAAAAACAGCATAGCAACACTAACAAGCACCCAAAATTACACCAACACTAAAAAACATATAGCACAACAGCACTATCAACTTCTCCCAAACACCCTAAAAAACACCCAGAACACCAGAATAACCAATCAGCAACATGGCAACCATCAAGAACACCCTAGCAACAGCATAGTAACACTAACAATCACTTCAAACACCCTACTAACTGCATAGCAACAACCCAAATCAACACAGCAACAGCATATTCACTGCCTAAAACACATTAACAGCCACTTAGCAACCGCAAAGAACACCTTAGCAAATAGAATAACAGCTCTATCAATCATCAATTGTTCTTAACAACTGCTTAGCAACATCAAAGGTACCCCAGCATAACATCTCTATAAAATACTCCAACAACCATTTAGCCAGAACACCATAGCATCCGTAACTGAATCAACAATGAACCAGCAACATGGCAACCAACCAGAACACCCTAGCAAAATCACGGCAACACTAACAATCACTCCAAACAAACTAACAACTGCTTAGCAACAACACAGATCAACAAAGTAACAGCATATTAACCACACAAAACAATTTACCAACTACTTAGCAACCACCCAGAACACCCTAGCAACACCATACACTCTAAAACCCAATTTATACTTTAACCCAATGATTGGGTTTGTTTATTTTTGACCCATCGATGGGTTACAGCAACCCAGCATTTTTTAGAGTGTAAGATCTCTATTAACAATACAGCAATCACCAAGAACACCCTAGTAAAAGTATGACAACTCCAAAATTGATGACACAAATTCCAAAATAATCAAGAACACATTAAAAACAGCATAGCAAAACAGTCACTCCAAACACCCTAACAACTGCATAGCAACATCCCAGATCAACACAGCAACAGCATGACATAACTTTCAATCATTCAAACATTCAAACCATCTTAACAACTGCTTAGCAACAACCCAGACCACCCTAGCAACAGCATAATATGACTATAAAACACTAACAACCATTTAGCCAGAAAAGCCATAGCAATAGCATAACAACAACAATCACCCAGTATCTCCCTACAACAATATCACACAGAACACCCTATCAAAAGCATGGCAACTCCATTGATGATGCAAACACCCTAACAACTGCTTAAAAACAACCCAGATAAACACAGCAACAGCATGTTAACCACACAAAACACCTTCACAACCACTTAGCAACCACCCACAATATCATAGCAACAGCATAACATCTCTACCAATCATCAAAACTAGGGCTGTGCAACAACATATTAAACACCCAAACACCTTAACAACCATGCAGCATACCATAGCAACAGCATAACATCTCTATCAATCATCCAGACCATATTAACAACTGCTTAGCAACAACTCAGACCACCCTAGCAACAATATAACACCGCCATAAAACACTCTATCAGCCATTTAGCCAGAACACAATAGCAACAGCATAACAACAACAATCACCCCTACACAACAACAAAGCAATCACCCAGAAAACCCTAGCAAAACCATGGTAACTCCATTGATGATGCAAGCTTCCAAATAATGAAGAATTCATTAACAACAGCATAGCAACACCAACAATCACCCAAAACACAGCACGGTAAAGGGCACCAAATAACACAGTATTAGGGTGCTTTGGGTGATTGATGAGATGTTATGTTGTTGCTAGGGTTGTCTGATTGGTAGATAACTGGTTGTTAGTGTAGTCTGGACTGTTTGATGAAGATGTTATGCTGTTGCATACTAGGTGTTTTGGGTGA